>CM077452.1:24747457-25347457 GCA_039654765.1 Mylopharyngodon piceus | reverse complement strand
TTCACTTTAAAATGAAAATTACCCCATGATTTACTCACCCTCAAGCCATCCTAGGTGTATATGACTTTCTTCTTTCTGATGAACACAATTGGGGTAATATTAATTAATCACCCTGATGCTCCTAAGCTTTATAATGGCAGTGAATGGAAACCACCTGTTTGAAATTCAGAAAAGTACAACCATCCATCATAAACGTACTCCACACGGCTCCGGGGGGTTAATAAAGGCCTTCTGAAGTAAAGCGATGTGTTTGTGTAAGAAAAATATCCATATTTAACACGTTACAAAGTAAAATAACTAGCTTCCGCCAGACCGCCTTTCGTATTCAACTTAAAAAGAAAGAACTGAGAACTGACATCATGTCAGTTACACTTGTTTCATAAGTTGAATACGGAAGGCGTAGGACGTAGTGTAAGCGTTTTGAACTGCTAGAGGTCACGCTTTCTTCTTAGTTAAATAGCAACAACAAAATTAACACAAAATAAAGACCTTACTGGCCAAATTAAGTAATCCAGTCCAGTCTTTTTTTATAATAATAAAGTATATTATTCTTTATGGCTAGCCTGTTAGATAAATTTACAACAATCCATTATTTTTTTATTATATGTATCACAAATGTAAGATATAATGTTTTACAAATATAATACATTTAATGTTCAAACCAACAGAAAATCTATAGATATAACAAATGATTCATTGGTTCAGATCACTTTATTTAAAAAAAAAAAAAAAAAAAAAATCAGATGTATTAAAATTAATGAGAATAGATTAAAATAAATAGGCTACTCTTATGGTAGATGGAAGACTCAGGCTAGGGCCTACATGTGGTTAAACAGTTAATATTTGATTTTGTGTACTGTGCTAAACTAATTTAAAGCAATATAGCTAACAATATAGCTAACAATATAGAGACTGTAAAATGTAAAACTGTTTTCATACACTAGAGGTCGCTGTCAGAGCACTAGATTCAGTAGCAGCGCTGATTCTCGCAACTCTCGCCGGGTGCAGTGGCGCGCGCCTGTAATCCAAGCTACTGGGAGGCTGAGGCTGGAGGATCGCTTGAGCTCAGGGGTTCTGGGCTGCAGTGGACTGTGTCGATCGGGTGTCCGCACTAAGTTCGGTATCGATATGGTGCTCCTGGGGGAGCCCGGGACCACCAGGTCGTCTAAGGAGGGGTGAACCGGCCCAGGTCGGAGACGGAGCAGGTCAAATCCCCCGTGCCGATCAGTAGTGGGATCGCGCCTGTGAGTAGACACTGCAGTGCAGCCTGAGCGATACAGCGAGACTCAGTCTTTTGTGTTTGTTCTCGTTCATTGGGATAGAAGTGAAAGAAGAAATGTTTATAGATGAATAATGTGACTACAGTAATTTTATGACCGTGCATTTACATTTTACTTGTTAACTCCAGATATTAGCTCCTCTCACTTTCAAATTTGTAATCTTTTTTATTTGTTAAATCTTCAGTAATGGCAATTGCTGATTTGCACTACTGTACTGTACTGTATCATATTATTGGTACTATACCGCCTCTCTCTGGAAGAAATGTGATATGTCTGTTATTATTCATTGACTGCATTCTATGGCCGGATGGAGGCGCTGTTTCACACTTTATTACAGTTTTTTTCAATTGCTAACAAGCATTGCTCAGGACTAAAGCCACATTTTCAAAACTCTTCACACATTCAGCGAAACAGAAGTCTATGTGGACCAAACTGTGAATCATTTTTCATTGCTTTCACACAAAATGCATTCAATGACCACGTTTTTCAAAATCCATGAACACTTTTGTCATTCATACTTCACCATCTGCAAAACATTATATAATTGCAGCACATTTTTCGAATGCTAACACACTGCTTTCAAAACTGATAAAAGCACATTCAAATCAAAATGATGATAAACTGCAGGAATTATATTGAAATATAAAATCTTAGCTGAATATTTACAATGAAATTAAATAATAATTATTCCAAATACAATTTATTGCAATTTCAACTGTAAGCCGACCCAGGTGTCCTATTTTTAGTCTCTCTTACAATAGTAGGCCTAGTAATTTTTTTTTTTTTAGTCATCTTTTGGTAAAGCGGGGTTATTGGCTTCAGAATGATTTTGTTTGGAAACATGGATCAAGGAAGACACATTGGTGGGGAAAGAAGAGTGTCAAAGTCCTATGTAGGGTCATGGGGAGGCTGGAGTCTCTCCCAGGGTCTTGGGTCATAGGAGGCACCCTAGATGACCAGTCTATCACAGGGACGACACACTCACACACATTCATATTCACACAAACACCTGCAGGCAAACTTACAGTCTCCAAATCACCTGTCCTGTATGTGTTTGGATTGTGGGGTGAACCCTCTGCAGAGGAAAAAATCGTCAACATGGAGAGAACATACAAACTCCACACAGAAAGACTCCTGGCACAGCTGGGACTCTGTTACTGTACATACGTGATTATACTATACTTACTTTTGATTATTTTTTTTCTTTGCTTGTTTGTTTGGTTTGTTTGTCTTTTGTAATTATTCAGGATTTTGTTGTCGTTGTTGTTGTTTCAACTTTATATTTTTCACAAGTAAATAACTATATGTAAAGATATAGAAAAAAATGAATTGCTGCATTTCTCATTCATTATTTATGCTGTAATACAGTCAGTACCATGAAAAGATCTTATTCTTATTTTATGAAATACTGATTTATGTGAAAAATCATTCAAACTTCAAAGATCAAAGATCATCATTTATGTAATTCTCCCTGTTGTTAAGATTCTTCCCTCGCTGTCTTGCGAGAGAGGACATCACCTGTGATGTGGATGAAGTGCTATGGCCAGATCCAGCTAGGCCAAGAGATGATGCTTAGGTGTTTTTTCAATTTTTTTTTTTTTTTTCATTTAAAATCATGCTTTGTTTTGTCTCCACAAATGTTTTTGTTCATGTACTATATTGTATTTAGAATATGTTCTGATTTCCAGTGCAAAATGTAACCTTTGGAAAGGCATGGATGTATTGAATAGTTTTACAATGTGGTGAGAAATAAATATTTTCTAGGGATGCACCGATACCAATACCAGTATCGGTATCGGGCCGATACCAAGCTCATGTACTTGTACTCGTACTCGTAAAAATACCCCCAATACCAAAGACCGATACCTCACGTGACGTAAGCGACAGAATTTTCCGTGCATAGAGACACCGGCGGCAGCTGCAGGAACAATGTCAGCCTCAAGGGAGTGAAAATACTTCAAATTAATGATGACAACACACACATTGCAAACTGCATGCTTTCAATCACAATTCGTTATCGATTAGTGAAGGCGGGATAGGCGGAATCACACTGAATGACACAGACCAGAAGCGCTCTCTCTCGCGTGCGCGCTCTCTTTCTTGTGCGCGATCCCAGTTCTCTCGCGCGATCAGTTCTCCTTGTGCCTTAATGGTCAAATGCACACATAGTTGTCAAAATGTCCATCCTGTGGAGTATCTCACGTAAATACAGTTGGGTTATGGCTTAAGTGGACGTAAACATTTGGGTGAAAACAGGATATGTGTCAGTATCCATGGATTCGGTCTTAAAGGGACCGTAGCCTATATTTGTCATTAATGTTAATAAAACAACAAAATACACACCTGAACAAAATCTTAAGACCGGAGGAAAAATTACAAGTATTCGCATTTTGTGCTGCTGGATCATAACCAGGTTGTAAGTACTGCTTCAAAATGCCAAAAGAAGAAACAGGAGCAAGAGACAAAAAATAGAGAGTAGGCAGTTTATTGAAAATTGCATTTAAACTCAAACAGGCTGTTCATCAGCTGATCAAAAGTTTAAGACCATAGCCTTAAAAAGTTCAAATCTGCGCAAAAATATGGCTTTCATGTCATTGTCCTTCAGGCAGTCACACTGTCATGATCTCCTGATGGCAAAGGCAAAAAGGCTTTCTGTCTTTGAACGTGGCAGGATTGTTGAGCTGCACAAGCAACTGCTCTCACAACGCGCCATCACTGCTGAGGTTGGACGCAGTAAGACAGTCATTTTACATTTCTTAAAAGATCCTGAGAGTTATGGGACAAAAAAGTCAAGTGGTAGACCCAAAAAAATTTCACCTGCACTGAGCCAGAGGATCCTACTGGCTGTCCGTGAAGACACAGGCCAATCCTCGACCCAAATTAAGGCCCTTACTGATGCTGACTGCAGCCCAATAACCATAAGACGCTATCTGCGACAGAAGGGCTTAAAGAACAAAAAACATCTTCAAAGGCCACGTCTCCTCCCACGCCACAAACTTGCCCGTTTGGAATTTGCAAGGAAGCACCAAACATGGGACATTGAAAGGTGGAAGAAAGTTTTATTCTCTGACGAGAAAAAATTTAACCTGGACGGTCCTGATGGCTTCCAACATTACTGGCATGACAAGGAGATCCCACTGGAGATGTTTTCTAGGCGGCACAGTGGAGGAGGCTCCATCATGATCTGGGGTGCTTTTTCCTTCAATGGGAAAATGGAGCTTCAGGTTGTGCAGGCTGGCTATGTGGACATGTTGCAGCGGGCATCCCTCTTGACTGAGGGCCCTCGTCTGTGTGGTAATGACTGGATCTTTCAACAGGACAACGCTGCAATTCACAATGCCCGCCTGACGAAGGACTTCTTCCAGGAGAATAACGTCACTCTTTTGGACCATCCTGCCTGTTCCCCTGATCTAAATCCCATTGAGAACATTTGGGGATGGATGGCAAGGGAAGTTTACAAAAGCGGATGTCAGTTCCAGACCATGGATGCCCTTCGTGAAACCATCTTCACCACATGGAGCAACGTTCCCACCAGCCTCCTGGAAACAGTCGCAGCAAGCATGCCGAAACGAGTGTTTGAAGTGATCAACAAGAACGGTAGGGCTACTCACTACTGAGTCCTTTTTTGACACTTTTAGTTCTATTGTGGGTTTTTTTGGGGCTATGGTCTTAAACTTTTGATCAGCTGATGAACAGCCTGTTTGAGTTTAAATGCAGTTTTCAATAAATTGCCTCTCTATTTTTTGTCTCTTGCTCCTGTTTCTTCTTTTGGCATTTTGAAGCAGTACTTACAACCTGGTTATGATCCAGCAGCGCGAAATGCGAATTCTTGTGATGTTTCCCACGGTCTTAAGATTTTGTTCAGGAGTGTATGTTAAATAAATGTATACATGGTAAATAAACCTACTGTATCTGAAAAGCAAGTTTATTTAATTTGTATCTCTATAGTATTTGTTGTATTGTTTGTAATTTGTTTGTAAATTTCTTTTTATATAACAACAATTATATATATTGGTAATTATGCCCTTTGAAGGTTATTGGACACTGTGAAATTTTTGTTCTTTAAGTTTGTGACAAGCACATAAAAATTATTACTTTTTTTCATTAGAGTAATAATAAAGAAGCTGTTTTTTGTCAATATATTCATGTACTTTAACAATATCTCTGAAAAAATCAAACCCAGACTATATTATTAGAAAAGTATAAAAGTTACAAGTGTTTAAGATTGAGCACAGCAGTGTGTAAATGAATCAAACAGAATCAGAATGTATGAACCATGTGTGTTCCATTCGGTGTCAAAGTTGGGTTTTGTTAAATTAATGTAAAGTTTTGAATGAAGTGTTTCATTTTGCGAAAGAACTGAGGCCTTCTGCTACTTGTGTGTGTGGATCTGTGAATTGTGTGTAGTGTTTTGACAAAATGAGCCTTGTTTTTAAAATTGTGCTTAAGCAATCGTAAAAAACTGTAAGACCTAATGTTCCAAACCTTAAATATAGTATAAAGCTTCTACTTCTGCAACAACAGCAGCTCAAAAGTAATGGAAAACTATATATTAAAAATATTGAAACAACTGCTTTTAGGTTAGATTTTTAGGTAAAAGACCACTGAAATATTGAGAAATAGCTGACTCCAATCTCAGTCAGGTGTTGAAGTTCTTTTCATTACTTGGACATACATACTTTTGTTCAGTGTAGATGCTGAACATCTCAGAGAAGCAGAGAGAGAAAAAAAATAATGTCTGGACGAGGGAGAGGAAGAGTTGAAGGAGAAGAGTTGGAGAAGAAGAGGTATGGGAGAGGAGGAAGAATGTGTGCTGAACTGTGCATCTTTATGTTTTCCCCCATGTGGAACCTATGAAAGCTTATTTATGCCATAGAATAGAAAGTAAAAAAAGTAATTGTGACTTTTCATCTCACAATTCTGACTTTTTTTCTCTAAATCCCTAGTTTATATCTCACAATTCAGAGGAAAAAAAGTCAGAATTGTGAGATGTAAACCCGCAATTGCAAGAAAAAAGTCACAATTACCTTTAATACTTTTTTTTATTCTGTGGTGGAAAAAAGTTTCTACAGTAACCAATGGCCATGTATGTTGGATTTGTTGTTTATCAATAGCAGCAATTTCATATTTTCATTTCAGTAAAATTTTCATATAAAGCTTTTACAACAATTCCATATACAACTGTTCCATATACGCAGAATATGCGGTCTGCGTAGGGCCCCAACTACCAAGGGGACATAGAGTTAGTATATGTAGAAAAGAGTTTTTAACATTTTGAAATGTAGAGTATTTATTTAACAAAATATGGTTTTGGACAGAAAATTAACTATTTGGCTACTTGTGTGAAGTGTGTGTATTGCTGTGTTAAGAGTATAGAAAAAGTAGATTTAAGTGTTGGTAAGCGCTTGTTAGCAGTTGTAAAAGACTGTAATTGTAACCTAAACCTCTGTTTTCATACACTAGAGGTCGCTGTGAGCGTACTAGATTCAGTAGGAGCGCTGATTCTCGCAGCTCTCGCCGGGTGCAGTGGCGCGCACCTGTAATCCAAGCTACTGGGAGGCTGAGGCTAGAGGATCACTTGAACTCAGGGGTTCTGGGCTGTAGTGGGCTATGTCGATCGGGTGTCCGCACTAAGTTCGGTATCGATATGGTGCTCCTGGGGGAGCCCGGGACCACCAGGTCATCTAAGGAGGGGTGAACCGGTCCAGGTCGGAGACGGAGCAGGTCAAAGCCCCCGTGCCGATCAGTAGTGGGATCGCGCCTGTGAATAGACACTGCAGTAAAGCCTGAGCGATACAGCGAGACTCAGTCTTTTGCGTTTGTTCTTGTTCATTGGGATAGAAGTGAAAGAAGGAGAAATGTTTATAGATTTTTTATAGAATGTTTATAGATGAATTCACAAGTTCGCCTGCCCATTCAGTCTGAATGGTTAATGGTAAAACAAACTTGGCTTGCTTTCCTCGAAGGAGGCTCGAACCCGAAGCTCGGCTTGAGCTCCGAGTTAAACCCCCCTATAACAGTACTGCATAGAGGGAAAATAAGAGAAATAGAGGAGGAGATGGGGAGGAGGAGGGATGGGGGGGGAGGAGGAGGAGATGGGGGGGAGGAGGAGGAGATGGGGGGGGGGAGGAGGAGATGGGGGGAGGAGGAGGAGATGGGGAGGAGGAGGGATGCTGGAAGAATTGCACTGGGATAACGCAGTGACTGCTGCTTATATACGGTCGTAATGATGATTGACAGGACTGAATGTTTAGGCTCCTCCCGAACCTACGTTTGGAACTACATTAATGTGACTACAGAAATTAAATTTATGACCGTGCATTTCCATTTTACTTGTTAACTTCAGATATTAGCTCCTCTCACTTTCAAATTTGTAATCTTTTTTAATTGTTAAATCTTTTCAGTAATGGCAATTGCTGATTTGCACTACTGTACTGTACTGTATCATATTATTGGTACTATACCGCCTCTCTCTGGAAGAAATGTGATATGTCTGTTAGTATTCATGACTGATAAAAACAAAACTGATAAAAGCACATTCAAATCAAAATTATGGCAAACTCTGCATTTCTGTTGGAATTATATTGAAATATAAAATCTTAGCCAAATATTTACAATGAAATTACAGATTTTTTCAATTGCTAACATACTTTTGTCCAATCTGTAGTCACATTTTCAAAACTCTAAACACAATTAGCACAACATCCGTCTGTTGTGACCATACCATTAACACAATTCATGTTGTTTTCACACAAAATGCAGTCAATTAACACATTTATAAAATGCTTACATTTTCTTTTCATACAATCTTACCCAATACAAAAATCATGGATCTTTCTCATCTTATTTACAAATGCTTAAACACAGCAAGTCAGAAATGAAGACCCATTGTTCCAAACCTTAAATATAGTATAAAACCTCTATTTTTGCAACAACAGCAGCTCAAAAGTATTGAAAAAAATATATAAAACAAATACTGAAACAATTGATAAGCATTTTTAATTAGCAGAACACTGAAATATTGAGAAATAGCAGATTCCAATCTCAGTTGGAGGCATAGTCAGGTGTTGAAGTTCTTTTCATTACATGGACATACAGTAAAATATGGACTCTTTGAATTGGTTTTGTTCAGTGTGGATACAGAACAACACTGGAGCAGAGAGAAAAAAATAATGTCTGAGAAACGAAGAAGAATAGATGAAGGAGGAGAGGAGTAGTTGGGTCAGGACAAGAGAGAAGAAGAGGTATGGGAGAGGAGGACGAATGTGTGCTGGATTGTGCATCTCTATGGTTTTTCCCCAATGAAAGCTTATTTCTGCCATGAATAAAAATAAAAAATGTAATTGTGACTTTTTTTTCCCTCTCAATTCCTAGTTTATATCTCACAATTCTGAGGGAAAAAAAGTCTGAATTGTGAGATGTAAACTCACAATTGCAAGAAAAAGAATTGTGAAATAAAAAGTCACAATTACCTTTTATAATATTTTTTTATTCTGTGGCAGAAAAAAGCTTCCATAATAACCAAAGACCATGTATGTTGGATTTGTTGTTGATCAATGGCAGCAATTTCATGTTTTCATTTCAGTAAATGTTTCATACTACAATGAATTTACTACAATAATTCCACTACCACTGTTCCATATATGCAGAATATGCGGTCTGTGTAGCACTAACTACCATGGGGACACCATCCCACCCTCTATGGGGACACCATCAACACTCCACTCCACCCCCAGAAAGAGATTTCAACCAAGGGGGCAACTGAAGTTCTGCACAGGGGACTCATGTGACCAGTGGCTGCCCTGAGCAATTCTGTTACTTTCTTCCTCTTTTTTTCTACTGTACATTCTATAATGAAATGACTCATTCCCTTTTAGATAGTTGCTATGTTGCCAAGAATGCACATATTCAACAATCAACCAAAAATGTAGAATGGCTTACATGTAAGCATACTTTTACTGCAGTAAAAGGAAACTGAATTACAAAAACAATGGAATTTTTATTTTTTGCATATAGATCTGAAACATGACGAGTAATGCAGTTTTCATAATGCCATCAACTGTTAGTATTTTGACAGTCATTGCTCTTTGATTGATTATATGTTCATGTTGGGTAGAAAACTAGTGCTAGTGTTTTGACAGAACGACTCGATTTTGAATCAGGTTTGCTGTGTTTTGATAGAGTTAGTATATTATGTAGAAAAAGTTTTTTAGCATTTTGAAATGTAGAGTTTGTATTTATTTAACAAAATATGGTTTTGGCCAGAAAATTAACTATTTGGCTAATTGTGTGATGTGGGTGTATTGCTGTGTTAAGAGTTTAGAAAAAGTACTTTAAGTATTGGTAAACGCTTGTTATAACTGTAAATATTAGTATACATTAGTATACATGTTGTTGATGCTTTTTGTTTGTTTGTTTGTTTTTATAATTATTGCTTCAGGAATTTGTTTTGTTTTGTTTTTTATTTCAACTTTTAAGTAAATTTCTATATGTAAAGATATAGAAAAAAACAAATTGCTGCATTTCTCATTAATTCTTTATGCTGTAATATAGTCAGTGAAATGAAAAGAGAACAGATGCAAAATGAAAACTCATGCAATTGCATTATGAAAGAGTTACTTTAAATTAAAAGTGTCTAAATTAAACTTTTAGGTGTGGTGAAAAGTGTGCTCGTGCAGGCCCATTGCACTAGTCAATTGACAGTATGCTTAAAATAGTTGAAAAACTGAATTTTTGATTAGCCTATCTGTTTGGAGATTAGTACTAATAGTGTTGAAAATGAACAGCTTGTGAAAATGTTTGCCTCCACAAGCTATCGTTCACCCTGCCTAATTGTAATCTAAACATCTGTTTTCATACACTAGAGGTCGCTGTGAGAGCACTAGATTCAGTAGCAGCGCTGATTCTCGCAGCTCTCGCCGGGTGCAGTGGCGCGCGCCTGTAATCCAAGCTACTGGGAGGCTGAGGCTGGAGGATCGCTTGAGCTCAGGGGTTCTGGGCTGCAGTGGTCTATGTCGATCGGGTGTCCGCACTAAGTTCGGTATCGATATGGTGCTCCTGGGGGAGCCCGGGACCACCAGGTCGTCTAAGGAGGGGTGAACCGGCCCAGGTCGGAGACGGAGCAGGTCAAAGCCCCCGTGCCGATCAGTAGTGGGATCGCGCCTATGAGTAGACACTGCAGTGCAGCCTGAGCGATACAGCGAGACTCAGACTTTTGCGTTTGTTCTCGTTCATTGGGATAGAAGTGAAAGAAGCAATGTTTATAGATGAATAATGTGACTACAGTAATTTTATGACCGTGCATTTACATTTTACTTGTTAACTCCAGATATTAGCTCCTCTCACTTTCAAATTTGTAATCTTTTTTATTTGTTAAATCTTCAGTAATGGCAATTGCTGATTTGCACTACTGTACTGTACTGTATCATATTATTGGTACTATACCGCCTCTCTCTGGAAGAAATGTGATATGTCTGTTATTATTCATTGACTGCATTCTATGGCCGGATGGAGGCGCTGTTTCACACTTTATTACAGTTTTTTTCAATTGCTAACAAGCATTGTTCAGTACTAAAGCCACATTTTCAAAACTCTTCACACATTCAGTGAAACAGCAGTATATGGACCAAACTGTGAATCATTTTTCATTGCTTTCACACAAAATGCATTCAATGACCACGTTTTTCAAAATCCATGAACACTTTTGTCATTCATACTTCACCATCTGCAAAACATTATATATTTGCAGCACATTTTTCGAATGGTAAAAAAAGTGTGCTCGTGTAGGCCCATTGCACTAGTCAATTGACAGTATGCTTAAATTTGTAGAAAAACTGAATTTTTGCTTAGACTATCTGTTTGGAGATTAGTACTACTGAAAATGAACAGCTTGTGAAAATATTAGCCGTTCACCCTGCTTACAGTTTTTTTCAATTGCTAACATACTTTTGTCCAATCTGTAGTCACATTTTCAAAACTCTAAACACAATTAGCACAACATCCGTCTGTTGTGACCATATAATATTAACACAATTCATGTCGTTTTCACACAAAATGCTGTCAATTAACACGTTTCTAAAATGCATACATCTTCTTTTCACACAAGCTTATACCTAAAATCATGGATCTTTCTGGTCTTATTTACAAATGCTTACAGTTTTTTCTGAATGCTTAAACCCTAACCGTGATTCTTATAGCACAATTTCTAAAACTATTAATACTTATAGCAAAACCACTCACTGAGTTTGCAAAACTAAAAGCACAAACACTGCTTTGCACTCAGTTTGCAATTTTGTAACACACATTTTGCAAAACTGTAGGTACAATCCACTGCACAGCACTCATTTCCAAATGATCAACACACTCCTAGCAAAACTATACACATGTATGGCTATTATTTACACTATTTTGCCAACTGTCTGGCACACTGTCACATGTGAAAACTGTTTTAGATAATTAGTTCACTTTGCAATCAGCCTAAGCACTATAAATAAGCCACAGGTAAGCTGTTCGTGTGGAGTACAATGGAGGGAGCAGGAAGAGTGAGAATTAGAGGAGGCCGAGGAAGAGGACGTGGATGTGAAGAAGTAGGAGGAAGAGGAGGAGGAAGAGGACGCAGAGGTGAAGAAGCAAGAGGGAGAGGATGACAAGGACAAGGAGGTGAAGTTAGAGGAAGAGGACAAGAAGGAGCAAGAGGAGGACGAGGAGGGGGAAGAGGAAGGGTAAGAAGAGTAAGAAATAGAATTACTGATGACATCAGAGCTACAATAGTGGACCATGTAATCAACCATGGAATGACCCTGAGGGAAGCTGGCCAACGGGTTCAGCCTAACTTGAGCCGCTACACTGTAGCAAGCATCATAAGGACATTTCGAAATGAGAATCGGTTAGTACAGTCACTTTGCTCTAAGTTTTGTAGCACTGCCATACTCTAATGAGAAACACAACAATACCATACATGTAAAAATACTGAAATTGTTACTTTACAGAATTGCTAGACGTCCAGATGCTGGGGGCAGAAGAAGAATGTTCACTGCCAAACAAGAGACCCATATAGTCAATATGGCGATTGCAAATAATTCCATAAGGCTACGAGAAATTCAGCAGCGCATAATTGAGGATGACACCACCTTCCAAAACATACACAATGTGAGCATTTCTGTATTATGTCGTGTACTTGCCCACAACAGAATCCGAATGAAACAAATCTACAGAGTCCCTTTTGAAAGAAACAGTGAACGTGTAAAACAACTGCGATATGACTATGTGCAGGTAAGCTATAGTATCATTGGTAGTGAATCTGGAAGTGCATACTGTAGTACTGTGCATGGGCCTGCTGTGCTGCATTTGTTTTGTCTTGTCCAGAGAGTGATGGAGCTAGAGGCAGATGCCATGGGTCATGAGCAGCTTTTTGTGGATGAGGCAGGTTTTAACCTCACTAAAACAAGGAGACGTGGCAGGAACATTATTGGACACCGTGCCATAATCAATGTCCCAGGACAATGTGGTGGTAACATAACTATGTGTGCAGCTATAAGTCAAAATGGTGTTGTTCACCATCATGCAACCCTAGGCCCATATAACACTGCACACATTATTACATTCCTGGACACCTTACATGACATGCTCACTAATGTTCAGAGACCAGAGCAGACCAGATACGTCATCATATGGGACAATGTTAGTTTCCATAGGGCTGCTTTGGTCCGCAACTGGTTTACAGATCACCCACTCTTCACTGTACTCAACCTCCCCCATACTCTCCATTCTTGAATCCAATTGAAGAGTTCTTCTCTGCCTGGCGCTGGAAGGTCTATGACCGTCATCCCCATCAACGCATAGCCCTTTTACAGGCAATGGAGGAGGCATGTGGGGATATTGACCAGGCATCATGTTAGGCCTGGATACGGCATTCCAGAAGATATTTTCCCCGGTGCCTTGGACTAGAGGACATTGCATGTGATGTAGACGAAATTTTGTGGCCGGACCCAGAGAGACGACACGATGTAGACTGAATTTTTTTTTTCTTTTTCTCAGTGAAATTACTATTTTGTGTTTTGACTTGGAAAAAAACACTTGTGTTTGTTTTGATGTGTGTAAATAAACACCAGTACTTGAAGTTTGGATCCCTGTATGTTTACAGAACTATGACAAAAGTATGACCTCAAACTGACATAGCCTACCTTGTGCACAGAGAAAGCAAAAGCCAGATGTGTTTTTTATTCATACCATCAGTGTGTAGTTGGCGCATTGTTTATTAATGTGATGGCTTGTGTTAACTGTTTGATACGAAAATTCCATTTTTATGAAGGTTTGAAGAATTAAGCAAGGTTTATTAGCTTTTGCAAGAGAACTACAATGTTTTGCTGATTTGGTGAAGGGTTTTCTTATTTGTGTGTACAGTTTTGCAAAAATAGCCAATAGTTACAAAAAATGTGCTTAAGCCATCAGTGAGTTTATGTGTCTTCAACAAAATGGAAGGCATTGTTGCAGTAAGAGGGAGAGGGAGAAACATCATTGGCCACAGAGCTATTTTGAATGTCCCGGGACAACGTGGTGGTAACATCACAATGAATGTTGCAATAACGCAGAATGGTGTCCTCCACCAGCATGCCAACTTAGGCCCTTACAACACGGCCCACATATTCACATTTTAGAAAGACTACACAAAATCGTCACAGCAGAAGACCAAATGGATGCAGAGCAGATGAGATGCATTGTCATATGGGACAATATAAATTTCCGCCTATCTGCTCTGGTCCAAAACTGGTTTCATTAGCATCCACAATTTTCACTCCAATACTTCCCACCATACTGTCCCTTCCTTAAACCCATTGAGGAGGGTTTTTTTTTTTTTTTGGCATGGAAGGTTTACAATCTCCAGCCCTATGTAAGGATATGCCTCATTCAAGCCATGGAGAAGGCCTGACCTAATTGATGCAGGGTCTGTGCAAGGATGGATTCACCATTCAAGAAGATTCTTCCCTCGCTGTCTTGCGAGAGAGGACATCGCCTGTGATGTGGATGAAGTGCTATGACCAGATCCAGCTAGGCCAAGAGATGATGCTTAGGTGTTTTTTCTTTTTTTCATTTAAAATCATGCTTTGTTTTGTCTCCACAAATGTTTTTGTTCATGTACTATATTGTATTTAGAATATGTTCTGATTTCCAGTGCAAAATGTAACCTTTGGAAAGGCAATACTGTGTGCAGTACTGGTCTTGTGTTTTTTTTTTGTTTTTGTTTTTTTGTCAATATATTCATGTACTTTACTCTAACAATATCTCTGAAAAAATCAAACCCAGACTATATCATTAGAAAAGTATAAAAGTTACAAGTGTTTAAGATTGAGCACAGCAGTGTGTAAATGAATCAAACAGAATCAGAATGTATGAACCATGTGTGTTCCATACGGTGTCAAAGTTGGGTTTTGTTAAATTAATGTAAAGTTTTGAATGAAGCGTTTTGCAAAAGAACTGAGGCGTTCTGCTACGTGTGTGTGGATCTGTGAATTGTGTGTAGTGTTTTGACAAAATGAGTCTTGTTTTTAAAATTGTGCTTAAGCAATCGTAAAAAACTGTAAGACCTAATGTTCCAAACCTTAAATATAGTATAAAGCTTCTACTTCTGCAACAACAGCAGCTCAAAAGTAATGGAAAACTATATATTAAAAATATTGAAACAACTGCTTTTAGGTTAGATTTTTAGGTAAAAGACCACTGAAATATTGAGAAATAGCTGACTCCAATCTCAGTCAGGTGTTGAAGTTCTTTTCATTACTTGGACATACATACTTTTGTTCAGTGTAGATGCTGAACATCTCAGAGAAGCAGAGAGAGAGAAAAAAAATAATGTCTGGATAAGGGAGAGGAAGAGTTGAAGGAGAAGAGTTGGAGAAGAAGAGGTATAGGAGAGGAGGAAGAATGTGTGCTGAACTGTGCATCTTTATGTTTTCCCCCATGTGGAACCTATGAAAGCTTTTTTATGCCATAGAATAGAAAGTAAAAAAGTAATTGTGACTTTTCATCTCACAATTCTGACTTTTTTCTCTAAATCCCTAGTTTATATCTCACAATTCAGAGGAAAAAAAGTCAGAACTGTGAGATGTAAACCCGCAATTGCAGAAAAAAAAAATCACAATTACCTTTAATACTTTTTTTTATTCTGTGGTGGAAAAAGTTTCTACAGTAACCAAAGGCCATGTATGTTGGATTTGTTGTTTATCAATAGAAGCAATTTCATATTTTCATTTCAGTAAAAGCTTCATGTAAAGCTTTTACAACAATTCCATATACAACTGTTCCATATACGCAGAATATGCGGTCTGCGTAGGGCACCAACTACCAAGGGGACGCCATCCTCCACCCCACCTCCAGAAAGCAATTTCAACCAATGGGTCAACTGAAGTTCTGCACAGGGGACCCATTTGACCAGTGGCTGTCCTGAGCAATTCTGTTACTTTCTTCTTCGTTTTTCTACTGTACATTCTATAATGTAATGACTCAAGTTTGTTGCCAAGAATGCACACATTCAACACTCAACCAAAAATGTAGAATGGCTTACATGTAAGCATACTTTTACTGCAGTAAAAGGAAATTTAATTATAAAAACAATAGATTTCATATTGTCTGCAGGTAGAACTGAAACATGACAAGTAATGCAGTTTTCATAATGCCATCCACTGTTATTTTGACAGTCATTTCGCTTTGATTGACTATATTTTCATGTTGGATAGAAAACTAGTGCTAGTGTTTTGACAGAACGACTCGAATTTGAATCAGGTTTGCTGTGTTTTGATAGAGTTAGTATATGTAGAAAAGAGTTTTTAGCATTTTGAAATGTAGAGTATTTATTTAACAAAATATGGTTTTGGACAGAAAATTAACTATTTAGCTACTTGTGTGAAGTGTGTGTACTGCTATGTTAAGAGTTTAGAAAATGTAAATTTAAGTGTTGGTAAACGCTTGTTAGCAGTTGTAAAAGACTGTAATTGTAACCTAAACCTCTGTTTTCATACACTAGAGGTCGCTGTGAGCGTACTAGATTCAGTAGCAGCGGTGATTCTCGCGGCTCTCGCCGGGTGCAGTGGCGCGCGCCTGTAATCCAAGTTACTGGGAGGCTGAGGCTGGAGGATCGCTTGAGCTCAGGGGTTCTGGGCTGTAGTGGACTATGTCGATCGGGTGTCCGCACTAAGTTCGGTATCGATATGGTGCTCCTGGGGGAGCCCGGGACCACCAGGTCGTCTAAGGAGGGGTGAACCGGCCCAGGTCGGAGACGGAGCAGGTCAAAGCCCCCGTGCCGATCAGTAGTGGGATCGCGCCTGTGAATAGACACTGCAGTGCAGCCTGAGCGATACAGCGAGACTCAGTCTTTTGCGTTTGTTCTTGTTCATTGGGATAGAAGTGAAAGAAGAAGAAATGTTTACAGATGAATGCACAAGTTCGCCTGCCCATTCAGTCTGAATGGTTAATGGTAAAACAAACTTGGCTTGCTGTCCTCGAAGGAGGCTCGAACCCGAAGCTCGGCTTGAGCTCCGAGTTAAACCCCCCTATAACAGTAGGCTACTGCATAGAGGGAGAATAAGTGAAATAGAGGAGGAGATGGGGAGGAGGAGGAGATGAGGAGGAGATGGGGAGGAGGAGGAGGAGGGATGCTGGAAGAATTGCACTGGGATGACGCAGTGACTGCTGCTTAATGATGATTGACAGGACTGAATGTTTAGGCTCCTCCCGAACCTACGTTTGGAACTACATTAATAAGACTACAGAAATTAAATTTATAACCGTGCATTTCCTTTTTACTTGTTAACTCCAGATCTTAGCTCCTCAATTTTTCAAATTTGTAATTTTTTTTTTAATTGTTAAATCTTTTCAGTAATGGCAATTGCTGATTTGCACTACTGTACTGTACTGTATCATATTATTGGTACTATACCGCCTCTCTCTGGAAGAAATGTGATATGTCTGTTAGTATTCATGACTGATAAAAACAAAACTGATAAAAGCACATTCAAATCAAAATTATGGCAAACTCTGCATTTCTGTAGGAATTATACTGAAATATAAAATCTTAGCAGAATATTTACAATGAAATTACAGTTTTTTTTCAATTGCTAACATACTTTTGTCCAATCTGTAGTCACATTTTCAAAACTCTAAACACAATTAGCACAACATCCGTCTGTTGTGACCATACCATTAACACAATTCATGTCGTTTTCACACAAAATGCAGTCAATTAACACATTTATAAAATGCTTACATTTTCTTTTCATATAATCTTACCCAATACAAAAATCATGGATCTTTCTGATCTTATTTACAAATGCTTAAACACAGCAAGTCAGAAATGAAGACCCATTGTTCCAAACCTTAAATATAGTATAAAACCTCTACTTTTGCAACAACAGCAGCTCAAAAGTATTGAAAAAAATATATAAAACAAATACTGAAACAATTGATAAGCATTTTTAATTAGTAGATCACTGAAATATTGAGAAATAGCAGATTCCAATCTCAGTTGGAGGCATAGTCAGGTGTTGAAGTTATTTTCATTACATGGACATACAGTAAAATATGGACTCTTAGAATTGGTTTTGTTCAGTGTGGATGTAGAACAACTCATAGGAGCAGAAAGAAAAAAATAATGTCTGAGAAAAGAAGAAGAATAGATGAAGGAGGAGAGGAGTAGTTGGGTCAGGACAAAAGAGAGAAGAAGAGGTATGGGAGAGGAGAAAGAATGTGTGCTGGATTGTGCATCTCTATGGTTTTCCCCCTATGAAAGCTTATTTCTGCCATGAATAAAATTAAAAAATGTAATTGTAACTTTTTTTCTCTCAAATCCTAGTTTATATCTCACAATTCTGAGGGAAAAAAGTCTGAATTGTGAGATGTAAACTCACAATTGCAAGAAAAAAAATAGAATTGTAAAATAAAAAGTCACAATTACCTTTTATAATAATTTTTTATTCTGTGGCAGAAAAAAAGCTTCCATAATAACCAAAGACCATGTATGTTGGATTTGTTGTAGATCAATGGCAGCAATTTCATGTTTTCATTTTAGTAAAAGTTTCATACTACAACGAATTTACTACAATAATTCCACTACCACTGTTCCATATATGCAGAATATGCGGTCTGTGTAGCACTAACTACCATGGGGACACCATCCCACCCTCTATGGGGACACCATCAACACTCCACTCCACCCCCAGAAAGAGATTTCAACCAAGGGGTCAACTGAAGTTCTGCACAGGGGACTCATGTGACCAGTGGCTGCCCTGAGCAATTCTGTTACTTTCTTCTTCTTTTTTTCTACTGTACATTCTATAAAGTAATGACTCATTCACTTTTAGATAGTATGTTGCCAAGAATGCACACATTCAACACTCAACCAAAAATGTAGAATGGCTTACATGTAAGCATACTTGTACTGCAGTAAAAGGAAACTGAATTATAAAAACAATGGAATTTATATTTTTTGCAGGTAGATCTGAAACATGACGAGTAATGCAGTTTTCATAATGTCATCAACTGTTAGTATTTTGACAGTCATTTTGCTTTGATTGATTATATGTTCATGTTGGGTAGAAAACTAGTGCTAGTGTTTTGACAGAACGACTTGATTTTGAATCAGGTTTGCTGTGTTTTGATAGAGTTAGTATATTATGTAGAAAAAAGTTTTTTAGCATTTTGAAATGTAGAGTTTGTATTTATTTAACAAAATATGGTTTTGGGCAGAAAATTAACTTTTTGGCTAATTGTGTGATGTGGGTGTGTTGCTGTGTTAAGAGTTTAGAAAAAGTACTTTAAGTATTGGTAAACGCTTGTTATAACTGTAAATATTAATTATTCCAAACACAACTAATTACAATTTCAGCTGAAAGCCGACCCAGGTGTCCTATTTTTAGTCTTTCTTACAGTAGTAATTTTTTTCAGACATCTTTTAGTAAATCTTCATAATGATTTTGTTTGGAAACATGGATCAAGGAAGACACACTGAAGAAGAAGAAGAAGAAGAAGAAGAAGAAGATAGCACATTACATCATTACTATACATGTTGTTGATGCTTTTTGTTTGTTTGTTTTTGTATTGCTTCAGGAATTTGTTTTGTTTTTTATTTCAACTTTTATTTTTTTGCAAGTAAATTTCTATATGTAAAGATATAGAAAAAAACAAATTGCTGCATTTCTCATTTATTCTTTATGCGGTAATATAGTCAGTGAAATGAAAAGAGAACAGATGCAAAATGAAAACTCATGCAATTGCATTATGAAAGACAGTTACTTTAAATTAAAAGTGTCTAAATTAAACTTTTAGGTGTGGTGAAAAGTGTGCTCGTGCAGGCCCATTGCACTAGTCAATTGACAGTATGCTTAAAATTGTTGAAAAACTGAATTTTTGATTAGCCTATCTGTTTAGAGATTAGTACTAACAGTGTTAAAAAATGAACAGCTTGTAAAAATGTTTGCCTCCACAAGCTATCGTTCACCCTGCCTAATTGTAATCTAAACATCTGTTTTCATACACTAGAGGTGGCTGTGAGCGCACTAGATTCAGTAGCAGCGCTGATTCTCTCAACTCTCGCCGGGTGCAGTGGCGCGCGCCTGTAATCCAAGCTACTGGGAGGCTGAGGCTGGAGGATCGCTTGAGCTCAGGGGTTCTGGGCTGCAGTGGTCTATGTGGATCGGGTGTCCGCACTAAGTTCGGTATCGATATGGTGCTCCTGGGGGAGCCCGGGACCACCAGGTCGTCTAAGGAGGGGTGAACCGGCCCAGGTCGGAGACGGAGCAGGTCAAAACCCCCGTGCCGATCAGTAGTGGGATCGCGCCTGTGAGTAGACACTGCAGTGCAGCCTGAGCGATACAGCGAGACTCAGTCTTTTGTGTTTGTTCTTGTCCATTGGGATAGAAGTGAAAGAAGAAGAAAGTTTATAGATGAATAATGTGACTACAGAAATTAAATTTATGACTGTGCATTTCCATTTTACTTGTTAACTCCAGATATTAGCTCCTCTCACTTTCAAATTTGTAATCTTTTTTAATTTTAAAATCTTTTCAGTAATGGCAATTGCTGATTTGCACTACTGTACTGTATTGTATCATATTATTGGTACTATACCGCCTCTCTCTGGAAGAAATGTGATATGTCTGTTATTATTATAACTGTATAATGCATTCAATGACCATGCGTTTTTCAAAATCCATGAACACTTTTGTCATTCATACTTCACCATCTGCAAAACTATATATTTGCAGCATTTTTCGAATAACTGCTTTCAAAACTGATAAAAGCACATTCAAATCAGAATGAGGATAAACTCTGTGCATTTCTGCAGGAATTATATTGAAACATAAAATCTTAGCAGAATATTTACAATGAAATTAAATAATAATTATTCCAAACACAACTTATTGCAATTTCAGCTGAAAGCCGACCCAGGTGTCCTATTTTAGTCTCTCTTACAGTAGTAGGCCTAGAATTTATTTTATTTATTTATTTTGGTAAATCGGGGGACTGGCTTCAGAATGTTTTTGTTTGGAAACATTGATCAAGGAAGACACATTGGTGGGGAAAGAAGAGTGGAAGAGAGAGTGAGGACTAGAACCCTCACAGTACTGTACATCCATCCATCCATCCATTTTCCACAGCACTTGTCCTAGGGTCGTGGGGAGGCTGGAGTCTCTCCCAGCATCTCGGATCATAGGCAGGAAAACACCATGGACAGATGGCCGGTCCATCACAGGGACAACACTATCGCACACATTCATATTCACACAAACACCTGCAGGCAAACTTACAGTCTCCAAATCACCTGTCCTGTATGTGTTTGGATTGTGGGGTAAACCCTCTGCAGAGGAAACCAACATCAACATGGAGAAAACATACAAACTCCACACAGAAAGACTCCTGGCACAGCTGGGACTCTGTTACTGTACATACGTGATTATACTATACTTGCTTTTGATTATTTTTTTTTTCTTTGCTTGTTTGTTCGGTTTGTTTTTTGTAATTATTACTTCAGGATTTTGTTGTCATTGTTGTTGTTTCAACTTTATATTTTTCACACGTAAATTACTATATGTAAAGATATAGGGATAAAATTAATTGCTGCATTTCTCATTCGTTATTTATGCTGTAATACAGTCAGTACCATGAAAAGATCTTATTCTTATTCTATGAAATACTGATTTATGTGAAAAATCATTCAAACTTCAAAGATCAAAGTTCATCATTTATGTAATTCTCCCTGTTGTTAGTGTTTTTTAGGTCAGTGTGTTATGAATGCAATGCATGTTTTTTAAATGTGAATTGTTTCCAGTGTTATGGTGGAACGAGCTTATTTTGAGACATATATATGAAGTGTTTTGTTGGTCTGAGTGAGTTTTGGAGGTGAGATGAACTGTTTGACCAAGATTCATGTTGGTAATGCAGACTGTATGAAGAGTTTTGAAAAATGTGGCTTCAGTATTGAACAATGCTTGTTAGCAATTGAATAAAACTGTAATAATCAAACCAGCAAAAATAATGAATTGATTAACCATTATTAATTCATTGTAGCTAATAAAATAGTCAGATATATTAAAATGAATGAGAACAGATGAAAAATGAAAACTCTTATGCAATTGCATTATGAAAGACAGTTACTTTAAATGAAAAGTGTCTAAATGAAACTTTTAGGTGTGGTGAAAAGTGTGCTCGTGTAGGCCCATTGTACTATAGTCAATTGACAGTGTGCTTAAAATTGTTGAAAAACTGAATTTTTAATTAGCCTATCTGTTTGGAGATTAGTACTAACAGTATTGCAAATGTACCGTTTGTGAAAATATTTTCCTCCACAAGGCTATCGTTCACCCTGCTTAATTGTAACCTAAACCTAAACAAGTTTTCATACACTAGAGGTCGCTGTGAGCGCACTAGATTCAGTAGCAGCGCTGATTCTCGCAGCTCTCGCCGGGTGCAGTGGCGCGCGCCTGTAATCGAAGCTACGGGGAGGCTGAGGCTGGAGGATCGCTTGAGCTCAGGGGTTCTGGGCTGTAGTGGACTATGTCGATCGGGTGTCCACACTAAGTTCGGTATCGATATGGTGCTCCTGGGGGAGCCCGGGACCACCAGGTCGTCTAAGGAGGGGTGACCCGGCCCAGGTCGGAGACGAAGCAGGTCAAAGCCCCCGTGCCGATCAGTAGTGGGATCGCGCCTGTGAATAGACACTGCAGTGCAGCCTGAGCGATACAGCGAGACTCAGACTTTTTTTTTTTTTGTTTGTTCTTGTTCATTAGGATAGAAGTGAAAAAAGAATAAATGTTTACAGATGAATAATGTGACGACAGAAATTCTATTTATGACTGTGCATTTCCATTTTACTTGTTAACTCCAGATATTAGCTCCTCTCACTTTCAAATTTGTAATCTTTTTTAATTGTTAAATCTTCAGTAATGTCACTAATGTACTGTACTGTATCATATTATTGGTACTATACCGCCTCTCTCTGGAAGAAATGTGATATGTCTGTTACTATTCATTAAATGCATTCCATGACCGAATGGAGGCGCTGTTTCACACTTTATTAATACCCTTCCCCAAAATGAGGCCAATCTGACTTTTCTGAAGAACTGTGCTGAAAGGTATAAAAGCAGTCTTGTGTACTCAGATGGATAATAAATAAAGATTTACAAAATGCTTTGTACAAAAGATATCTCGTGACTTGGGCAGGGCCAATATCTGCACATCAAATCATGAGTGAGTATTGCCGAAGGGGTAATATTCTGTTTCATTGACCCTTCGGATTATTAACTCTTTAAAGAAAAAAAGAAAGATCAAACTATTACATTTGAATACAACTGGATTTAAAGTTACTGTAAAAAACAACTCAAAGACTTGCCTAATCTGACTGTTTCCGGGCCACAACTTATAGCCTACTACATATATGTTAGGCTAACATCATAAGTCATAACACATATTTATGTCTAAAATATTCACAAAATATTGCTATTCCTATTTGATTACTTTAAAGCAGTATTCTCAGATTTATTTCAGTGATGTCCTAAAGATAACCTAAAAATAAGCAAGAAGCATCTTCACACTTTTAACTATAATAGCAAAATTGCAGTACAAATTTTTAATACAAATGCTTGTAATAAAAATTGCAATTCAATTTTTTTATTGCTTTAAGTTTTTATTTTAATAATAGTCCTACAGACTATAGTTTTAAGAGTTGTGGACCTTGATTGATGTTGTACTTTAAAACTGTTGTAGAAAACAGCTGTGTTGATGATTCTTCAACAAGTGTCCTTTTGTGGTCCACAAAAAAATAAAACTTTAAGTAAACAATGATATATAGTATAAAATCTAATGAGATTCTAATCAAAGCCACTAAGGCTTGGGCCATGGCGCGCCCTCTACAGATTTAAATTCATATTGCACATGTAGCTCAAAGCCTTTTTCCAGTGTATATTTCTGTTCTGCTCAGTCCATCAGTGAGAATAGTGACAAGAAGTCTGATTCATTTCCGCGAATCGGTTCTTTTGAACAGTTAATTTAAAAGAAACGTTCAAAACGGATTAAGATAAATTTGCGTCATGACTTGGCATATTACATGCATATTAGGCCTACATAATACATGTGTAGGCACACATTGCTTTTATTATGTTTTGCAGTGTGCAAGGTCAGTTTCTTGTAGGCCTAGTCAAATTTCTGCAGCTCATAAAAACAAAGTCATTTAGAACTTATAAGTATAATTTGCATTTACATTAAATTGCCTATAAAATTATCTATTGGCTGAAAAAGTTTTTGCCAGTTGTAATAACATTTTTATCATAACAACTGTCATCATTTTTAACATAGGCCTATTTATCAAAACATTTAATAATATATTTTAATAAAGTAATATAATTTATTTAAAAAAAAAATATTTGTAACATTTCTGCTCTTAGAATATTAAAATATCCTGCTTTTTGCCGAATCAGTCAAATCCTCGATTTTCGGTGCGGTCACAGTCATAGGCGCCGATCCCGTGGAAAAATACGAGATATTCTCCATTGATTTAACCAATGAAAAATCGATTGCAGCTTTCAAACACGATTATCTTCACCTTTTTATAATTTATTTGAGGCCGTTTCTATTGTGTTATTTTAATGAAAAATGCCAAGTAATGCGCGAGCACAAATCTTTCAGCTCGCAGGCGGATTTCCTTCACTCTCGCACCAACTGGACGCGCGCTCAAACTCTCTTCTTGCTCTTTCTCTAGAATGGTCTTCTTATTGTAAGTGCTTATTGTAAATAGATATTTATTGAATAATTTTATTTAGTGAGCCGCTATTGATCATCAGATATCAGTGAGAGCGCGACTCGCGACAACACTCGTATAAAGTGCTTTTGTTTGGTTGGTAACATAGGCGTAATTTGCGGGTGGGACATGTCCCCACCACTTAACTGCACGGATAGCCAAGTGAAACACACAGTTGACGTTAATTTGTGTTAAATAAGAAGCGATCTGGCGCTGTAATGTGTTGTTTTTTTAAATCATGCCGCTGTTATCAGTGGAGGAACGTTCTCGTGGCTCGTGCACAGTCTTCACACAGACGAGCGCGTCAATCTATTGCTAATGGTGTTGCGGCAACTCTCTATTCTTTCCAGCGAAATCATTAACAAAATGCACACAAACGTGTCCCTGCTCTTGCCTCTTTATATACAATCATTAATGAACATCTTTGGTCTTATTGAGAAAAGAAAAAAAAAACTAATTGAGAGCGGATTAGAACCACTGATGATTAGAACCCGGAATGTCTGACTCGCATAGCAAAAGTTCCGCCACGTGACTACATGAGAATTTACAAATTTAGTACGGGTCTGTATACATATGGACTGGGCACCCACCGGCACAAACATAAATCGGTGCCTATGGTCACAGCTGTTTGGCGAATTTTCACATTCTAAAATCAAGTAATTTTAGTTCCGTGAGGGCAAAATATTCCCCCTCGGGTTCAAGTTCATCACGCAAATTCGCCGCATTGACCAACAGAAAGCGGCTTGGTTTGAAAGTGACTTCTCTGTATAAGCTGTGCTTCAAATATTGCTACGTTAATTTGTTGGACAACTAACCTTTTTTGTCCGTGAAATTTCACCTAAATTTCGCTCATTTGAGCTTCAAATGCTCCAAATGCAACGAATCGGTTCTCGGCTGATGACGAATCGAAAATATCTTCGGTTCAATAAAACGGTAACCCGATTCAGTCCGATTCCTGAACGACTCGTTCAGTTCGATTAGTGAACGAATCATTCAGACCGGTTTTATGAGCCAGTTCAACCGATTCACTGAAAAGCTCCGACTCCAAAAAACGATTCGGACATCTCTAACCGAAGAGGGGGCGGGGCACAGCGAGGACCATCTCCAACGGTTTGTATGTTGTTTTTCATGAGTTGTCGGGTGTCTCTGTCAGTCATACGGCTAGCCCTACCCCGCAATCCGACTCTAATAGCGAAGCCCGTGTCTCTGACTCTCCGAGCAAGCAAACACCTAGTCCGTTTTAATTCGGTCTCCAGTGTATCGACATTATTCAGCATGCCCGAGCGGAGGCCCTTCGTGCGGTTGCCCACTGACGTCTACCCCGTCAACTACGGGCTGCGCCTCAAGCCCGACCTCGTCGACTTCACCTTCGAGGGCAAACTGGAGGCAGTCGTGGAGGTAATGTTGAACCTGATGCCATGCACCCCCTCTGCCCCCCTCTGGTCTGGGCCCCAATGTCATGCCATGTTCATGTTAAGTCTGGTTTTTCACTTTGCATTTTTATAACTGCTGATACTGTTGTTGCTGCTAATCTAACGAGCTACCTGCTAGTGAACCAGACAGCGGCTTTACACACCACGTCGTTCATTTTTACGAGTTCCAGTATGTTTGAATTGTATTATTTGTTATTAAATACTTAAACCTAGTGTCCTCTGATGTCTGGTTCTCACAATAAAATGAATTAAGCAGTTAGTTTGTTACCCCGCAAGCTAAAGCGCTAACTGGCGCCACACTGCTAACCATATTAGCCTGCAGAGCTGCTGTCATAAAGCACGTAAATACACACATAAATGTCGTAATTTAACCTCCTTCCAGGTGATATTTTTCACGTACATAGCTGAGACGATGAATCAGTCCTGTCTACAAGCTCCTGAGTCACTCTGAGCCTGTCTGACAGTTTACATGATACTTTATAGCTTACCATAATCACAGTGTAGCGCCCGAAGAAACACTCAGGTGAAGTATGGACCTTGTGGCTGGGGATAAAATACGTTTAAAATACATGTAAACTTCAAAATATGAGGTTCGTTAAAACTGATAAAGATCATGCATTATCTTAACTATTTGTTTTTTTACGTCTTTCTGATCTATATCTCTAATATATGTGTATGTAATTGTGTGTGTGTGTGTACATATATATATATATATATACACACACACACACACACACACTGATTCAGAATATATATATATATATATATACACACACACACTGATTCAGAGTATATATATATATATATATGGCTGAATCAGTGGATCTTATCAGTAGAAACACAGCAGTTATTACTGGGTAAATTACTCTGGTTGATCCTGTAAACAGATAGAAAAGACGGTAGAGGTTAATGCAGGCCAGATGTGATGAAATTGAGGTCCGGCGTCCAGAATTACCCTTTGCGTAAGATTGTTTGTGGAGCCTTTTTATAGATCAACAGCTTCACATGTTAAGTCATGTTGTACCCCACTCTCATGCAGCTGTGTTGTGAAAATCGCCTTCCAGTTGATCTTGTCTTGATGCCAAGACTTATTGGAGCATGAGATTAACTACATTCCCCACAATGCTTTACACATTATGACTGTTGTTCCTGGAGAGATATGGCTCACGTTTATAAAACCCGTTAAAATAGTGTACTGCTAGTGGCAGCCTTTTGTCACATGGCCAGTGCACTCATTGCATCCAAGTCACATCCAGCTTCAACAAGCCACATGTGCCCTCTAAAGCTTTACCTTGGCAGGTTCAAGCCTCTAAACACAATGCGTATCTTTATGTAGGATCCAATTCACTGTAAATGAAGTGTGATAATAGTTAGGTTGAGGAATAATTAAAACAGTGCATTTACAGACTCTGGGATGTATTGTGTCTCTTTGTCTGTGAAAACCACCTTATGGACATGAGAGCCTGAAAGCTATTGATCGTCCCGGGAAAGTTTCACTTCAGCATTATGCAATAAATGCAGTCTTAAAACAGCCTATTGCAACATAAGAGGCCATGTTGGTCTTTTTATTCATAATCTGATTATATATGCACACGTCAGAATTTCGTAGCAGCAGCAGCAGGAGATGGCCCTTGAGCCTCCGAAAAGCCGTGAGGATTCAGGCGGTTCTTTTTCCATGTGCTTCGTATTTGCTTGTACTCCTGGAGATTTCCTACAACAAAACAGGAAGAGGGAAATCGGATTCACTATGATATGAGCAAAGATAAAAACAGCTGAAGTAGATGATCCCAACACAGTCACTCACAGTTTTTTCCTTTTTTTTTTTTTAATGTTTTTTGAAAGAAGTCTCACCATTTATTTGATTAAAATTACAGTTAAAACAGTAATATTGTGAATTATTATTACAATTTAAAATAAGTGTTTTCTATTTTAATATATTTTAAAATGTACTTTATTCCTGTAATGGCAAAGCTGAATTTCTTCAGTGTCACATAATCCTTTAGAAATCATTCTAATAATTATTCTAATATCCTGATTTGGAAGCATTTTCTTCTTATTTTTATTATCATTGTTGAAAACAGTTGTGCTGCTTAATATTTTTGTGGGGTCTGTGACACATTGTTTCAGGATACATTGATGAATAGAAAGTTCAAAAGAACAGCATTTATTTGAAACAGAAATCGTTATAAATGCCGCTTGATCAATTTAATGCATTCTTGCTGAATAAAAGTATTTGTTTAAAAAAAGTCTTACTGACCCCAAACTTATATACATCATTTTAAAATTTGTGGTTAGTTCCTCTTTCTACGTCAGAGAAAGACCCTGGCTTAGTATTTACTAAACCAGGAAGAATTTTCCTGCAGTGATTGGCTGGATTGTATGTAGGTGACGTGAGATTGTTTCATTTTTTTATGACCGTTATCTGATACAGTATGAAGCAAAGGAAGGTTCACAAAGCTTGCAGAAGGCAATGAAGTGTTATTAGAAAAGCAACCACACACCAAATACTGAAAACTGAGGATCATAAAATGACTGGACCCATATAAATGTTAAAACTGAACTGTATGTCATTGTTCTTGACAGGTTACACAAGGGACAAACCAGATTGTGATGAACTGTGCTGATATAGACATAATTACTGCTTCTTTTGTGCCTGAAGGGGGGGAAGGTGAGTGCGAAACTCAACTGTAATCCACATTTAGTGATGTATTTGCTCGACTTTTGCCTGATTGCTGGTTCGACCTGCATTAAATGCTTTATAGTCTGTTTTCTTTTTAGGATTAACTGTGCTCATTTTCTCCCCGTCCATTTAGAAATTAACGCTACAGGATTTAACTATCAGAACGAGGATGAGAAGGTGACCCTATGTTTCCCCAGCACTCTGCAAAATGGTAAAGAACTCATAATGTGGCCTGGAAGAAGCCTTCTGCTCTCATGTCAACAATCTCTGTGTAATGAGTTGCTATAGTCAGTTTATTGACGCACGAAAGCGGCTTCAACAGCTTCCTGTTAAAAGATGAATGACCTTTCTTGCTTTGTGCTTCTGTTTTATGTGCCTTTTGTTTTGTTTTTTAACCATGGGCTTCTTGTTTTTCAGGGTCAGGATCATTGAAAATAGACTTTGTTGGAGAGCTGAACGACAAAATGAAAGGCTTCTATAGGAGTAAATACACGACTCCTTCGGGAGAAATCCGCTACGCTGCCGTCACACAGTTTGAGGTAAACTCACATCAGGGTATGCGGTTCATTCATTTGTTTGCTCGCTCACTTTCTCTGCCACTGTTTGCTTTAGCCTTATCATTTGTCATGTCCCCCTCACACTCTGCCTGCTCAATCATTCACTTTCCTCTGAGATCTTGACTGTCTTTCAATAAAGACAAATTCACAAAGTCATACAGCATACGCTTTTGTCCGAAGCGACTTGCAAATGAGGAAAAACAAGCAATTTATTATATAGGAGCTGATAATGAGTCAGGCAGAAGTAAAACTGTGAATAGTGGAGAATCTTTTTCAGACCCCTGTTAGATAATGCATGTCTGGCCCATAATAACATGCTTATTGTTCCGTTTTAATGTATTTACTGGTTTTATTATGATGCTTGCGTTATAAATCCATTAAAATAGTCATTATTTACTAGCTACTCATGCTTATTTCATTCATACTTGATGGATTTTAATGTGGGATGGACATTTAACTGAAAGTTTAGCCTCTTAACTTGAGCCTTGGTTGAAGTTAACTTAATCAGGGCTCAATGATAAGGATGTCCCGCTGGCTCGGGGCCAGTGTGAGAGAGTTGATGGAAAAGTAATTTGTCTTTTCAGTTCTGATGCGTTGCTACTGAAAAATTTACATGCATTGATCTTGTGCATCTGTTTTTATGCCTTGCCGAGTTTAAGCATTTGGTTTTCGTTGATGTTAGCTACATTGTGTTGTTGTACATTTCACTGCAAGGCAGTGTTATCTAGCTGACTAAGAGCCCGTCCACATGGAGACTTGTTTACCTTTATATGCAAAAATCCAGCTATTAGACGAATCCAGCGTTTTGGGAGCCTGAAACTGCTATTTTTTGAAACTGGGTCCCAGAGTGGATAAATCTGAAAACGACACCCTTGCATTTCCATGTGTACAGCCAATCCATATATTTTGTGAATCGATGATGTCATCACCCCACGTCTCGACCCTAGTCAGACACCGCTACGTCATGTAACAGCAACAACAACAATAGTGGACTACATGCTTGTGTTCGTGCCGCAGAAGCTACCGAGCCTATTAGCTTTACTAAAATAAAGCTTTATTTCTAAGCTTTACTAAAGTTTGTATACAGCGCACAAGGTTTATACGCATGCTCCAAGTCTTATTCTCAGTTTTTAGTGTGTCTCTGTGGCAGAATTACAGCGCCACATGCTGATCTGGCATGTATACTACATCGTTTTGAGTCTGTTTCACTGGTTTCATGTGTACGTAGATATTTCTTGAGACGAGGGAAAAAAAGATCGGATAGGGAAAGCTCTAGCTTCGTGTGGATGTGGCCTAGCATAGAAGTGGTTTTGTCAAAATTGCAAAAAAGACTTATTATAGTCTTGTTAAACTACAAACCGATCAGTAATGTTTTGTATCAAATGCCATAGTTTAAAGGCAAAAAGCATTATATTATATAGCGTTACAAGCATTACATTTTTACATTGCATATGTGTAATTTCCAGCTTGTTGCAAATTTTTTTTTTTTTTTTTTTTTTTTTTTTAAAAACTAAAAAGTGCCTTTAACAAAATATTTAATGGAAAATGTAATAAAAATGTTAGTAAAATAAATAAAAATATAACATTCTTTTGTCACTAGGCTGGTGAAAATGTTGGCAGGGCAAGTGATCAGTAAAGTTTTGCATTGCAAGCCATCATTTTCCAGCAAAAGTGTTTTATGTATGGAGTTACATTACAGGTTACATTACAATTTTCAGCTTATTTGCTTTCTTAAAAAATGAAAGAAAAAAAGTTAACCATTTCGTGAATTTAAAGGGGTGGTTCACTGTTTTTTTTTCTAGGCCTGATTGTGTTTATATGGTGCAGTATAACATGTCTTAATGCTTCGTTTTAAAAAAAAAAAAACACCATATTTTTCATATATTTTACGTTTACTCTACACCGCTGTTTCCATTGTCATTTGAACGGCCGGTTTGACTTACTGGTTCTAGGATACCACTCCCTCCAAAATATGCAATGTGCTCAGATTTGTTAGCTGGCCCAGTGTATTGTGATTCGCTGAAGCGTCCGGAAATGCCACGCCACTCGGTAGAAATGTAAATAATGGCGTCTATATTGCCGTATCAAATTGAGCCTGAATCAGACCCAGATAGCAGTAATGATGAAGAGGGTCAAGCAGAACCTCTGCAAGCACGGTCTTTAAAAGGACGTTTGTGTTTGTGTCAAAGTGTTTAGATATGCTTGTCACTTGTAAATGTTACTGCTGTTTATGTTAGTTTTAAATATAACGTTACGGTTTTATCCTGATTAAAGCTTTACTGTAGCCAAATACATGACTGAGTAGTAGCATTTTTGTAAAGGTATCGTTTAATTTATAGCATGAACAACTGTTTGTCTATGAACATAGAAGTTTGTTGGCGTTTGTTGGAGCAATAGAATTTAGCTAACTGGCTAGCGAAGCCAAACCGCATTGGTCTTTGTTTATGTCCTTGATGCAAACAAAAAATAGCAACAGAACTATACATTTAAAAGACATGTACAAACAATAAAACATATCACTCAAAAAAATATTTAACCCCAAAAGTTAAAACTTATGTAATTCAATTGCATATAAAATTTCCATCCAATTTAATCACATAAATCCAACATAAAAAAGTTAACTTTTACTTAAGCTTCCCCATCATGTTCAGTTGACTTGAATGAATTAAATAAAGGTTATGTTAACTGATAAACTGCAATTTAAGCTTGTGTAATACATAAACCTTACTCTTTTCAAATAACTTATTCTTACTTGCTTTATATAACTACCTTACATTTCTTTATTCATATTAAATAAATGGTCAAACACGTGTTACATTTATAAATATTTATTGTCACAATTGCTCCAGGAATGATAAGAAACATCCAGTCTGACAAAAAAAAAAAAAAAAAAATAGAACAATGCAGTATTTCATAAATTAAGGCAACTGTTTACTGCAGTTTTGTGCCTTCTCCCAAACTAACACAGTGGTTATGGCTGTGTGCCAGTAAGTTCATAGATCAACAAGGAACCAAATTTCAACATCAAACATTATTTTCACATATTCAAGGTAATATTGGGATCTCACTGCATAGTATGGTAATCAGTTTGTGCTTTCACTTATCTGAAACTTGATACAGATCTGTAAATGGTTACATTCCTTGTAAACATTTGTTCAAACAAATAAACAATTAGGACACTTGGAGGAAAAAAGAAAAGCAATCTGAAGGATTATATTTTACTTTACATATAACAGGTTTTCTGTTGTCCGTCACATTTCAGCATTTAGGCATTCAGTAGCCTAAGTGTCCTACTCACAAGTTAACTTCCTGGACAAGGAATAGCACAAGGGCTAACATCTCTGTTAAAGGGTTTATTCGCCCAAAAATGAAATTTCTGTCATTAATTACTCACCCTCATGTCACTCCAAACCCCTAAGACCTTCGTTCATCTTCGGAACACAAATTAAGATATTTTGTGTGTACAACATCAACTGCGTAAGAGACTGACATAAAAGGGAAGAAATTTTTGAATAAAGTCATTTTTTTTGTTTTGCGCACAAAAAGTATTCTCGTCCCTTCATACTATTAAGGTTGAACCACAGTAGTCATGTTGACTATTTACTACCTTTCTGGGTCTTGAAAGTGATAGTTGTGTTGCAGTCTATCGGAGGCCAGATAGCTCACGGATTTCATCAAAAATATCCTAATTTGTGTTCTGAAGATGAACAAAGGTCTTACGGGTGTGGAACGACATGAGGGTGAGTAATTAATGACAGAATCTTCATTTTTTGGTGAACTAACCCTTTAAATGTATCAGAGCTAGAGGAAGCCAGAAGGTGCATTAGGTGCAGTCTCTTGATTTGAGTTAGTGTCATCTGTTCATAGTGTCATCGATCATACTGTCTTCAATTCAACGTTACAGAACAAGTTTAAAAGTTTTCAATGTCCTTCCAGGGGATGGAAACATCTATGTGATGTCCTAAAGTCCAAATTCATCATTACCTTCTGGAAGAATTCAGATGTGAATTTGAGACTCTCAGCGTAGCTTGAGTGCGTAGATCAATCCGAACAGCATTATTAATCCAAAGGTTGTAGCAGTTTTACACCCTCTGTTGCTACTCCAACATCGTCTGGCTAGTACTCAGCACTTTAAGAGTCACAAAAAGGCCCAGAGTGGTCTCAGAAATTCCTCCCTCATCTCCTTCAGGATTGCAGTCCTAAGCAAGTAAATGAATGAATGAATGAATAAATAAATAAATAAATAACACCTTGTTTAGTTTCATTGAAATATTGGCAGCACACAGCAATATACTTTGTTTAGGTCATTACAAAAAGTATGTATACAGTACAAACCTGGAATTCTTTGACAAGTGTTGTAATGTCCCCATTGAGATACACACACACAGACTCTTTATGACACAGTCTCGTTTGATGTGTATGTCTTCGCACTGAAAAGTAATTCGCACTTAAACATACTGGATACTTCAGTGATACTTCTTCCACACACTTTACGTTGCCACAAAACTCACATATCTGAAAGTCAAAAAACAGAAAATCGACATCAACAATTTTACAAAGAAATGAAACGAGTAAATTTTAGTTTTAATACAAAAAATATGAAAAAAAATATCACACATACCGTAATTGAGTTATTGTCCCAAAATGACGAGGTTTCTGAAATAGTAAAGATGACATACACTTTGTTATTATTATTATTATTATTATTATTATATTTTTATATATTATTATTATTTAATAAAATTACGACTCAGGTTGAAAAAAACACGACTTGTTTTAACAGGAAATCCTATACATTTTTAGTTTATATATGGTCAAATAACACACTCTGTGCAATGTTTTGGTATATTTTCAAACTATATTTCAAGCAAAGTAAAATGCACATTGAAGCAGTTATACTCACAGATCTGTCCAAACATGCAAAAATACACAGTCAGTTGAACACATATCTCGAAATGATCAAATTTACCAATATTTGTGGACAGACATTTTAATGTGAAATCCTATAAACTTTTACAATGTAGATAACGTAACGTTATATATTTAATGAAGTGTGTTTGAGCAACGTCTTGGCTTATTTGCAAAGCATATAACGTTAGCAAAGATCGCTGAAATGACGAATCTGTTATTAAAAAAATAATACGCGTAATCTGCCTAAATGCAAACATGATGCACAGTCAAGTCGACAGCATAGCGTTATATCTTACAATGATCAACGTTACAAATATTACTCTTTTTATAGCTGAGAAGAACTAAAATATAAGTTAATTTGCCTTAGCAAAAATGTGCCTTCATGCTAAAACTAAGAAAACAAGATCGAATAAACATAAAAATGGTTATTGTTGAAGTTTAAATCGTTAATAAACATATCTTACCTTGAAAACATCCACATCTATGCATCCAAACCCTCCTTTTCGCTGAGTCAGACAGACAGTAGATCGCCATTTCCAGTTTGCCGCCTTCACTTGTTGTTATTTAACTCCAGACTCCAGTGAGCATGCGCAACACTTACATTTGCGCCTTATGGCAACGAATTAAGTATAGTTTATGTAATTTGATCAGGTTGGTCTTGAATCCATTTCATTCATGTTGTATAAGAGTAATTTGGAATAATAATAGTTATACGTTTTTAAATACATTTTATTTGAATTGTTTGCTTAGTTTCAATTAGTGGCAAGAATAATTTTTTTACAGTTTGGGGCCGATAAACAGCAGCTTTTGCTTTTAAAGTGGGAACTGCTTCATCTTTCAGTAATAGCCTTTGTGCAAATCCAGCATTGAACTCCTGTAGATTCTGAAAGCTGTCTTCAGCGCCGCATCCAGTGTAGACAATATCACTGATTATAATGGGTTCTATTATCTTTTGACGCGTCGCGCCGCTCGCGTCCGGTGTAGACAACTCTTCCGCTTCCATAATGCCGCGCGACATGGCCTCGCCCACTTTGTTGCGTGTTCCCGTGGGCTGGGTTTATGTTAATTGCAGGGTTTATGATGTCACCAACCCGGGAAGAAGCTCGTTGTAGTCCAAACTGGTCGTAATTGTAGGCATGAAACTGCCATAACTTTAAAAGACAATATCTCCGTTTGCATTGAACTTTCAGTGCTTTTTTGCAGATACTGTTAATGCTCAAGCAGCAACATTACACACTAACTAAAGTTAAAGTGAAATTGCAATGAACCACCCCTTTAAGAGAAAAAATGTAATTATTTAAAAAAAATTAAAAAAAATTAAATAATTATAGCAAAAGTAAAAATACATTGCTAAAAATAAAAATGTAGCATTCTTTTGTCACTTGGCCATTGAAAATATTGACGAAAGGGCAAATTATTTTTCCATCAACTCTCTCACACTGGCCCCGAGCCAGTGGGACATCCTTATCATTGAGCCCTGATTAAGTTAACTTCAACCAAAGCTCAAGTTAAGAGGCTAAACTTTCAGTTAAATGTCCATCCCACATTAAAATCCATCAAGTATAAATGTAATAAGCATGAGTAGCTAAATAGGATTTAATGGCAAGTAAAAAATCAAAACTGCTGGCCCAACTGGGCAATTAGAAAAAAAAAGAGAAAAGATCAGAATAGGGTGCATTTGTGCATCTACAGTTTTTGATGCCATGCAAATATCCCTGCTCATGTTTGAATCACTGCAACCCAATCTAACCCAGAATCCTCTCTTCCTTTCTCACTGTCTCCGTCTCTCGACGTCTCTCACCCACTCCAGGCCACGGACGCACGTCGAGCTTTTCCTTGCTGGGATGAACCAGCTATCAAAGCCACTTTTGACATCACCCTCATCGTCCCAAAGGACAGAGTAGCCTTGTCGAATATGGTATGTGTCATTTTTTTCTTTTCTAATCCTTCCCTCTGGAAGCAAACGTCCCTAAATGGCTTGATTCGCATTACTGTCAGATGTGTGCATTATCTAACTCAGGCCTAGAGGCATTGTGCCTCCCCTAGCAAGTCATGACACTTGGCGCACATTAGGTTTGCTGCGGTAGTTGGTGTTACACGGTGTTTAACCGTATACCAATTACATTACTTCCCCACCGCGGCACTGTCCCCAATGTTGTTTTGCTTTTCTATAGAAATAAAAACCATTTAGTTCAGTTGGACAACGGATGCTACAGTTAAAAACTGAAAGCGTCTGCTCTGCTCATGCTGACTTTATGATAATAGTTTAATGTGTGGTTCTGGGAGACTAGTTCCCATACTGAACACACTTATTTTAATCGTGTTTCCCTTTCTGTGCAGAATGTTGTTGATCGAAAGCCATATCCAGAGGATCACAGTCTGGTGGAGGTGAAGTTTGCCACTACACCCATCATGTCCACCTACCTGGTGGCATTTGTCATCGGAGAGTATGACTTTGTGGAGAGTCAGTCATCGGACGGTGTGACAGTCCGTGTGTACACCCCTGTCGGAAAGGCAGAGCAAGGGAAATTTGCACTGGAGGTATGCGAACTGCTTCCTTAGTCTGTGATGGTTTGCTTTTATTTTATTATTTTTTTATTTAATAAAATAAAATACAAAATTTGCATATCAAATTCAAATCGGTTTGGTTTTTTGTAGTCTGAACAGCAAAAAATCCCCCACATGACATCTGATTTTTTACAAACCTGATAATATTTTTTAAAAATCTATTTTTTAATGTTTTTTATTTCCAAACATCTGATTAAATTAAAAAAAAACACTACTGTTCAAAAGTTTGGGGTCAGTATGATATTTTTTTTCTTTTCCATTTTATTTATTTTTTGAGAGAGAGAAATTAATACTTTTATTCAGAAAGAATGCATTTGATCAAAAATGACAGTAAAGAGTTTTACACTGTTACAAATAATTAGTTTAAAATAAATTGTTGTTTTGAACTTTCTATTAATCCAAGAATCCTGAAAAAAATCGCGATTTACACAAAAATATTAAGCACCACAACTGTTTTCAACATTGATAATAATAAGAAATGTTTCTTGAACACCAAGAGCATTTTAGAATTATTACCGAAGTAATGGCTTCTGAAAATTCAACTTTGCCATCACAGGAATAAACTACATTTTAAAACATATTAAAATAGAAAACAGTTACTTTAAACTGTAATCATATTTCACTTCATTACGTTATTTTTGATCAGATAAATGCTGGTGAGCATAAGACACTTTTTTTTCAAAAACAAAAAAAAAAAATCTTACCAACCCCAAACTTTTGAACGATACTCTATATATTTACAATATGATTATTTTATTTATATTATTATCACCATTATTATTATATCTATATGGTATACAGTGTCTATTTTGATTTATAACTGATAATAAGCTGATATTAAAATTTTATAGTACTTGGTCTAAATAAAAAATAAAGCACTAAAAATAGTTTTAAATGCTACAAGTGAATTTAAACATCACAACATTATATTGTACAGTTTGAGAAATAGATATTCATTTATTGCATATATTATTTATTGCTAGCTGTAGTTGTAATAATACTTTGGTTTTGAAAGTATTAACCTGTGAAAAACATTTTTGTTTCTTTTTTTTCCCCAGGTTGCCACAAAGACCCTTCCGTTCTACAAAGATTATTTCAATGTTCCTTATCCGTTGCCTAAAATTGATCTAATTGCTATTGCTGATTTTGCTGCTGGTTTGTATCATTTTCATTAAACATGAAACATCTGTTGTAATAGACTTTGTCTATTATGTTTAGTTGTTTTAACTTTTGGTTCTCTTGTGTCCTGTAGGTGCCATGGAAAACTGGGGCCTTGTTACTTACAGGTGACTTTACGTTTTAAATGAAACAGTTAAATTACAAACCTGAGATTTCATAAAACATCAAGAAAACACAGAACCTTGTGCTTTTTGAAAGTAGCTATTCAAGAGAGCTTCATTAATATTTCATCTTTCTTGGTAGCATTTTAATCCCCAGCATACCATAACAATATGAGCAGCATTATGTTGTGTTTCGTTCTTATGCATTTTTTATTTGTGGATTTTAAACTTTTGTGATTCTCCCCTTGCAGGGAGACAGCTCTGCTGATTGACCCAAAGAACTCGTGTGCGTCGTCCCGGCAGTGGGTCGCCCTGGTAGTCGGCCATGAACTGGCACATCAGTGGTTTGGAAACCTGGTTACCATGGTGAGTGTGTTCAAATGTTCAATGTTGTAGGTTCATGCTACATACTGTTTTAGTAGGTCACAATGGTATTTGAATATAACTTATTCAGGGTGCTGAGAAAATGTCTCTTGCTGCAGGAATGGTGGACTCATTTGTGGCTTAATGAAGGCTTTGCATCTTGGATTGAGTACCTTTGTGTAGACCACTGTTTCCCTGAGTACGACATCTGGACCCAGTTTGTATCTGCGGACTACACCAGGGCTCTGGACCTGGATGCGTTAGATAACAGCCACCCTATTGAGGTCTGCAAGAGATGAGTGTATCTCCCCCATAACCCCAAGTTCTCCCAGTGTGTGTCTCTGGTGTTTGTTGCTTTTAAGTGTTTGTGTGGACAGCAGGAAGTTTTGATTTGCACTTTGTTTGTCAGTCGGTCTGTCTACTCAGCCATATCCCTTACAGCATTTAAATTCCAGACCCAGATTTAGCCTGATGAAATATTGATCTCTGTGTCATGTTTCAGTGCCTGTGTGTGTGTGTGTGTTTCTTTTGAATCGTAGGTTGATGTCGGACACCCTTCAGAAGTGGATGAAATATTCGATGCCATATCGTACAGCAAAGGGGCCTCTGTCATTCGCATGCTGCATAACTACATTGGTGATGAGGTGAGAGTCACGCTTTTGGCCAGCTGCAGAGAGACACTCGCAATGAAAATATGTCAGACAGGTGGTCAATGTGTGTCCCCCAAGAGGATATATGGAAATACATATTACTTATCTGTCTATTGTGCTGGAGTTTAAGATCTTTAAGCATTTGTAATCTGACAGATGACTTTTGTTGGTTGTTGTAACCATAGTTCCAGCCATCATTAATTCTGACTGTTAGGGTGTGTTCACACTTGGCAGGTTTGGTTAGATTAAAATGTGCGAATGCTATGTTATTGTGGTTGATGTGAATAGGTGGTTTGAGTGAAATATGAGCGCAACACTGACCAAAGACATGTAAAACGAAACAAAAACAGTACGTGATGTTACAAAATGCGACCCTAAAAATGACTGAATGCTCAAGGATACCTGGTTCTTCTCGTCATAAGAGATATTTTGTCCATTACAGTTTGGTACAGGCGTCAGAACCGCAGTCTCCTCGAAGGAGATCTTCATTTCATCCCCTTGGAATTATAAGGTTCTATCTGACATTTTTGTCAAAATTGAGTTATTCACATATTCTTATTCTTTGACAACTTACTTACATTGTGAATTTTTTTTTTGTTGTTGTTGTTGTTGTTTAGTCCCAAAATGTTGTGTACATTTTGGGACTTTTTTATTTAGAAAACAAAAAGGTTCTATCTACAAAATCAAATGGAATGCAAAAACTTTGAAGCTCAATATCTCAAAACTGCTCAGAATGCAGATAGAACCTTATAATTCCGAGGGTATGATTTGTATGTGTAACGGAGGAATTCCTGCTGCTGTTTGACTCATTTACACATTTTATAAGCTCTTTGTGTGTTCTCAGCTGGTAACAATATCATCATATGCCAAATAGAAGCTGTTTTTTGTTTTGTTTCTTTAGGTTCGGTGTTAAAAATGACCAGGGCTAAATTAATCATTTTCTTTTTTCTGGACCAAAAGAACTAAGTGAACTGAAATACAAGTCTGAACATGCCCTTAGATTCATTCAGTTTTTTTGTTTGTTTTTTTGCAGTTATCTTTAGAGCTTTGGTTTTGAAAAATATTTGATTGAATTTTCCTTTTCTAGGATTTTAGAAAGGGAATGAATACTTACCTTTTGAAGTTTCAGCACAAAAATGCATCTACTGGTAAGTTAACTTGCCATAATCTTTGTGAAGATTAAGCTTTAACCTCTAATAATTTTTATCTTGATGACTGGATAGCCTAATGTTCTTGTTAAACCCAAATTAGGATTCTTTATAGCAGTTTTTAGGCCTGTTAAGATTATTACATAATCACCTGTTAATAACTGAAATTCAAATAATTTGAAATCCAAATTTAGTTCTAGAATTTTAAAGAAAAAAACTGGTCTTAAATATCTTTATAAATTGTAATAATAGTTGGGCTTTTATCATGAAAACTGCCAAAGAAGCTGGGATTGTGGTTAAAAAAAAAAAAACAGTCCCCATCATACATTTTTTTTCTCGTTGGATATTCCATTACACTCAGATGCACGTAACAATATGGAAGACAAGATCTGTCGCTGCTTCTGTTTCATTGCAACTTTAAATATGAATAAATGACTTATATTGCTATGGGCTTACACTGTATTTGACATTAACACAGCTCAATTAAGTTGTAAATCACAGTTATTTGTTTGACAATTACTCATTAGCCTATATTCATAATCATGACCTTTCTAGCAGTTTGATCTTGAACTGTGGAAGGCTTACAGTGTGTTATTGAGGGAGTGACCTGTGTACCAGGTCAGAGTTTCACTGCATAAAAATAGGATGATATTTCTAACATTTAGTTTGAGCTTGATTTTTGTCTGTACCTTATGATATTTTCAAACTTTATACGTTTTAATACAGTATTACAAATTATATTTTTGTAAATAAATTAGCCATTCATTTTCACTTGTGCTCAGTGTATATAGGAAAGTGTATCCATAAGGAAGTGATTAAGCATTGCCCTGTGGCCCATGATCTTATCCAGCTGTAGTAATTACATAGTGTGTTACATTGTAATTCTGACAGAGCATAGTATTTGGCGGGAGTGTTGTGGGCGTGTGATCTGGCAGCAGTGTTGTTGTTATGCTTTGTAAATTGTTGTGTAGTCAGAAATAAAGGGTGTGACGTTCTCTCTTTCTCCATACCAGAGGACTTATGGGAGTGTTTGGAGCAAGCAAGCGGGAAGCCTATTGCCGCAGTGATGAATTCCTGGACCAAACAAATGGGCTTCCCTATAATAGTAGTGGATCAAGAGCAGGTAACATTTACAGATCCATTCTCATCATCTTTGTTTTGTTTTGTTTTGTTTTGTTTTGTGGTTGTTTTATTTTGTAGTCATTCAACACAGTGGGAGTGTTTTTCTTTCGTATTTCTCTGTATTTTCTTTCCCCTAAAGTTTTCAAATATAATTTAAATAACCCTCGGGGTTTTGAGAAGTCTTGCTGAGATGGACTATGAGCTTCTCAGGGAGCATCTGGTAATAACAACTGTTGTCTTGGCAATACAAGATTTAATCAGAGCTGAAATAATTGGTTTTGATTTTTTTTTTTTTCTCTCCAGCATGGAAGTGACCGCTTGCTGAAAATCTCTCAGAAGAAGTTCTGTGCTAGCGGACCACGTAATGGTACATGGCATGCAAAAAAAAAAAGAGCAGTTAAACTATGCACTGAACCCGCTGATGGTTTAACAATTTGTTTATCTGTCTTTTTCTGACTCTGTTATATCTGTGGCATAGATGAGGACTGCCCCAATTGGATGGTTCCTGTCAGTATCTGTACCAGTGAGGACCCAAGCTGCACTAAGATGAAGGTTCTGTTGGACCAGCCTGAAACCACAATTAACATCACCAACGTTGCACCTGACCATTGGGTCAAGGTCAGATTGCTGTGTTTTATGTATTTTATGGAAAAGGCTATTTATAATTCAAATACCAATGATCTCTGAAGATTGGGATGACTCAAAGATTGACACCCTATCTCATGAGCATGACAGTGGTGGAAAATGGTCATATGCACTGTTCCAAATTATTATGCACGTGACGTATCAGTGGGATTTCAGTACAATAAACATTCAGATTTTAGTTTTTGAAAAAGTGTTTGTTTATTTTATTTCTCCATATCTTTTTAGGTAACTGGTATCAATCTCAGACAGGTTTTGTAAATAGTTTGCCAGGTCTTTTTAGGTAAATGGAAACTCTACTTAAAGAGGTTGTTCCACGTTATTAAGTCACAGCTTCAAATACCTGTTTGCTGCTCAACAGTGGCTTTTTATACAATAATACATTTTTTTTTTTTTTGACAGCAACTTTCCTTAATAAGCCTTCATCTGACCAAGTTCTCTTGTGCTGTAAATTTCTCACAAATCTTATGATAGTTCAATATTCTCCATTCAGTTTTTACACAATATTAGTTGTTTTCATCTTCAGAAAGACCTTTCTTCCTCCCCATATTGCATGAGAACTGTGACTTGCTTAATAATGCGGAACAACCTATAACAATAAGTAGGGTTTCCATTTACCTAAGAAGACCTGGCAAACTATTTAACAAACTTGTCCGAGATTGATAAATTATCTAAAAATAAAAATATGAGAAATGAAACAAGCACTTTCTTTGAAAAACAAAAATCTGGATGTTTATTGTACTGAAATCCTACTGATATGTCACTTGCATAATAATTTGGAACACATTGTAAAACTAAATTACAGCATGTATGCAATCTGTATGTTTAAACTGTGTTTGTTTTCTTCCATGTGCAGATTAATCCAGGTACCGTGGGATTCTACAGGATCCAGTACAGCTCAGACATGCTGGAGAGTCTGCTGCCTGGTATCCGAGACCTCACACTACTGCCTGTGGACCGCCTAGGTCTGCAAAACGACCTCTTCTCTCTGGTGAGATGCCACACATGAGCCTGAATCATTGTTTTGCAAGTCAGAGTAGAGGCTCAGGTCTCCACTTGAGATCAAGAAGACTTGAGTGAAGTGTCAAGTTACACAGTCTTATGGAAGTCAGGTTCTTTCAAGCCTCCAGGTCTGACTAATACATTATAAATTATGAATCAAATCGTGTGAGTTTTGTAACTTAAGCTCTAACAAAAAAAAGCCTTAGTAAAACTGTATGGATGCTGAGAAATATTAAGTTGGCTTTTTGCTGGAACAATAAAAGTGTAGAGGAAGTTGTTATCAGATACTGTACCATGCAAGTATTTTTAATATCCATTGGCTGATTGCTGTTGATTTTTATAATAATGAACTATTCATACAGCATCAAAAATCCAATTAAATGTAATTTTTTTTTTTCTTAACAATATATCTAATTATAAAGTTTATTATGTGCTTGTCTGTTTGAGTGCTTCATTGATTTAGTATTGGTGTTTCACTGAGCTCTTTTATAGGCTACAGATCTTTTTTTCAATGTTGATATCATTGTGTTCAGTGTTGCTGAAAGGTTTCTTGGGAAAAGCAATTTCAGCAATATCATTAATCATTTCTGTCTCTCATCTCCGTCTGTGACTACCTTCTGTTTTTAATAATGTTGTGCTGTCTCTCTTGTCTGTCATGCCCTCAGGCTCGAGCAGGTATGATCAGTACTGTGGAGGTGTTGAAGGTGATGGAAGCATTTGTGAATGAGCCAAACTACACGGTGTGGAGTGACCTGAGCTGTAATCTGGGTGTTCTGTCCTCTCTGCTCTCACACACTGACTTCCACGAGGACATCCAGGAGTTCATCCGAGATCTCTTCACTCCTATCGGCATGAAGCTGGGATGGGACAGCAAAACTGGAGAGGGTGAGAGCCAGAACTCACAATTCATAAAGGGATAGTTCACCCAAAAATTAAAACTCTGTCATTATTTGCTGATCCTCATGTCGTTCCAACCCTGTATGATTTACTTTCTTCTATGGAACATAAAAAAAAGAAATATTAAAAATTTGGAGCCCATTTACTTTCATTAAATGGACAAAAACAGTCAGGATTTAGTTTTATATGACCATTTTTTCATCCTCTTAGATTTATACTTTTTTTATACCTTCTAAATGTTAATAATCTTGGCTGATATCTTTACATGTGCAATGAGTGATAACTTGCCTGCTAAGTTGCTAAATGCTGTATGTAGTTTTTATGTATATTTAAATGTGGGCGAGCATATGTTACTGTTCTCATAGTTAGAATGTCATAACCATGGCAATTTTACAAGCTTTTTTTTTAGCTTTTAATAAATGTTTTTAACCAATTAGAATACCAAAATTTCTTTGGTCAATACCAGTAAAATTGCACTTTGCATTTTCAATACAATACAATTTTGATACTAATGCAAAAACAAATTTTATTGATTAGACTCATTTATTTAAGTTGAATTCATTTAAATTTCTATTAAATAATAATAAATAAATGTTAATGTTAATATTAATATCAGTTCAATTAAATTTATTTTTACTTCTAAAAAATGCCATGTAGCCTTCAAGTATTTCTTATTTTTAAAATATATAAATATTAGTGCAGTCAATTGATTAAAAAATTAACTAATTAATGAAACATTTTCTGTAATTGGGTGTGCCTAACATTACAATTTGTAATATATTTGTATATTGTAATACTTATTTTCACATTGAATCTCCAAATTAATGTAGAAACAACATAAAGATGATATATTTTTAAATTACACTGTGTTCCAAATTATTATGCAAGTGACGTATCGGTGGGATTTCAGTACAATAAACATTTAGATTTCAGTTTTTCAAAGAAAGTGTTTGTTTTATTCCTCCATATCTTTTTAGATAACTGATATCAATCTCAGACAGGTTTGTTAGTTTTTCTTGAGTAAATGAAAATTCTACTTAAAGAGGTTGTTCCACATTATTAAGCAAGTCACAGTTCTCATGCAATATGGGGAGGAAGAAAGATCTTTCTGAAGATAAAAAGCATGAAAATGTTATGCAAAAGGCATGAAAACAACTAATATTGTGTGAAAACTGAATGGAGATTATCAAACTATCATAAGATGTGTGAGTAATTTACTGCACGAGAACTCGGTCAGATATTAAATGGATTTCTTTGTCAATTTCAAGTTTATTTAGCACATTTAATTTTCACAAGAAAATTACTAGTTAAAACATTTGGTATCAGTATTTTTATGTGAGAAATCTTTTATGTGAGAAAACATCAGTATTCAGTAACAATTATTTACACTTAAGCAGTGGTCACATGTTCGTCTAGCACATTTACATTGAAAAACTATATAAAAGCTACGGAGCTTACTGTAAACAGCTCCGACAGAGCTTTATGATTGGCCCAAAGCAGACTTCTTACATCAGCAATGTCCTGCCCTCGTACACGCTCATACCTGTAATCTTATGATTTGTTGATACATAGAATCATAACTCTAACACTAGCCAAAGGATGTGGGGATACATCAGCATATCGCTACTTCAGGAAGGGAAAAAACATGTACTGTGTTAAATATTTTTCATACGTTAAAAAGAAAATATTAATTGCAGAAATTAACTTTTATTTTTGACAGTCTTTATAATTGTATAAATATAAAATAATAACTTGAAATTTGAAGCAATATTTATTTAATATTTCAGTCAGTAATTAAGAACACAGTCAGTGTTTTTTTTTTTTTTTTATAATTTTCTGTCTTTATTAAAAACAATATACAGCGGCACGTCTATTAGGCTACATTTACACTGTAAAAGTTCACCCTAATAACTAATAAAATCTAGACTGTTTCTCACACAAACTTCCCTTAAACATAGTCTCTGGTGTCCCCCGAATATGTCTGTAAAGTTTCAGCTCAAAATACCCCACAGATCATTCATTATAGCTTGTCAAATTTTCCCCTATTTGGGTGTGAGCGCAAAAACGCCATTTTTGTGTGCGTCCCTTTAAATGCAAATGAGCTGCTGCTCCCAACCCCCTCTCCAGAAGAGGGCGGAGCTTTAACAGCTTGCGCTTCGGTTGCTCAACAACAACAAAGCTGGAGAATCTCACGTAGCCAAAATGACGATTATCAGCAACGGTGTTCAGCCTTGCATTGTTCAAACCAGAGTCGGACACTGATGGAAAGACTCAGGAAGAAGTTACAACTTTTAGAATGCATCTGGACGTTTCTGAATGGTTAGTGGATAAATTTATGTAGTTGCTGTTGATTTAACTCATTGACTAGCATGTGGCGTCATGTTAATCTTTTGAGCAAATCCAGCATTGAATTGACCCTCGTTTGTGAAGCAGTCCAGCGTAAAATGATGGCATGGCAACAACACTCTACTACAACAACTCTTCCTCTTCTCTAAAGCAGCCCAACATGGCCTCACCCCCTTTGTTGCATGTTTTGCCATGGCGTTAGAACTGGTACACCGTTGTCATTTGCAAAAACAAAATGGTGGCACCGTGGATCAAAACATGCAGATTAAAGGGCGGTAATATTATGATAAGATTACCTTCCTACGTCACTAGGGGAGCGAAATCTGAACGGCTTGATTTTTCACATGCTTGCAGAGAAAGGCTTGCCAAAACAAAGTTACTGGGTTGTCCTTTTTCATGTTTTCTGAGTTGGTAGATGCACCGGGAACCCGATTATAGCACTTAAACGTGGAAAAAGATTTTTATTATATGTCCCCTTTAGTGCTGTTTTATTTTAGCTCAGTGTTTTTTGTTTGATTAGTTGTCATTCATTTGTCATGAGACACTCAAATGAAGTGCACTTTTGTTTGTTGCCTCCCTCCCCTGTCTCTTGTTCAGGGCATTTGGACGCCCTGCTGCGAGGTCTGGTGCTGGGGAAGCTGGGTAAAGCAGGGCATAAGGCCACTCTGGAGGAGGCCCGGCGGAGATTCAAAGAGCATGTGGAGGGTAAACAGATTCTGTCTGCAGACCTCAGGAGTCCAGTGAGTCCTCTAGCATTACCATTTATAAGACAGATACATTTGCATCAAGGTTCAATCAGCATCTATCAGCCTTTTTTTTTTTTTTTTCTTTTTTTTTTTTGGTAAATGATGGTCCTGTATTGTTTTTATTCTGGATCAACATGTCCCTGTAAACATGTTTTTCTGTTGTTGTTTTTTTTTAGGTGTACCTGACAGTTCTGAAGCACGGAGACAGCACAACGCTTGACACCATGCTCAAGGTGGCAATTAAAACGTGTCTGAACATTAGTTACGGCGTTAAATCTGCAAACAAATAAAATGGCATCTTTTATTTTCTCTGCTCAGCTTCATAAGCAGGCAGACATGCAGGAGGAGAAGAACCGCATCGAGAGAGTGCTGGGAGCCATTCCCGCCCCTGACCTCATCCAGAGAGTGCTTAACTTTGCCCTGTCGGTACGCGAATACACACACACGCACTGTAGAAAATAGGTCAGACTGTGGAAAATTTTAAAGCACCAGAAACACATTTTGCAAGAGTGTGAAATGTTTGAACAGATAAAGGGAATGGCAGGAAACATCAGTCAAGTCTTTAGTCAAGTCCTGTCATTAGGGTGATATGACCAAAATCTTATATCGCAATACGAGAAATTATATTTCACGATGACGATATATGTCAACATTATAGCTATTTTATTTTATTTTAGCCATTAAAACTAAAGAAGCAAATAATACAACAAGAGGAAGAATACAGTAGAACAAAGATACAAATTAAATAAACTTTCAGGTACAGTAGGCCTTTTTGGCAAGTAAGAAATACTACAGAAATTGAATAATCAAATGTAAAAAATAAAAACTGAATAGTCTTCTCTGTATGAATTAAATATAAATTGACTCTTACTAAAGATACAAAAGTTATTCAGTCAAGAGCAGTGAGTGATTTTCTGTCTTTTGTTGTTTGATTGACATTGAGACAGACAGAAGCAGGTATATTAAGCTGCTGTCACTTTAAGAATGAATATACTGGTACACATCAGTTTTTTGCGCAACTGTTTACATTCATTTAAGACAAAACCGACTGTGTTTAAGTGAGTACTCCACACGATGGCCATTTTGACATCATTGTGTGTGTATTTGTAGGCCTGTCGATATATCGACTTATCGCACGATATATAGACATGACCTCAATAATTTTTGGTGACACGATATATTGCCCATTATGTTTACACAAAAATAAATGTCACCGACATTTTGCCGATCGTGCTGCCTCTGTCATCTCGTCTGCTCTCCGAGGCGAAAGCGGGGCTCAGGCAGCTCCTTCATACACAGAGCTGACATCGACAGGCGGGAAAATGCGCCATTCGAGTCGTTATAGTGTTTTCCTGACAACTACAGACAGTTTGGAAGAATAAGTGCAAATGCACTCAGTTTCCGCAATCCACTGGTGCAAATATAAACATGACAGCGCGAAATGGTGCACGCTCACAGCTAGTTTTACACAGGACGCGGCAGTCGCGAGTGTCTAGTTCGTTTTCATAGAGGACGCGTTTTTGCATTCCACTGCGCCGTTTTTCCATGGAAACGTGTTTGTTTGACTGTTGCACTCGCGTCTTTCACAGCATCTCATGCATGATGCGGCGCTCAAGTTAAAAGAAGTTTTTCAAACACGCCTCTAGAAAAACAGATGCCTCAACAGGTCATATCTGACTGCTAAATCTGTGTCTTTGTTCATATGGACATCTGACAATAGCGTGCACCCTTACTTTACTGAGAAAATAAGGTCAGGGAAAAACCTGTAGATGGAAAATCTCCATATAAGTGCCTTTTGTGCATTTGCAAGTGTTTTTTTCTACTTATTTTGCAGTTTTTGTTAGCAAAGGTTTATTTATTATTTATTCAACATTATTATTTTTTTGACGCTTCAATTCCAGTATCTAAATATTCTTAAGAGTTAAGTTCATTGTCATTTGAAAGTGTGTAGGCCTACTTGCATTATTATGCTGTTATATTATGATTATATATTCAGTGGCATAAAATGGTCTTAAAATGACAATAATATCGCATATCGCAATTATTTCTGGGGCAATATATCGCACAACAAAAAGTTATCGTGACAGGCCTATGTATTTGACCATTTAAGCACAACAAGCCACTAAAGAGAACTGAATTCGGGAGCGCATGCTGTCTGAGAGTCAGTTCGGTTGTGTGTCAGTCAGCGCAAGCGCCACATTGAGATCTTTTTTCATGACTTATTGCTCTTAACAGCTCTTTTTAACATCATGCATGTCCTGTATTTCATCTGCTACTATGCAGATATATTTACATACCATGATATAAACACAACAGCAAAATCTCAAACAATAGACACTTTATATCACCATATATATATATATATATATATATATATATAATGTCATACTGCACAGCCCTACCTGTCAGTGATATCCCGCCATATTTTACCTCAAAAAAGAAAGAAAAAAAAAAGATATTTTATAAAATATTATAAATCTATTTTATATATTTTTATATATCTTTAATATTGTTGTATTCATTTATTTCATGTATTAAAGGACCAGTATTATTTCTGTCCTTTTGATTCATGTTTAAATATGCAATGCCTCAATTTTCCCCAGGAGATCAATAAAGCACCATTTTCATCTCTCTCATCTTTCAACATTCTCACAAGAAATCCAATCTGACACGCTCATTCTCTGAGCTCTAATCTGAGTCTGTAGGAATTAAACATCTCCAGTGAAAGTGTGAACAGTGACACTGATTCTGGCTGTGGTATTTTTAGGAGGAGGTTCGTCCCCAGGACACTGTGTCTGTAATCGGGGGCGTAGCTGGAAGCAGCAAACAGGGGCGCAAAGCTGCATGGAAATTCGTTAAGGACAACTGGGAAGAACTTCATAACCGTTACCAGGGCGGCTTCCTCATATCAAGACTCATCAAGGTGAAACAAGTGCAATACACGAGTAGAGACGAAAACAGAGATAAAATAAGCAACACAGTAAAGTAAATTAAAATAGGAAATACAGTACCAAATCCATTTTGATTCTGTATAATACATATATAAAATATATATATATATATCATGTGTGTGTGTTTATATGTTGATGCATTGTTTTTGTTTCTTCACCGCAGCTGACAGTGGATGGGTTTGCAATAGATAAAATGGCTGCTGAAGTTAAGGTGAGCACCGTGTGCTTCTTTCTTATGTCACTTACAAAGCCATTTTTGCCTTTGACTGACAGTGTTGTCCAAAGTGAATGGAAATTTACATAATACAGATTTTTAGTTTTAGTATGTTCTGCTCTAAAATTTAATTTCATTGATTAGATATTGCTTAGAGTAAAATTTGCTTACAATGAAAGCAAATTGTTCATTTGAATTGATTGTTATCAGTGGAGACGGTTCACTAATCTCAATGATTAATTAGTAATAAAAGTCCTTATTAGAGATGCACCGATGTATCTGCCAGCAATTGGTATCGGCCAATAAAAGCTATTATTATCACTATCGGTCATTGGCCGATTGTTTAAAAACAGCTGATGATCAGGGTCGATTATATCCTGTCAATCAAAAGGGTGCGGAAAAACATGTTCAGACTGCAACTCATACACACTGTGTGTGTGTGTGAAGAAAATCTCTCTTGTGTTGAATTTAGTTAATGCGACAATAACGCATTAACGGTTAAAAAATAGTGACGTTAAAGGGATAGTTCACCCAAACATGAAAATTCTGTCATCATTCACCCTCCAGTAGTTCCAAACCTGTACGAATTTCTTTGTTTTGCTGAACACAAAGGAAGATATTTGGAAGAATGTTTGTAACCAAACATCCAACCATCCAATAATCGCAAAGAGTTTTGTGCTTTCTTACTTCTGATAAAAAACAAAGTCTCAGTTTTGAAATTCTGACAATTTTATCATGAAATGTAAACAATAAATGGCATTTTGACGCTCTTAAATGTGGCGTGACCAACCGCTGTAGCGCCTCAGTTAAAGTGGCAGCACGGAGCATGAGTCTTTTCTTCCACGTTAATACAAGTTATATCTCGAAAACCATGCATGAACTTCAAAAGGTATGTTGAAAGATACAGTGCAGCTTACTGGAATGTATCATGTCTCATGTAATTGCTTAATCAGTGTTTCAACCATGAAAAGACAGCTTGTGAACAATGTCACTTTACGTCATGTTTACCTCAGGAATGCTTTCCAGTGTTCATGGTTCCTTAGTTAACTTTAAAAAAAAACACGAGAGGAGCTTATTTACTGATAATTATGTTTGAATAAATTTGCCATGAAGACAAGTGCTTATGAAAACTACCTTATGTGATACTGAGTTTTATACAAACATTTCAATTTTTATTTGAGTGTAATTATTATATCTGAAAATAAATATAGCAGCTGAATATAATTGCTCTGTTTGTTAATTGTAACCTCTAATATTATAGTATACCAAATGAGAGGGTCCCTGTAGTTTGCAGCATTATTTGGGAGAGATTTTTTTTTTTTTCTTAGAAAAATCAAACTATCGGTATAGAAAATTTAGAGATTTAGAAAAATCTCTAGTCCTTATACAGTTATCATAAATGACTGGAAAGATTATGGAAATTCATTGTTCAAAAATGTATAAACCCTGTACAGGAGCACTTAACTGTTAATATAATGTATTCAAATAAGATTGAAAATTTATATATAATATATATATATATATCACACAAAAAGTATGCTTCAGTCTAACTTAATGTATGAATGCCACCCAATTATTTAACAAAATATGTAACAAAGTAGTACTTATTTGCAAAAAGAGTTTAAAAAGTCTCATGGTCTAAATCGTGCCAAACCTGTCAATCAAATGTCCTGGTCATATTTTCCCCTAAAAATCAGAAAAGATATTATATATTTTTATATTTCCTTAGATATTTTTTTAAATTATTTATTTAAGATAGATATATTTAAATGTCTTTATTTTCATTATTGTTGTGTTCATTTATATTATATTCTGTTGATGCTTATTTTGTAGTTATGTTTCTGCTCTAAAATATTTCAGACTATGACTAGATATTGCACTTAGGTGGAGTAAAATTTGCTTGCAAAACCATAATAATGTAAGCAAATCGTTAATTTGAGTTCAGTTTTCAACAATGATAAGAAGAAATGTTTGAGCAGCAGATCAGCATATTAGAATGATTTCTGAAGGATCATGTGACTGCTGAAAATTCAGCTTTGAAATTATAGGAATAAATTACATTTAAATTTAAATGTAACATTTAAAATTAAATTCTTTATTATTAATATTTTGCAGTTTTACTGTTTGTTTTTGTTTTGTTTTGTTTTGTTTGAAGGGGGGAAAAAAACTGTTTGAGTTTTGCTTAAAATGTATGAATGTCACCCCATTATAGAACTATATATATTAAAAAGTTGGATCTATTTTCAAGAAATATAGGACAAGCAAACATTTCAAACAAAACTTGTCACAGAAAGATGTTTGCTTGGTTTTTAAATGATGAAACAATAGATATCCTGTTAAAAAAGAAGATCATTTGTATTGCCACATAAATGTATGAGTGTGAAAGAAACTGATAACCACTGCAGGTTGCTGTTGTTCACAGAAATGTTGGTGGTTTTTCTGCTTTCAGAGTTTCTTTGAAAGTCATCACGCGCCAGCGGCCGAGCGCACGGTACAGCAGTGCTGCGAGAACATTCTCCTGAACGCTGCCTGGCTCAAGAGGGACGCAGATGACATCCACCAGTACCTGCTGCAGCGGAGAGCGCCCCCCGTCTGACCTCCGAACTCTGACCCCTCCCTGACCTGCTCACTCACTCCAAAATGAGCATCATCTGGCTATCTTCAGCGAAAACAGAAATGATTTCAAAACTGCAACTCCATCTTAAGAATTACCCAAGAGTCAATAAAGAGAAGTGAAACTAGGAAACAAGACTTGTTCACTCTTGAGTGTGACGTAGTTCCCCATTCTGCCAGTGGGAGGCGCAAGTGCACTCGAGCAGAGCTGTGACTGAAACGCAAGAGATTCTCCATGTTATTTTATGAGCTGGTATTGCATGTACACACATCGTTCCCTCAGTATGGCACTCCTCTTATGCAGTGATATTATAACGCAATCATCTCTCTTTCCTCGCATTCACCGGTAGAAAAAAAAACAAGCATGATGTTGAAATGCTCAATTTTAAGTTTGTTTGTTTGTGTTTTCTTTTGTTCTGTACAAATGACGATCTCCTCTTTCAGTTTTATTAGTAATGGCGATATACGCATTTTACCCAGAATCCTCTGCGGCGTGACTGGGCAGAATGGAGGTTAAAGGTTGGGATGCACTGGTAACTGAACGGACTCTATGGTAACGGCTCTGAATCCCATCGTTAGTAACGGTTAGGACTGAAGACGCATAAGCATGGTACTGTGTGTATATTGTAAACTGCGAGCATTAGTTCTGAGACCTTCAATTAATCTGAAATGTGATTATATATACATACGTCTTTGCCCTTGTCTCCTGTACGTCACTATCACCTGTTCTTCAGCACTTCCTGTGGTTTATACCTTCAGAAACTGTGAGAGAAATCAACACAGTGGAGGAAATGTCATTAGCATCTGCCATGATAATACAAAGCTGTTAGAGATAACATTTTATAAGATTTATTTTACTGTTGTTGTTGAAATCAAAAAAGCCCACAAAAAAAAATCATGATTTAACCTGGTTTCAAACTCGGAGGCCTTAAATTGGTTAACCGGATTGTTCGATGGCATGGTAGCCTTGTTGAACCGTAAACCTACAGAGAATTTGTTATCTGATGTGGCGCCCAACACGGGGTTCATGATCATCAAATTCTGGCACTAAATCGTTCCCTGAAATGTGCTTTTGTTTCAAAATGTAATTGATGTTCATTAAAGAAGATGAAAAAAAAGATAAAAGATGGGCACAACTGTATTGTTGGAATGCTATACTGGATTTGTACATGTGCGGAATGACTCTTCATGCTCTTATATTTGTGTGCATTTTGTAAACGATACACAAATGAACATGTATCCCTTAAATGTAGATTATGCCATTCACACAGTTCAAATGGGTGTTTTTAAAAACATATCACTTATGAATATAAATGTAAATAATGATTTCAAATCATGTGCAGCAGGTACAATGGGAGGAAAGACAGAGGACTTTGATTTTATCAGCATTATAAATGCTCAGTTTTTGGACACTGAAACACAGATATGATGATGAAGGTTCATTTATGTTTGCACAGATTTTGTGTTGGGAGCTTGTGTTCACTGTGCAACATGCAGACTGAACTTTGCATATCTGACCGAATTTCAATAGCAGCATTCAAACATCAATGATAGTGTCACAGAGTCTGATTTCACAAGATTTTCGTTACGTTATTTCCGAAGACAGAAACTAGGCAATAAAGAAAATCACATCTGATGCAAGAGAGGAACCTTGTGCAATGGACTGCTTGCATTTATAAAAGTATTAAAAATTAATAAAGTGATTCATCTGTATTCCAGCTTTAACATTAGCTGGTAGCTTATCAAATGCAGTCATGAAAAAAAACTGGAAATAAGATTTAAGTCATGGAAAATAAAGTCATGAAAAACAAAATCATACATTTCTTTAGTGAATATATGTTTTTTTTAGATATGCTCAGGGATTAAATATTTTGTTGGCTGTAAAAATGTACTTAATCTATATAAAATTATTCTTAAAAACCCTCATACAGCAATGACAAATAACTTTGAAGTGAATGAGGTCAGATGCTGTAGTGCCTCTCCTTTCCACCGGAGGGCGCTAATGACAGATCCGCATATGTTCGCCATTTTTCAGTTACACGAGGGAGTCAGTGTTGGAAGAACATGGCGACATCCATTTGTAGGACGTTGAAATACTTTCAACCGATAACATGTCAAAATATTAAGGTATGGAATTATTAAAATATTACAGGACATCTTTAGGAAACACATTTGAATGTGCAGTGCTGCTCGCATAACTTCAGTGAACATGCATCTGCATGGTAAAATGATATTCATTGATTGTCAGCAGACTTCAGTGCATGTTATAAATGTTTAAGTGATTTATTTCCTTGTTTTTTCTAAGGAAATTAATGGTTTTTGTATTAAAAAAACAAAAACAAATATTCATTTAATGTATACTCATTTATGGCCAAAATCACTCCAGTATGCCGTGTCGTTGCTGGACGTGCGGCTGCCGCAGCCGGTGTTGGTTCCGATCCGCACGAAGAAACGCTACTTCATTCCTCCAGCGGTGAATGTGAAAACACAAACCGAGCAGGAGGCTAAAGCCCGGGCTGCGGGTGTGGTGGTCCGACAGCAGTACATAGAGAGACCCATCAACATCTCGTGCACAGGTACGCATGTCAAACTACTGTCATTGCCTGCACATTTACTTGCAAACTCTTCCATTCCAATGTCTAAACACACCTACTCATTCTTTAGTAGGTAATAATAAATTGACTACCACTAATAATATGTTATTATAAGAAAGGTGTACATTGGCACAATTTATTCCAATGTCAGACGTAACCATAATAAGCCTTCCGATCAAAGCGTTTTTAAAGGGTTAGTTCACCCAAAAATTCTGTCATTAATTACTCACCCTCATGTCGTTCCAAACCAGTAAGACTTTCGTTCTTCTTCGGATCACAAATGAAGATCTTTTTGATGAAATCAGAGAGCTTTCTGTTTCTGTCCTTCCATTGACAGCTACGCAACTTAATCTTTGACGCTTCAAAAAGTTAATAAAGAGATTGTAAAACAAATCCATATGAACTGAGCGGTTTAGTCCAAAATTTTCTAAAGAGAAACAATCGCTTTATATGATGAACAGCTTTTATTCGCATAAACATTCATCAACTCGCGTCAGTTGTGGTAAACAGAAGCTCAAGCATGTTTGCTTGACGCGTGTGAGAACCAGTGAGGTTAATTCTCGTGTTACACATGTTTGAGCTTCCGCAAGAGGTTTGTTCTCGCATGTCAAGCAGTTTTTGTTGAGCTTCTGTTTATGTTTGCTGATCATTGTTTGTATGTGAATAAAAGCCTGAATGAAATCTGTTCATCATCACATAAAGTGATCGAGTCTCTTCAGAAAATTTGTTCTAAACCGCTCAATTCATATGGATTAGTTTTACGATCTCTTTATGAACTTTTTGAAGCGTCAAGGTTTCAGTTGCATAGCTGTCTATGGAGGGACAGAAAGCTTTCAGATTTCATCAAAAATATCTTAATTTGTGTTCCGAAGATGAACGAAAGTCTTATGGGTGTGGAACGACATGAGGGTGAGTAATTAATGACATAATTTTCATTTTTGGGTGAACTAACCCTTTAAGATAGTCATCTGAAACATACACTACAGTTTGGGGCCAGTATGATTTTTATTTTATGTGTTTGTTTGTTTGTTTGTTTGTTTGTTTTTTCTCTCAAACAAACATTTATTCATCAAGGATGCATTAAAGTAATAAAAAGTGACAGTAAACTTTAATTGTAATGTTAAAAGAGTTCTATTTCAAATAAATTCTGTTCTTTCAAACTTTCTGTTCATCTAAGAATCCTGAAAAAAAAAAGTATCATTGTTTCCACAAAATTATTAAAGAGTTTTCAACTTTGTTAATAACAAGAAATGTTTCTTGAGCACCAAATCTGCATATTAGAATGATTTCTGAAGCATCATGTGACACTGAAGACTGGGGTAATGATGCTGAAAATTCAGCTTTACATCACAGGAATAAATTACATTTTAAAATATATTCAAATAAAAAAGTTATTTTAAATTTAAATAACATTTCACAATGTTATAGTTTTTACTGTATTTTTGATCAAATAAATACAGCCTTGGTGAACATAAGAGACCAACCCCAAACATTTGAATGTTAGTGTACATTCAAGTGTGTCCAAACCTTTTACTGGTTCTGTATTAGTGCATCGAGTTTTGTGATATATGTTTTTTGTTCAGATTAATCTTTAAAACCTTTTAAATCTTGAGCATTGCTCTTTAGATGTTCAGATGATAAATTGGTAAATAAGTGATGTTAGATTTTCATATTATGGTTAGTTATCATATGTGATCTTTTTTTTTTTTTTTTTCAGCTGGCATCTTTGATCCGTACGTTCCTCCTGAAGGAGATGCTCGCCTCTCCACTCTGTCCAAAGAAGGTCTGAAACAGCGCACAGAACAGCTGCGTCAGAGTGCAGCGTCACAGCTGTCGTAAGGCCCACCTCTGCCTCTGTGTTTCCCTGTAAACTTCATACTGCACGTTAAATCCAACAGAACTATGCTGGTATAATATTGGTATGGTTTTCTGTTTGACCAGGATTCGTAAAATAAAGGATCATGACCCTGATTTCTCCACTAAAGCGTTTCCAGAACTAGCTCAACAGATCTTCATAGATGCTCATGCAGCGCTCACACAGTAAGAAACAACAATAGTTACTGCTTCAGAGTTTACACTACCCCCCCCCGAACGGTAGTGTATAATGTTAAAAAAGCTTTCTATTTCAGATAAATTATGTTCTTTTGAACTTTCTATTTATCAAAGAATCCTGAAAAAAATTGTACACAACTGTTTTCAACATTTAATAATAATTATAAATGTTTCCTGAGCAGCAAATCAACATATTAGAATGATTTCTGAAGGATCATGTGACAATGAAGACTGGAGTAATGATGCTGAAAATTCAGCTTTGCCATCACAGGAATAAATTACATTTTTAAATATATTCAAACAGAAAACAGTTCTTTTAAATTGTAAAAAATATTTCACAATATTGCTGTTTTTGCTGTATTTTGGATCAAATAAATGCAGCCTTGGTGAGCAGAAGAAACTTATTTTAAAAACATTAAAAAATCTTACCGATCTAAAAACCTTTGAATGGTAGTGTATGTGGTATTTCTGTGGAATCTTTTCCAATTTTTCCCCACTCATAACATCTATGTTAATCATTATGTATTTACATAAATGTCCTCTTTTCCCAGATTTAACAAAGAAAAGCTCCATTCTTTGGTGACAGAGAGGTGTTACCCTGTAAGTAAATCTCTATATGAATGAGTTAACTCATTCAACATTTCTCATAATAAGAAGCAGTCTTGTTTAGTGTCCAGTGTGTCCTTGTTCAACATTTTAGATTATCCAACCTGTGTGTGCATGTTTTGCAGGAAATGGTTCGGGGGAACCGTTATAAGACTCTGCGCTGGCGCTTCATTGAATCACTAGAGCCGCCGCGGGTGGTTCATGCACGGTGTCCTGACATGATCAGCAAGGGCAACCTGTACGGCCAGGTGACTCTCCGCATGCATTCTAGACAGGTGAGTGAAGAAGAATAACAATTGTGTGTAGGAGTGTGATTATATGGGAGTACTGAGTTTGGGCTTATCATACCATCAATTCATCTCTCAGACATTGGCAATCTATGACCGATTTGGCCGGTTGATGCTTGGGGATGAGGATGAACCCCGGGATGTCCTGGAATACCTTGTGCTGGAGAGGCATCTGGTCAACCCTTATGGGCGCTGGAGACTTCACGGCAAGATTGTTCCAGCATGGGCTCCCCCAAAAGATCCCATTATTAAGGTAAATGACTGCTATTTGTTTCTATAAAAGTGATCATTTACTTAATATGTATTTTAAATGTGGTATTTTGGATTGGGTGTGTAAAGGAGCAAGACATGGAATATTTAAAAGTGAGAGATGTTACTTAATATCTGACATCTGGTTTCAACAGACTGTCATGATTCCTGGTCCTAAGCTGAATCCTGAGGACGAGTTTGAGAATCTGAATTACCAGATACCAAAGCCGAAGGCAGTGCAGTGGTATAAGTAATTCTGAATGTGGTGCCTTACTCCACCCAACACAGGTCCTCTCTGTACAGACTGATCCCCAATAATCAAAATAAATATTACTGTATTTATAAAACATTGGGTTGTTGCTTTTTTCCTCGTTTGTCTTTAGCAAAGTTAACTGAACTCAAGTAATTTGTAACACATGTACATATTGATTTATTACATACAGTGATCAACATGCTGTTACTTCATTACGCATGGAACTTGATGAAAATCGACACATTGCAGTTGAAAAGTTTATTTCAGAATGCTCAATTGACAGAGTTTCAAGAATATAAAAATAAAATGTTGCATTTTTTACATTGACAGAAGTTAGTGGAAACTTCCTTTGGCTACTGTTGAAAATTGACTGTTGGTTCTTACAAAAATCTTACTTTGTACAAAAGCACAGTCTTTATGTTCCTGGTTTGAAAAGCTAACATTGCAAGTACATTCAAAATGACAGAATATAACTCAAAAACAAACTCTAACTCTGGTAGGAATTATAAGTGCAATCTAATGGTCATTATCTGAGCTAATCACTAAATATTTTAAGAAGAAAGCAGCATGTAAATAGATTGAATTAAACATGTAGAAAAAGATTTGTTTTGTAAACCCTCATTTAGTTTCACATGCTCACACAATGGGACTTGAAATTGTATTCTACAAAACAATAAGATGTAATTAATGTTAACACAAATCAAATTTTATCATATTTCATTGTAGATCAAGAGTTCTTTGCCCTAGAACAAGATTAGATTTTTTTTTTTTTTTTTTTTTGGGTCACACTTTACATTACTGTCCATTTTACTGTATAATTTCACATAGCATACAGTTAAATACTGAGTCATAAATCTCATGTGATTAATATTTAAATGTTTTGTGAAAATATTTGTAATTAATGGTGCTATAACCTATATTATGAAATCACAATCATAAACCTTGTTTGCCCTTATATCACTTTGCATATTAAGTTTTGCTAATATTTAGTTGACTGACATTTTTGGAGGGTGGAGTTTTGGAGGAGAAAGTGTGTCATTGAAATAAGCAAAACGCTGGAAATCACACACTGCTGTAATTACGTTATGTTATATGGATATGTAGTAGCTGATACAGTAATGTAAAGTGTTACCTTTTTTATTAATAATTTGTGGATGGGACTCCTTATCAGAAAATACCCTGGTGAGATTCTTAATTTGTTTGACAATTATTTGAGAATTTGAAGTAAAACTTATAAAATGTTTGTCTAAACCATTCGAATAGTGTGTAGACTAAAGATCTGTTTAAAATATGTAGTGATGAACAGTAGCAACATGGATGTATATATAAACACCATCCAGAACAACTTGTTTCTTCACTTACTTACTTGATGATATTTAGTGCAATGTTTTTTGACTGAAAATGTGTGAAATTAAACTTTCTAAATGTTCCACCCAAGGTATGTTGGTGATACAGATTTTACTGACAATATAATCTACATAGTCATACAAACACAAATACACACAAAACAATACCAAATTAAACGGGGTTTGTGTTAATGTAAGGCCAAAGGGAAATGTGCACAGGAGAGCAGTCTGTCTTGATATCAGTCAGTCTTCAATTTATTAAGCTGAGGAGGGAGAAGGTTGCCGTTCTTAGGTGAAATCCGTTCTTAAATAACAGTCAGTGAAATGTGCTGATGGAAGTGGAGGGACATTCTGCTTAAGCTGAAATGTGTGACCAGTGGTCCATTTTGTAATAACGAGTCTTTCAAGGTATATAAAGCACAATGATACTGCCCTTGTGGGTCACAAGTCTGGAGGAAAGATAAAGGCCTCTGCAGCAGTTTCTGCATCGCCGTCATCTTCCTCTGGTATCGCCTCCTCCCAAGTGAAGACATCTGAATTATCATGCACTATTATAGATTCTTGTCTGCCCCCTTCCATTTCCCAAGGGCACATTGCATCACGCCGAGCCAGAGGAGGGTTAACCCTCGTTTCCTCTGCGGCCTGTGTGTCTATGTCTGAAGGGTGTATGTCTTGGGCAGTTTGACTTTTGCTGCTTTCTATTGTTGCTGCTGTCATTCCCATGTCATTTTCCCAGGGACAGACAGATTCTTGAGTGCTGTCTTGCCTTTTTGATGGGACAGCATGAGTGCAGTCTTGTGGCACAGATTGTTTGGGTGATGCTTTTGCCTCCCGTAGACAGATATCTGAATAGATCCTTTCTTGCTTTTGCAAGGTTTTCACTGGCTCACCTGTCTCCCATGGACAAACATCTGCAAGAACACTATCTTGTTTCTGCAAGGCCTTTGCGTGCTCTCCTGTCTCCCATGGACAAACATCTGCAAGAACACTATCTTGTTTCTGCAAGGTCTTTGCAGCCTCTCCTGTCTCCCATGGACACACATCTGCACGGACACTTTCTTGTTTCTGCAAGGTCTTTGCAGGCTCTCCTGTCTCCCATGGACAAACATCTGCAAGAACACTATCTTGTTTCTGCAGGGCCTTTGCAGGCTCTCCTGTCTCCCATGGACAAACATCTACATGGACACTTTCTTGTTTCTGCAAGTTCTTTGCAGTCTCTCCTGTCTCCCATGGACAAACATCTGCAAGAACACTATCTTGTTTCTGCAGGGCCTTTGCAGGCTCTCCTGTCTCCCATGGACAAACATCTGCAAGAACACTATCTTGTTTCTGCAGGGTCTTTGCAGGCTCTCCTGTCTCCCATGGACAAACATCTGCAAGAACACTATCTTGTTTCTGCAGGGCCTTTGCAGGCTCTCCTGTCTCCCGTGGACAAACATCTACATGGACACTATCTTGTTTCTGCAAGGTCTTTGTGGCCTCTTTTGTCTCCCATGGACAAACATCTGCATGAACACTTTCTTGTTTTTGCAAGGTTTTCGTTATCTCTCCTGTTTCCCATGGACAAACATTTTCAAGAACACTTTGCGGCTTCTGCAAGGTCTTGACAGTTTCACTTGTCTCCCATGGACAGACATCTCCACAGACACTTTCTTCTTTCTCTATGGACTTCACAGACTCACTTGTTTCCCATGGACACACAATTATTTTAACAGTGTCTTGCTCTTGATCTACTTTCATTGACTCCTTGTTCGTAGCACCTTCCCTCTCTTCTAACTTCTCAGAATCCTCTACTTCCCATGGACAGACAGTTGCTTTCTTAGGCACTGTCTCTTTTAAAGAGGGTCTTTTAGTGTCTTTTGTATTTGGCTCTGACTGCCAAGGACTTATGTCAGTTACAGGTGGGGGTGGTTCAGGAAAATCACTTTCTTCTTGTCTCAGTGTTTCATTTGTTTCTACGGAACATGCATCTCTCTTAGCCGGTTCTTGGTGTACTGGACTTTGTCTAGCATTAACATAAATTACCCTTTCACCAGGTTTTATTGTGTCACTATGAGTTTGGATTGATCCCTGTCTAACCTGAGAGATATTTGTGTCTATTACATAAGAAGGGCATGCTTCAGGCTTCATATTTACCTGCTTCTGGGTGTCTCCAGACGTAGGGACTTCAACAGTGGTATTACATAAATTGTCTTCGGTGATCCTTGATGGGTCACAATCTGTTTCCCAGGGACAGACATCAGTATGTATGCTCTTAGTTTGCAGTTGCTCTACTTCCACAACTTCCCAAGGACAGACTTCAGAAATGCTGGTTTGATGAAAAGGTTTTGGGACATCCCATGGACACACTTCTGGATTGGGAACAGACAATAAAGATTTTAGTTGGAGCTCAGTTGCTTTGAAGCCATCATTATTTACTGTCATAGAGAGTACTTGCTTGTCACTGTATTGTCTTTGTAAGACACTGTCATTCACATTCTGCTTCTTGACCTCCAAGATAACCTCCTCCGACTCCCATGGACAAATGTGAACTGGAGCAATATGTTTGGGGCTCTTTTCAGGAGAATCTGTAGATGGCAGCCGTATTGCTGTTTGCTTCACAAGGCTAGGTTTTGTGCCTATGGTAGTCATAGCCCGTCTGTGTGTCTGCGGGGTACGTTTGTCTGAAGTTGCACTGCCTGGGGACAATCTCATGGATGTGGACAGGGATTTTTGTAGTGTTCCCTCCTTAACATTACTTTCTTGTAGGCTTTTCTCTCTACTCATACTTCTTCCAAGTTCCCCAATGCCTTTTGCTGCAAGGAGACTGTGGGTAGCAGAGTGGAAAGAGAAAACCCGAAAATCCTTTGGCTTGCTGGAGACTGTATGTGGCGACCCTGGAGCGCTACAGGAGATTGGAGGCTTGGGTTTTGTGGAATCAACATCTGACTGTATACCATTGCCAGTTTCTGTTGCAGGGGGAGAAGGAGGTGGTAAGTATTCCCAAGGACAAACATATAATAGCGTTGGTGACGAGATAGCACCAGGTGATTTGGGTTCATCTTGATTTGAAAGAGAATATGTGACATGTTTTTGATTCTTGTTTGCAGGGAGCTCCTCTGGAACCTCCCATGGGCAGACCTCTGCCTTGTCAAATGACTCTGAGAGCAAGGCACTTGAAGTCTGCTTCTTTATGTCGACATCCACAGTTGGCTGGGGCTTTTCTGCTGGGGCAGCTTTGCCAGGAAGTGACACATTTTCAATGCTTCTACAAGGAGTCACAGAGCGGTGGTCATTTCGTTCTATAACGCTGAGTGACTTTTGAAACCTGGTAGGCTCAGGAAGTAGAAGGTTAGTGTCTAACGATAGATTGTGGGTACTGGCAGACTTGCAGACCAGCAATGTTGTATTGATGGATCCTGCATCAGAATGCTGGGAAGCCCTCTTGGCTGTTGTGCTCTTTATGGAGGAGCTTAATAGGGAGACCTCTCTTTCTGTGGTACAGTCATAGGCACTATGGGACTTCCGCAGCTTTGGAGAGGGCTGCATTAAAGTTTCATTCATCGTGTTAATGCTTGTGGTTTGATGACTTTTGTAATAAGATCCGGATCGGGATATAGTTCCTATTGCAGCACTGACATCCTTGTCTTCACGGCTACATTGCCTGCTTAAACTTTCTGGGATCTCAGTGATCCGTTTTATAAGGGATCGTCCAATACTGAGGCGAGAGCTGCGCTTCTTCGGAAGGTGGGGATTGCTGTTTGCCATCCTCTTGGTCTTGTGGACTTCCAACTGAGAGTATAGTTTCTTCAGCTCATCCTGGTGCAGAGGAGAAAAAGGGTTTCAGTTGAGGAAAGTCATTGGGAGCAAAACAGTAGGATAGTTTTTGTGATGGTTTGTACTGTACAAAACATGATGTTCAAAAGGCACCAAGTTAGGGTGATATTTCAAAAGAGGACAAGTAAAGGCAGTGGAGGAGGAGAAGGCTAACATAGGTAATAATGCTGTCATTTTTGTACATTGATTTTTAATAATAGAGATGCTCAGGGCATGTTGGCTCATGGGGACCCAGGTTTGAGTCTGACCAGGGTCATGTCCCAATACCATTCCCCCTCTCTTACCCCTTGCTCTTATAAAATAAAGGCAAACAATTAAATTATATTTTAAAAATATGTGTGCGCCAGCATCCACTCCTGTCACACGGACAGTGCATGGACTGCCACGCAACGCGGACTGCCAAAGTATACATTGGGCTTTAGTGTAATGTTTATAAAAATTAAGAGTTTAGGCTTTGTTAATATTAGTTTGTTTACTAATTTACTGAAAAGGTCAAATGTATGCTTTTAATATAATTCATAAGAAGACATTGTCATAAAGTGTTAGTGTGTGTGGTTTTCTTAAAATGGAAGTGTGAGCATGTGTGTGTTAGTAGGGCTGCGGCAGGGCAAGGTGTTTTACCCGAATGTCATCAGGGTCCAGGCTGTGGTCACTCCAACAGTTAGAGGTGAAACTACTGTTGAGGTAAGAACATGAGCGTCGCAATTCCACCTCATCCTCATATACCTCTGCAGCTATTTCCTCTCGGCCTGGCCGTGACATGTGAAGAAACTGCAACAGACACCAATGCTGATTTGTACTTGAGATAACTTTATGCCAATATATTTACCTACTGCAATCGGATGTCATTTAAAATTATTAATGGATAGGTTAATATAACATTGCATAAGTAAACAATGATACTTTCGACAGTACCTTAGGTACAAAAAGCAGGCCGAGTGTTACAGTAATTGTGACATGCGTGTGAGTGAAGAACAGCAAGAGCATCCAGTCAGGATGAATTGATGGTCTGGCAAATCTGAAAGTGACAAGAACAAAGAAGTCAACAGAACAACCTCTTATCATTATAAGTGTTAAAGCAAAACAACTTTATTCCCCCACCTGAGAAGATGAAACGCGGAGGAGAGCAGTAGCTCATTGTGGATAGCGATGCTCATGTAACGTGGTTCGTGAAATGCTGAAGGTACCGTCTTCACTGCACTGCACAGGAAACTGCCCCAGCACAGAAACAACAGCTCCGCTGAGAGTGAAAAACAACTTTTTTTTAGCTTCAAAGGTTTTATTTGTCACATACACAAATGTACACAGCAGCAATAAGGAAGTCCTTTTTATTAGGAAAAAATGTGTAAGGACAATATTCATTTTTCATTTGTATTTATTTTTATAATTTATTCTTAGGGTTACTCCATTTGGTCTTAACTAATGTTACTTTTTCAAGGTCAAAATATCTAATATTTAATGTTTTCTTATAAAAAAATGACTGGCACAGTTGTGAATGTTTATAGAGGCTCTCTCTGTGATTTAATTTCCTGTTTTATGTTTTTCTTGTCACGTTACAATAGTTGTCACAATAGTTTTGATTTAGTACTTGCCAACCAACATAAGTTTTTCCCAAAAATGTTAGCCTTTAAATTACAATCTTAAGACAGTTACACCAACTATAATTTTAAACCCTATGGAAAATCAAAAAAAAATTTAAAACTGCAGTCTGTAACTTTTTTTGGTTAAAAATTATCCAAAATCTATTTTTGAACAAGTACATAACCAGCCAACTATCTCCTTACCTTAGCCCGATTCACAACAGTAAGCTTGTAATAATGTTTTCTAATTTGGGTGGTACTGGTGGGTTTCCACGGGAAATTCAAGCATGCAGCCGTTCGTCTTTGCGTCATTACATCACGTCTGTTTACATAAAGAAGGAGTCCCAGCTAGTAAGCTATATCATGTGAGGATGCTACTGGTAGTGGATCATTTATAGCCTTTTCTCACAGCAGCTGCAATAATTAAACATCATTTTGATGGCGGATTGTAATCCAGAAAGGTCCAAATGCCAACTGGAGATTCACCCATAGTCAAAAACAAAAGACTTTGAATTGAAATCTACACTGCCCTCCAAAAGTTTGGAAACACCCCTGGCAAAGTGTGGTTTTGGACGATATCAGCATAAATCCTTATCATTTTTTGGTGCAAATACATTAAAGTAACTTGACATTATCATTGAAGACCAGCAATAATAATTTTCATTTTGATTACATAATAATGGCAATATATACATGTCAAAGTCAGACATGCCCCTTTGCCAGCTGTGATGCCTGGTTACTGGTTTAAACTTGGCCCAGGTTTGTAAAAGATTTTTGGGTCAGCACACCTTAATAGCTTCAACAATTGATTGCCAATTAAGTTTAGAATACAATGAACCAATTAGAACCCAGTTTAGGTCAGATAGCTGCTAATGGTGGATATTTTGATGAATCGAAAATTTAAGTTTTTTCTATGTATAAACTGTTCATGTAATAAAATATGTTTTCGTAGTTTGTGTTGTCCCTTATCAGTGCAAAATTATCACAAATTAAAAAGGATTCATGCCAATATTGTCTAAAACCCCACTTTTCTAGGGCGTTTCCAAACTTTTGGAGAGCAGTGTACATGTAATGCTAATACACACTAAATACACATAGTCACGCATTGCTGATGTTGTTAACATTAACAATTTGAGAACAAAGTATAACAATAATAATAATTTGCATGGTTTGACATGATCCGAGCTAAGCGATTGTTAGATTTAATTACCATTGTTTGCGGGATTTATTGTAATGCTTTTTTTCTCAGTTGGTTAGAACAAACTTGGCAGACATGTTACTTACTTGTTGAGATGACATTTTCTGGTAAAAATTCTTATTTTCGTCATACTTCCAAGACGTAGAATCTGTGATTCCGAAGTACAGTATCCACACTGATGTGGTGACTGACAGCAAACATTAGATTAATCTGCGCTAAGGAGCTGTGCCGATGCACAACCCACGTAAAGATGATCATTCCGCAAATAACTGCAATTGTAGGTTTCAAACAGAGATGGCGACAAAGAGGCAAAACTTACGGACTGCAGCTTTAACTTAAAAATTGAAAATGTTAATCATGGAAGACATGTATTTGAGTTGTGTGAATTGCATTTGATGTATTTTTGAATAACTTAACAAGTCCAGACTAAAAAGAGAGCATCATGACAAAATGGAAGAAAGCTATTTATGTACAACATATATAAGATTTAAAGATCAATAGTGATAGTGATAGTGAAGTGATATGCAATTAAAACAAAATATACAGTACAGTGTTGAGTATTATAGGTTAGTGTAGCAGTATAAAAAATGCAAGGTTTGTTTTGTGTAAGCTGTCTTTGAATGTTCAAAGGAATTCTGAATGTGCTGGACTGATTGTGAAAACGTATTTTATCTCCTGGTGTCATTTCAGTTCAGTCCTTCATTTACTTAGTCTAATTTATGACATTATAGCAGTAACATTATTATTATTTGTTGTGGTATTTTATTAGTATGGTAGGTAGTGGTTAATGCTGAATCATATCGAATGACAACGGTACTGTGTTCAAATCATCAACTAAATGCTTCAAAGAACATTAAATTATCCAGGACCATTCATCCTTTCATTTGTCTGATCTACTAATGTGCCCCAATTTCAATTAATCTCTCTGCCAGACACCCAAGAAAACCGATGGACTACTGCCACCAGTCAGAAATGACATAACTTACCCACAGCCATCATGTAGTCCCACCGGTCCAGGTCACACACATTGAAGCCTTGTCCTTCTGAGGTGGTGGAAATGATCAGCAATGGCACATTTCGGTCTCGATTCTGCAGGACGCCCACTGTCCATGCACACAGGAACCAACTGACAGTAAGCACTATAACTCCCAGCATCCTCAGCACACCCCTGGTAGTGATGTATGGCACTCTCTGGGCTGTACGCGACAGGAAAACCCTCAGAACCCTGGAAACACGTGCCCACATATAGGCTGATTAATTTAGGGAGTTTAATTAGGTTCCTTTGAGCTTTTTTTTTAATATAGATCACAGAGTGTAGTCTTAAAGGTGCACTCAGTTATTTTCCCCAATTACATACAAAACAATAAAAGTTTTTTTTTTTTTTTGTTTGTTTTTTTTAAATGATGTGCACTCATCTGTAGCCTAATAAAAATTAATATTGTACCAGGAGCGGGTCAACTCATGGAGGCCAACATGTTGTCGCGACCTTGTTATTGGACACGTATGTTAACAGACTAATTGATTCTAAATTCTACAATGGAGAAATTAAATGTATACATATCAATCAATATACCTATACATCTTTACAATTCTACAATAAACCAGTTCCACAAAAACTCAAATAAAATTACTGAGTGTATCTTTAAATGTCTTGAGAATAGCATCTTATTACACAACATTTCATCTGACAGATGTAGGTGAGACAGTTAGAAGGGAGGGTTGGGTTTGATAAATCTCAGATGACAGGACTGAAGTGCTACAGACCGGTACATCTTGAGCGTCACAGTTCCATAAACAATGGCAAAGCCAAGCAGACGGACCCAGCGGAGTAGAATACACCGGAAAGTGCTGGGTTTGAAGTATAGAATGAAGACCTGAAAACAAAGACAAGAACAGTCATAAAACAAAATGAAATTATTGGTGGAAGGTGCAAAAATGCTTATTTGTGACCCTGGACCACAAAACCAGTCGTGAGTCACACGGGTATATTTGTAGAAATAGCCAACAATACATTGTATGGGTCAAAATTATCGATTTTTCTTTTATGCCAAAAATCATTAGGATATTAAGTAAAGATCATGTTCCATGAAGATATTTTGTAAATGTCCTACACTAAAAAAAATGATTTTTTGATGCTGTTCACTTTATTTAAACAACTTATTTTGATTCAACACCATTGTATTAGGTTTCTGGTTCAAATTTAATTGCTTCATGTTAAACTGACTTGAAACGATTACTTTTTTACTTAACTTGATGTTTTCATATTAAAATAACATGTTTCAATCAAGTAAACTCAACCAGGACTCAATCAAACAGGACTTTCACTTCCCATCATGCTTTGCAAAGATGCTGATCTGGGAGAGTAAATGTTGAAATAAAGTGTTATTTTAAGCAGTATTTAGCAAGATGAGAAAATGGAGAGATTTTTTAATGTTTACTTTATATTATGTTGGTATTTAAACATTTCTGTTATGTTAATAGTTTTGGGGTTACCATTGTGATGAAGTGTAGAACATGTGCTTGGGTTGAGGACCTGCTAACAATTAAAGTTGTTTTAGTAATAAAAACAACTATTTTGGGCATGCCATAGATGGAATAAAACCATCTTCTGACTAACACCTAATAATAAGAGTCTTTACAGAGTAAAGATTTTGTAAAAGTTGTGAAAATTATTCTTGAACGCATCCACTAAATAAACTAATCAATTAAACTGGGTTTTTAGGAAAATCAAATGTAATGGTTTTGGACAAAATTAAGAATGTTAACCTGATTCAACTAAATGGCATTGAGTTAACCTTATGTAATAAATTTAAAGTTAACTGAAATAAATAATGTTAATTAAATGCAACATAACCAAATTACGTGGAACCTGTTGACAAAAATAAATAAATAAATAAATAAAAGTAAATCCAACGTATCATTTTTTTGAGTGTATTGTAAATATATATATATATATATATATATATATATATATATATTTGTGAGTGGTTATGAATTGCTAAGGACTTCATTTGGACAACTTTAAAGACGATTTTCTCAATATTTAGATTTTTTTGCACCCTCAGATTCCAGATTTTCAAATAGTTGTATCTCTGACAAATATTGTCCTAACAAACCTTACATCAATGGAAAGCTTATTTTTTCAGCTTTCAGAATATGTATAAATCTCAATTTCAAAAAATTGACCCTTGTGACTGGTTTTGTGATCCAGGGTCACATTTTACAATGCATATTAATGATGAAAAATGATAAAAGAATAAAAAAATTATTAAAAAAAAATATGTATATATATATATATTTACAAACTCATGTTTTCTAATCCCATATGACAAAATCCTTTGAATGAACTACACTACACTCTAAAAAAATGCTGGGTTAAAAACAACCCAAGTTGGGTTGAAAATGGACAAACTCAGCAACTGGGTTGTTTTAATCCAGCAGTTGGGTTAAATGTTTGCCCAAACAGCTGGGTAGTTTTATTTAACTCAACTATTGTTTAAAAATTACTGTATTGCTTGCTTAAAATGAACCCAAAGTATGTTGGAAATTAACATTTATTAATTAACGAATTTATTAATAAGTTTAATGAATAATAATTAAACAATAAACATTAAATTTCTTATTAATAAATGTTCTCCTTTTGATTATTATTGTTGCCCTAGTAATTATCTGTCTGATTTTTGATTTCCAACCTATTTTGGGTTCATTTTAAGCCAGCCATATAGTAATTTTTAAACAATAGTTGGGTTAAATAAAATTGCCCAGCATGTTGGCCAAACATTTAACCCATCAGCTGGGTTAAAACAACCCAATTGCTGGGTTTGTCCATTTTCAACCCAACTTGGGTTGTTTTTAACCCAGCATTTTTAAAAGAGAGTCATGACGGACGCAAACACAGCTTTGCTTTCCTGTTCTTTTGTGTTTGTTTAATCTGCCCTTTTGTTAATTTTGTTTTGTTTAATGACACTCTTATGTTGTACAGCTTTGAGTTGTCATTTTGTTTCCTTTTGCTATTTGTTTTTTTATCATTGGTTACTTTGATTATATTGATATTCTCTTCGCCCTATGGGAAAATGGACAGGTAATATGTCACATGACGTACATGTTGCAACACAGTGACTTCAATGTATAGACACATCAGTTTAGAAGTGAGCGCCACTTTTGTATGTTTCGTTTGCTTAGAAAGAGTAGGTAAGTTATGGCGTACAATATGCTGAAGACTTGCTTTTCTTATTTTTCTTTTCATTAGTTAGGTTAGAAATTGAACTTGAGTTAGACTGGTTTTGTTTTGTTCTTTTCTTTTCTTTGGCGCCTCTTTTGTCCTTTTCCCCAGTTTATTATTCTTGTTTGCTTTCTATTGTTTATGTAAATATTGTATATATTTTTCCTTTTGCTATTGTTACTTTTTCATTATTTCTATTATTATTATTATTATCTCACGCCTTTTTTTCCCCCTGATTGTGAAATAAATTACGTTTATTGGCAGTTTGAGTAGCGTTTTGTCTTTTGCCACCATCACCAGCACACGCAATGGTCACAATCTCAATGTTACCCCTTCTAACCAGACCAAAATTAGGAAGTTGCAACATAGTGTCTACCATTCAAAACTTTGGGGTCATTAAGAAGTCTTTTATGCTCACCAAGGCTGCATTTATTTTATCAAAAATACAGTAAAAAGTAATATTATGAAATATTATTACAATCTAAAATAACTGTTTTCTATTCAAATATATTTTAAAATTCAATTTATTCCTGTGATGGCAAAGCTGGATTTTTAGCAGCCATTACTCCAGTCTTCAGTGTCACATGATCATTCAGAAATCATTCTAATGTGCTGATTGCTCAGTAACTCTAAACTAGTAACCAGTAACTAGTAAATTGTGTAATTTCTTGATCTGCCTCTTAAGTGCCGTCCAGCTATTATGATTTCAGCTGCAGTGCAGTAATCTGAAAAGAAGATTTGAATCCTACACTCACTGGGAAGTAAAGCAACAGAGAGCCACACAGGATCATCTCCAGCAGCAAAAGCCCTGACGATCGGATCCGCTGAGAGACAGAAAATGGAGAGAAGAAGAGGTGAGAAGTGGAGAGGGGAAACAGAGGTGAAATTATAGAGGCTGTCAAGCGTGCATCAAGTTTGTGCACATGTGGGACGTCTTTGACTGTGTTTGAAATGAAGCTTCATAACACATGGGTTTGTAAGATATATCATGTTAAGATATGCTATAATCATATTAATCATGTGCTGAAATCTTACCTTGGTACTTCTGCACTGATATGCTACCAGCATGCTAATAAGCACAAGGACCATGAAGAGGCCCTGCACAGCCAGGACGCCTGTTCTCAAGAGCCAGTCTTCCTGCACCCAACACGGGCCTCCATCTTCACACTCAGCACAGCCGGGCCAACAGGGCAGACACACAGGGACTTCTGGGTAACAAGCTTGGGTACTATTTACACGGTTGTTCCCTGTAACACCATATATCATCATTTTTCTTTTTTAAATAAACCAATTTTTAATGAATTTAATTCATACTTTCACCTATAATAATCATAGAGCATAATTATCAAAAATACAAATTAATAAGTTGTATTAATAATGCACTTGGTCTAAAGTCAGGTCTGTTTGAATGGGAGTATCTAGGGCCTAAAATTAACACTCAGCAAGGGCCAAATGTGAGTAAAAATCGGTGTTGGTGAGTATATGAAACATTGTCAGTCAGCAGTTGGCCAGTAACATTTTTATGAATTCTATCAATGCAATGTTGTGAGAACATAAATGTGAAAAAACGTGAACAACGCTCGGGACAGTTGACGGGCCAGTGCTGCATCGTCACGAAAGTTTAAGCCTTGCTAATTTAAAGCGCAAGAAGACGCGAAAGGGAGCTCAATTCGTTACTCGCACATGATGTGGGAAGTTTTCTGTGCGAAAACATCCAAAGAGCGCCCAGAAATCCATGTCTCAGACAGCGTGCGAATACTGAATTGAGCTCTCTTTCACGTCGTCTTGCGCTTGGACAGACATATGCAAACCAAATTGCCCGTCTTGGCAAGTATCCTTGTAAACATAGTCAGTTATGTCTTACTCCAAATCTTTTTATTGGTTTTCAGTGATAGTACAGAATAGGACATCATAAAAAACAGTAGAATGTAAGACATTGTCCATTGTCCTTACATGCCCCCCATCCCCCCCCCCCCCAATCCAATAACTCAAATGTCAAAAAAATTATGTATCATTGCCAGTTACAGGTGCGCAAGGTAAACCCTTAATGTAATTTAAGAAGGGGTCCCAGGTCTTATAAAAGGATTTAAGTGAACCAGAGAGTGAACATCTTAACTTTTCAAGTCCAAAACAGTAAAAAAATGTCCTGTATCCACCTGTCATGCATTGGAGGGAAAGCATGCTTCCACTTAAAGGACTGGTTCACTTTAAAATGAAAATTACCCCAAGCTTTACTCATCCTCAAGCCATCCTAGGTGTATATGACTTTCTTATAAATATCCTGACACATCCAGGCTTTATAATGGCTGTGAACGGGACCAACAAGTATGAGCTGAAGAAAGTGCATCCATCCATCATAAACGTGTACTCCACACGGCTCCGAGGGGTTAATAAAGGCCTTCTGAAGCAAAGCGATGCGTTTGTGTAAAACAATATCCATATTTAACCAGTTATAAAATAAAATATCTAGCTTCCTCCAGACCACCTTCCGTATGCAACTTAGGAAGAAAGTGTAATGCCTCTTGCGTCCTATACGTCCTACGCCTTCTGTATTCAACTTACGAAAAAGTTGTGGAATATGGAAGGCGGTCCGGCGGATCGCTTTGCTTCAGAAGGCCTTTATTAACCCCCAGAGCCATGTGGAGTACATTTTTGATGAATGAATGCACTTTCTTCAGCTTCATATTCATTGGTCCCGTTCAGTGCCATTATAAAGTTTGGATGTGTCAGGATATTTATTAATATAACTCAGATTGTGTTCATCAGAAAGAAGAAAATCATACACACCTAGGATGGCTTGAGGGTAAGTAAAGCTTGGGGTAATTTTCATTTTAAAGTGAACCAGTCCTTTAAGTGGAAGACAGCCCGCCTGGCCAAGTTTGTAGTAAAAGCAATAACTTCACGATCTCGTGCTGCCAAATCAGGCCAAGGGGAGACCCAAAATAGGCTATAAATAGGTCAGGGTCAGTATTAGATTTGAGAGCTTTCTTAAGCATCTCAAATACATTGGACCAAAAGGTTACCAGCTGCAGACATGTCCAAAACATATGCAGACGGTTAGCAGGTGAATGTTTGCAACAGTTGCAGGCAGCACTCTTGTCTGGGAAAATTTTGGAATGGAAGAGGAGTGTACCAGGTTCAAGATGTTTTGCCATTGATCCTCTGTAATATAGTCAGTTATGTCTTAAGTGAACTTAAACAGCTGAGAAAGAATATGCATGTTTATCAGTATTTTGGATCTGTGCATTAGCTCTTAAAGTGACAGCAGCCTAATATTCCTGCGGCTGTCTGTGTTTTGAATGTTAATCAAACAACAAAATACAAAGAAAATCACTCACTGCTCTAGACTGAATAACTTTTGTAACTTTAATAAGGATTAATCTATGTTTCATGGCTGGTAAAAAAATATTTATAGCAAGTAAATTTTCTTAGGTCACCAACCATTGGCTGGTATGGCAAAAAGTTAGTTTTAGGCCCTTGGTGCATTGTTTCTGCCATATATACATAAAGAGAGGCAAAGCTCAACTGTTCCAAAGAAAACAGAAAAAAATAATGTACAAAAAATACATCAAAGCTAATGTTTTAATGCCTTTCTGCTATAACTTTGACCCTTGCCCAATCATTAATTGAGATACTTTTATATGGCTTCGTGTTAGCTATATATTATCTAATAAAATAAGTCTAAACCCACTGTAGACTATTTCTGTGTGAAACAGAAAGCCTCTTACTTTTGTTTTGTATGTCTGGAATTGGACTGTAATAGCCCTTTTTACATCGGCAGCAGTACTGACCCATCCGGAAGCCCTGTTGTGGGATGGGCTCACACTGGGAGGAAGAGAAAGAAAGAGAGATGAAGTCATTAGTTTGCTCATCTGTTTTACCTTCATCGGTAAGCAAATGTTTTGTTCCTAGAAAGGGGAAATCAACACTGATGTTTCTGCCAGCGATTGTGGATGATTGTGTTCTCTCTGCTTTCTGCCATTAATTGCATGTGCAGTCTCTCATCAGCGGTTTATCTGTGAGAGTCGGCTGACCCACACATCAGACTCACTTTGAGTTAATCTAAGATAAATCCTAAATGGAGGGGTAATACCTCTATTGGCAGAGCTTTATCTTTTTATTCAGGGAAATCCAGCACTGTTCACATACATTTTTATGTTATTTTCACTTAGGAACAAGATTCTTATTTATAAGAGGATATTGTCCTCTTGAAGAGGAGCAATTAGGAATAAAAAAAATACTTTACACTCTATATGTGTCTATAATCCTATATGTGTCTCTATTCAGTCTCTATTCATAAAAATTATTTTGTTGATTCTTAAAATGGAGTAATATTTTATTTTACAGATCTTTACAGTGTCAAATAATTCTTCAGTAAAACCAACCCACATTCTTGTAGAGTTATATATATATATATATATATAATAGAGTTTGTGCCCAACGTCATATGTAACCTTTAAAATATAAATGGGAATATTTCATACATCATATCAATTTAATGTTTCATGCAATTAATGCAAAGTCATGACACAAAACTGTTCTATTAATACGTTGCTCCTTTCATTTATAGGCGGATCAAGTCAATTCTCATTAAATTCGTTCAGTGTGCCAAATCCTGCCGTTGCTTAACCTGCCAACACCTGTGAGCTTGTGCTCTGGTAGGTCAGGATGATGGGGGGGTCTGGGTCTTGTGGAAGGGGGGGGGGGTATGAGCCTCTGCTTTCTGGAAGGGGGTCGGAGTGTGTTAGGTGGGTGGGGGGTGGGGGGTGGGGGGTGGTATGTGAGCATCACAGGATTATCAAACTAATCCTTCAGATCATCCTGCACCCAGTGCTCACATCTTTAAATAGAAGGTCTGGATGAAACTGGGAGGATGATGATGGAAAACTGTGGGAACAGGAAATGGGAAATGTATATAACAGACAAGCAATATAATGAGTAAAGCAGATATTAATATATTTCTTAATAATAACTTTTTTAATATAGAGATGATATATAATAGAGATGCCAGATATAATAGAGATGCCAGATCTGATGGCGTTATGAAACATTGTGCAGTATTTAAAGGAATAATTCACCCAAAAATGAACTTTTTTTCATCATTTACTTACCCTCATGTCACTCCAAACCTGTATGACTTTCTTAAAGGGTTAGTTCACCCAAAAATAAAAATTATGTCATTAATTACTCACCCTCATGTCGTTTCACACCTGTAAGACCTTTGTTCATCTTCGTAACACAAATTAAGATATTTTTGATGAAATCTGATGGCTCAGTGAGGCCTCCATTGACAGCAATGTCACTGAACCTCTCAAGATCCAGAAAGGTACTCAAAACATATTCAAAACAGTTCATGTGAGTACAGTGGTTCTACCTTAATATTATAAAGCGAGGAGAATACTTTTTGTGCGCCAAAAAAACTTTGCTTCACTGCTTCATGAAGCTTCAAAGCTTTACGAATCTTTTGTTTCAAATCAGTTGTTCGGAGAGCCAAAGTCACGTGATTTCAGCAGTTTGGCAGTTTAATACGCAATCCGAATCACTGATCCGAAACGAGATTCGTAAAGCTTCGAAGCAGTGTTTTGAAATCAGCCATCACTAGATATTGTTGAAAAGTCGTTATTTTGTTTTTTTGGAGCACAAAACGTATTCTCCTCGCTTTATAATATTAAGGTAGAACCACTGTACTCACATGAACTGTTTTAAATATGTTTTGAGTACCTTTCTGGATCTTGAGAGGTTCGGTGACATTAATGGCAATAGAGGCCACCGGTTTCATCAAAAATATCTTAATTTGTGTTCTGAAGATGAATGAAGGTCTTACGGGTGTAGAACGACATGAGGGTGAGTAATAAATGACATTATTTTCATTTTTGGGTGAACTAACCCTTTAAGTGAAACACAAAAAGAAAAAAAAAATATTTTTGAAGAATGTTGGTAACCAAACAGTTTTAATTACAATTGACTTCCACTGTATGGACAAAAAAAAAAAAAAAAAAAAAAAAAAAATTTAAACATTTATCTCCCACAAAAGAAACAAAGTCATACAGGTTTGGAATGACATAAAGAGTAAGTTATGACAGTAATTTTTATATAAACTACCCTGTTAAGTAATTGCCCAAGTATACATATACTCTAAAATGTAATGTCAATTTGTAAGGAATGTCAATCTAAAATCCTGATCCTGTCACATAATTTACAGGGAAAAAAGTAATAGAGTAGAGCAGCTGATAACAAAATTCTAATGCTATCATAATAGCGACATTACCGTGGAGAATCAAACATGCTCACAGAGACATTTACAAAAATAAATCACTTCACCACAAATGTCCTCTTGACATTTAGTGACAGAGTGTTTAGAGTGGATCTCTGAATGTGTTCTGCCCCTGCTTGTCCCTGGTTAGTGAAATCCGCTCATGCAGATACAGCCTATAATATTTCATTCTGACCATCTGAAGAAGAGCTCTGAACCTACAATGTAGCAGCTTCTTCTATGACAATGAAAACAGATTTGATGACCTTTAAAGTAATTTTAAATACCCAGATGGTGCTTTGACCTGCTTTCGATTTTTATTAAAAAATTGTGGTGATACTTTACAATAAGGTTCTATTTATTAACTTTAGTTGATGCATTAGCTATAATGAGCTAACAATCTTTATTAATCTATGTTAATTTCTAAATATGCTAATACATTTTAATACTAATACAAAACAATGAGACATTTCTCAAAATATCTTCTTTTGTGTTCATACAGGTTTGGAACGACATGAGGTAGAGCAAATAATGACTAAATGACTAATAATGATGGTGAACTATCCCTTTAACTAATGAATTTAAACTCACAGTAAAGTGTTGCCAAAATTTTAATGAAACTTGATGACATGCACACTGGCTTCGAGCCCAGTGAGGTGTCTGCAGTAGGTCCCATATGGCAGTATTGGTCAGTGACAGTGGTACACTCACCTCCATGCTGGTACGATTACATTGGTGTGTGTTTGCAAACCAGAAATCTCCACTGGCACACTGATCCACATTGAATCCCTGGACATTGACGTCAACACGGATCACACCCCTACCACCAGAACGCATAGAGAGACGACTAAGATAAGGTAATGACAACAAAATAACAGTAATGACAGAAGACTTATAATTTAATTAACGGGATAGTTAACCCAAAAATGGACATTCTGTCATCATTTACTCACTCTTGTGTCATTCCAAATCTGATGACTTTCTTTCTTCGATGAAATACAAAAGAAGACATTTTGAAAAATGTCTCAGTGTTTTTTTGTCCAAACAATGGAAGTCAATGGGGTTATGTTTTAGACCCTATTGACTTTCATTGTATGGACAAAAACAGAAATATTCTTCAAAATATCTTATTTTGAATTCCACAGAAGAAAGTCAGTTTTCAAGATAAATAATGAGTAAATGATGACAGAATGTCCATTTTTAGGGGGACTATCCCTTCCGTGAGATGATTGAAAGACGTTAAAATTTGAATATACAAAAATTTATTCAAACAAGAAGTTGAAGAAAGTGCACTGACCTGAACTCTGGGCTGAGGTCTGGCTTCAACCCGTAAAATGGCATTGAGAGGCTGAGTAACCACCCTGGCAAAAAGCGGTCATCAACACACTCAAGGAAAGGGGCTTCGCCCCACTGAACCCCGCTGCTATTGATCACATAACTATCCCCACGTGCCCACTTGGGAGTATCTAGGGTGCTTAGGTCATTTAGAAGAACCCGTTTAGACAAGGCATGGAGGGGTGGAGAGCTAGACTTGAATGAATCAAACCAGCTTTGGTCAGGGGCAGGAGGACGGAAGCTGCTCCAGCCAGACGTCAAGTCCTGCAGGAGAATGTCCTGGGTTGTCCCTTTAGAGGCACGGAGCACCAGTTGGGGCTGTTGGATTGTGGGGTCTGCATCGAATGTTAGAAAGGCTCGTCTGACCAGCCCTGGCCTGTCCCCTTCGAGCATGGCCCGGACCAGTGCATGGTACCACTCGATATCCTCTCGTACACTTGTTTCTCTCAGCTCACTAGCTTGAAATATCAGGTTGAGAAAGTTGGCTGCATTGGTCAGAGACGCTATGGCTTGGTGTAAGAGAGGGAGAAGTTCTCTAGGCGGAGATCCCCGCTGAACAGGCAGCTGGAATGCTCGTGTGCAGGTGGAGGCAGCTAAAGAGGATAAATCGGCAGTATAGAGGTAGTTCTCCAAGGCAGACCGGTCCTCCTCCGTGCTTACTTTTACAGGAGCCGTACTGGTTGGTAGGGGGCTGGGTGACGAGCTCTTCCCTACTAAGGTATTTGGGTTAGTAGGTGTTGGGGTGAACTCCAAACTGGACGTGTCCTCAACTTCAGACACAGTGCTGAGCTGAGCAGAAAGCAGGCTAGGCAGTAGCAGCAGTAGAGGTAGCACACAAGCACACAGGCCCATCCTTGTAGCAACTGCTCCTCCAATACTTTTAGTGAAGGAAAAGATCAGCTTTGCATTTTCTCACATCCTGAAAGATGCTTTCAAAGTGCAGGCCTCCATTTCTTCTCTTTCCCTGGCTTTGTTTCTTCTCTCCTTTTTTTGTTAACCGATTGACACAGGTGTCAGTGGTGATAGTTAGAGTGCAACCGCACTTTGCTGCCAACTCTGTCAAATAAGTGTGCGTTCATACATGGACTGACATGCACTCCTCATATTCGAAGCTGAAGATGAAGCTCAAGGGAGGAGGCAACATTTTTGCTCCATGCGTCCTGCAATCAGTTGGTCAGGTCCTTCCTGGATGTGACTCTAAACTCCAGCCAGTGTGGAGTTAATGGGCCTGCAAGAAACTGGAGTGAGGAACAAAGATCAACAAGAAACCGATAATATGTGGAATACCCCTGTTTCTCTCTCGCTTACCTCTTCACTTACTCTGCAGTCCTCCTGTAAATCTCTCCCACTCTCCCATCTCTCTCGCTCCCTCTCCCAATCTCCCAGTAGTGGTGAGTGCTGAGAGAGGCACATCTGTTAATGTTGGATTGTTATGATGAGTGTATGTGCATGAGGAAGGGCTGATGGATGAGAGGATGGGAGGGTAATCCTCTCGGTTGGGTATGCATCAGAATTTCGCCGCTTTGTGGATTAACCCAACACTCCCCGGCTGGGTCAGTCATGAGTGGTCTTTTATGGACTGTGTATGTATGTGTGTGACATTGTGCATCTGTGAATATGTGCATGCAGCGGTTTACAAGTCTGCATCTGTTCGGCAGATGAAGTGCACTGAAATGTTAATCTCTCATAGACAAATTGCGTTTTGAACTGCAAATGTTTTGTACATCAATCAGGGAAATTAAAAAAATAAAGAAAGAAGAAAACATGTTCCACATGTGTACTACATGAATGAACGTCTGTCAGAGATGTGTATGTGTGTGTGTGTGTGTGTGTGTGTGTGAGAGAAAGATGATTCAGACAAATCCAGTCATACTGGGTAATGCAGGCAAATCCTTGTTTTGGTGCCATGGCAACAGGGTTCTGAGATTCAACACTCATTCCTGTGGGGCCCCACCCCCACTCAGGACTGCAGAGGCTGTGACTGTGTGCCCCTATACATATATGTGTATCTATCTATCTATCTATCTATCTATATATATATATATATATATGTATGTATGTATGTATGCACACAATTCTCAAAACCTAAACTGTGTAAATGTTTTTTTATGGATAGATTTGTGTGTGTTCTGCTGTGTGTCGCAGTATTGTGTGGAGAGGATGTTGTCAATGCATGTAATATTTCTCAGATAACGTACTGTGAAACACATTTTCTTCTGGATATTTGTGTAAACCCATAACTGTAATAAACTCTTTGTGAACATGGCAGGTGTTAAAGGGCTCTATGGGCATGTGTAAATTGTTTGTGTACAGCGACATCATTCGGTCCATCAATGAAATTGCATTTCACAAACACCGCTCAAATGTAAATTCTTGACCACAAAACAATGGCTGAATGTAAACAATAACTGTATTTTGTCTCAATAGGCCTATAATTGGCATACGCATCATGTGCAGTGATTTTACAATATTTATAAGCGTAGATTGTATTAAAATACTTTTGGAAAATGACTTGCTGTATTCCATCTAAAACTAACAGAATTATGCTACTTCTTTTCAAACGATTATTGCTGCAGCTATTATTATAACATATTAATTAATTAAAATGCATTTTTGTACTAAAATGTGAAAATCATTTCCATATACGTCCACAGCCTATGTTATGATAAATTATAAATTATTGTTTAAATAAGTTATCATTTATACATGCTACATATGTATAATTGGCATGTCCATCATCATGATATTATTGGTTCTATTAATAGGCTTTGAGTTTGACATGATTCTTTATTTTTTATTTTTTTGTAGGCTATATCAGGATGAGAGTCATTATTCAAATGATGATATCATGCAAGTCAATTGTCTTTGACTCGTAATGAAACCGATTTGCAAGGAGAGTTTCATTTCTGTTGGGTTCGTGCGGTAAGGCGATGCCACAACAATTGATGCATCATAAACATCAGTTGGTAAGGCCATCTTCCAGACAACAGCGCGGTAAATGACACGAAAGCAACATTACAGCACGGTGCACGTCACTAAGGGGGACAGCACATAGCCTGCAGCCAAGTGGACAGCAATGGCACCGATAAGACCAAACACGAAACGCATCGAATTTGCGGAAGTGAGCGGGCGGGTGGGGCCTCGACAGTAATGTGACCACAGACGCCGTAAGGATTGCGTGAAACGAAGCGTTATGTATGACCCTACAAAGACCCGTGGAGATTTTTAAGGCCGGACGCGAAATGAGACGAGGACGTGCGCAATGTTGAAGGAGCGACTGAAATAGTGTTTATATGCACTAATTGTCTGGCGCTGAGTGAGAGGGCTAACTAACACCAAGAGGATTACCATCATCACACAACCGAGATCTCATGACTGGAGCAATGTGAAACGCTGATATCGCTCATTCCTTCAGTATATTGAGGAATAATAATGAACAACGCGCAAGATATGTCTCCCGATTTTGTCTTGATGCGCCTGGTCTCCGCGGCCGAGGATGACCGCTTGGACGAGGAGAATGGGAATCTGTCGTCGGGCACTGGACTGACGGTGGCTATCAAGGGGAACTTTGAATGCACGCAGAATCACGGCCACATCTCGGCGGTGAACAAAGCTCCGCAGGCCAGCGGAACGGAGGCACCTGACGCGGGAGTGATGGCGACTAGACCTGCGCTGTCTGTGCCGCCGCCTCCTCTTCATTCAACCGAGGCCCATGGGTACGATCTCACCCACCGAGGTGGAATGGGGCCTCAGCTGTTGGTATTCAGAAACATATCGAGAGACTCTGAAGGATTTGCCGAGAACAGCTCGGAGGATCAGCGCAGGGCTTTTGAGGACCAAGCGGTACTTGCTTCAGAGTCTGGCGCTGTGGACGCTCAGCATCCGCCTACATGGACGCTGCATCCACAGCTCAAACTGCCAGCGGTTGCTACGGATACGGAGGGAACCGAACTGTGCCACCGGCATCGCTTGATTACAGACAAACAAGACTGGCCGCCGATGGTGGATCACAAAACGACCTCGATGACAGAGTCGGGCTGGAGCTGCACGACGGCGCAGCGGCAGCTCCAGCTGCCCGACGGTCCTGTCCTGGAGCTGGCGAGGAAATTCGGCGAGCTGGGAGTCGCTCCGGTACCCGAATTTCTCCTCAAGGATGGCGAGCTGCAGCACTGCTCGTGTCAAAGCGTGCTCGGCTCGGCTGGAATCAGGCAGGGAGAGGACCCGACCGAGACCAGCGATGCTCTGCTGGTGCTGGAGGGCCTCGGGTCAGAAGAGGTGAATGGCCTGGGCATTAATGCCTGTCAGAAGACCGAGTCCCAAAACAATGAGCCGGGTGCGTTTGCGCTCAAGTGTTTCCCGTCGGTGCTGTCCGGACAAGCTATGGGGGTGTCCGGGGGACTTTGCTCACCGGCGTGTTGTTTGTTGCGAGACTCGGTAAACACCAGGCCTCAGGCTCCCACCACCGACAAACTGACTCCCGAGGTTCTATCCCAAGCCGTATCCAGCCAGGACACCCCGTGCTCCAGCCAGGCGTCCACACCGAAGGCCCGGCCGGACAGGAGCACGACACGGGCGCAACTTTCCGCTGCGAGCGGAGGAGAGAAGACTCTGAAAGTACCAGGGAAATCCAGGAAGGGCTCGCTTAAAATACGCCTGAGTAAACTTTTCAGAACTAAAAGCTGTAGTGGCTCTAACAACCTTTTGGACAAGAGACCTTCAGTCACGTTCTCCATATCCTCAGCGGGCAGTTTAGTTGACATGTCTGGAGCGAGCGGAGGGGAACAAGACACGGCCAGGTGAGTTCTTTTGCCCAAACATGAATGAAATATTGAAGATTTTATGATTCTATTGTTGTATTCTTTTATTATTAATTTGTTCTATTAAATTCGACAACAAGATTTAGAATTTTCGAGCTCTCTCAGGAATTGTCTTTTTTGTTTTTAGAATGGGATCTTATGATTAGTTATTTTAGTTAAAAAAAGATCTGAGGTAAACATAATTTGAAGACTATTTGTGGTTGTTTCATACAGCATAAACTACACTGTCATACTGTCATACGTGAATTTTCAGTCAGTTGTGTTTTTAAATATTGCTTTAAAAAAAGCTGCTAACAGGGGTACAACAGCTTGTCACTGGGGCAGCACTTAAAGGGAATACCTATAATATAGAGGAGTCATATGTACCCTTAATACTATGAACCTTAAAGGGGTAAATAAGGTAGAGTTGTCCCCCATTGTTACAAGCTGTTGTATTCCTAAAGGTACAAAAACATTTTCTTAAGAGTGTAGAAAAACAGACCTTAATGTACTATTAAATCATAAACTTTTCTAAAAATTGGAAATTGCATAGAAAACCCTAGTAAAAAGTAATATATTTAAAAAACATTTATTTCATACTAAGTATAGTTTAAATCTATCTATAGTAAACATATTTACTGACATATCACTAAAAATGTAATTAAACTTAATTTCGAGTACTACTTGTGCACAATGCACATTTCTTAATATTAAGCTTAAAAAATTTATTTTAATGTCACTGATGTATGATCTTTGTATAAAATATGTATTTAAATGCAAGATATTTAAAGTGTACCTTAAGTATACATGCAATAGTTCCACTTTAGCACAATCAAATATACTTTAGTATATCTTTAGTTGGACTTCAGCACTACTTCCGCACAATTAAAGTGCATTAAGTACAAAATTAGTCCAAGTCCAATTTAGCAGACTTTAAGTATACCAGTTTAGTATACCAAAAGTACAATTGCAAGGTATTTTTATTAAGTACATAATATGTAAATGTATTTGTAGTATACTTAGCATGAAATAAATGTATTTAAAATACATTTTAGTATATTTATTTTTCAGGGAACCTATGGTGTATTAAAGCATTCAGTGTTTACAGCATTATGGAACCAACTATGGTCTTTCACTTTTGGCTTTTCAGCATGTTGTGCAGCTTAAAATGTTACCCCAAAAATATTTAATATACATACATAACACACTTCACATTCTCCATAAATATATATAACAAAATAAATTAATTTCATAAAACACATTTCATTAAACCTGTTGTACTTTAAAAAATAATGATTTTTAATAGTTTTGAATGTGAGTCGCATTAATTGACCAAAGGATCGCAGGTGAGTGCAGTTTATAATGTGATTATACGTGTACTTCTAATTCATTATAAACTGTAGATTAAAAAATGATAAATAATGCTATGAGATATAAAACAGAATTAATGTAAATGAATATGTGGTCTTTTTTCATTTTAGTAATTAAAATGATGATTATCTTTCTGCAGCCAACCTGGACTAACAAGGGCACAAAGTGCCTTCTCTGCGGCCTCTTTTACTCCCGTTTTCACAGGTAAACGAAGATTCAGGGGAACTTAATGGGGTAGTAGCTAAAGGAATCCTTGGAATACATTAAATGAAGGCACATTTGCAAGCCACTAATGAGCTTACACAGTGCATGGGAAATATAATGACTCAGGCACACGATTTGGATGAGATTAGTCTCATTTTAGGCCAATCTTTGGAATTATGCTACATTATTGTAACAAATGTTGTTAATGTCGTTCTTATGGCTCTTGTCATTAAGTTATATTTGTACTATTGCTCTGGTTGCAGGAGAGACGGTGTCTTTGGTGGATGTGGACATCTCTCAGAGAGGGAGGAACTCCCCTCACCCTCCCACTCCTCCACCTCCCCCTCGGCGGAGCCTCAGTCTGCTAGGTGAGCTCCACTACAGATGTTCACACACCCCCTTTATCTCTTTTGTTTCTGCTTTCCTTCATTCTTACCTTTCACATCTCCATCTGTTTCACACTTTTTAAATATTTCTCCAGTAACCTCCCACATCTCTCTGGGTTCCTTCCCTTCATCCTTTGTACTGTCACCTCTATCTACGGTTACATTCAAAAGTTTGGGGTCAGTAAGATTTTTTTAAAATTTTGAAAGAGGTCACTTATGCTCACCAAGGCTGCATTTATTTGATCAAAAACACAGTAAAAACAGTAATATAAATCACCGTTCTTTATTAATGCGCTGCTTTCATTGAAGTAAACACACACGTCACTCGCACACAGAGATCTTAGATTGCACTGCACACACAGAAACATTCAGGAGCACAGAAACCTGTTATCAACGGTGCCCTGTGACTTTTATTAATAAAAGAGCTTCGCTACTGAATCGCTACTTTGTATTTCTCAGTAACGATGGGGTAAAGTCACTTTTTTTGAAGTAATTAAACTCACAGCTTCATTGTTAGTAGAGAGAGACGCCACACAGATGCAGGTAATTCACACACGCATTTCTCATCTCTCTTTTTCTCTAGAATCTAGAATGCTAGATCTAACTTCAGTTTCAATTCACATTTATTTGTATATAACGCTTTTCACAATGCATATCGTTTCAAATCAGCTTTACAGAAAATGCATGTCAACATTACAATTTAAAGGCCACGTTCTGTGTTGCCATGATCACTCATTATAAGCGTTTTCGGGCTTGTTGTTTAAGCTTGTCTCATAAAGCTAACGGGTTTATGGAGTTATTAAAGTGTGCAGACATGAATCGTGATATTTTGGTGTTATTTTCAGCATAAAGCATTTGGATTTATTTCGGTTTATTATGGGCTTATTCTTGTTCGCTGATTTTTCTAGCAAGATCTAGCAACTCGAATGAGTCAGGGCTCTTGCTTTCCCTGTGATTCACCGCGCATAGAGAGACACATCTCCGATGAACGTTAAACGTCATTAACAACTAGTTGTTCAGTTCGGTTCCGTACACACTGCGTGGAATTTCTGTAAATGCGGTTGTCACTACCTGTATTTTTCGGGAGTTAATACGGTTGTAGAATGCGGTTGTCACTCCCGTATTTTACTGAACTGTGTGTGTACAGAACGAGATTAAGCACTAAAAGGTGAACTGACAACCGAATTTAGCTGCAGTGTGTACGTGGCCAAAATGATTTGTTATCAGAGGTGACTCTGTGCAAGTTATGTAATTTCAGAAATGAACATATAAAAATCACGCAGTTAGCTAACAATCTATTAATTTAAACAATGTATTAATTTAAACACGAGCTGTAGCTGATGAAAATAACCGTCACTTTAACTTTTCGGGTCAAATATTTGGGTCAAACATCAATAACAGCTTTAACTTGTCAGTGCTGGTCACTGACCATGGTATAAGCAGATATTCCACAGCTAGCGATTTGAATGCACTTCACGTCGGGTGGTTCTTTGCCTTCACGTCGTGCATTAAAGTTGTTTAATGCACAGCTAGCCATGGATTATCCCTTACATATTTTAAAATGTAATTTATTCATGTGATGGCAAAGCTGAATTTTCAGCAGCCATTACTTCAGTCTTTAGTGTCACATGATCCTTTAGAAATCATTCTAATATGCTGATTTGGTGCTCAAGAAACATTTCTTATTATTATCAGTGTTAAAAACAGCTTCTTAATGTTTTTGTGGAAACAGTGATACATTTTTTTTCAGGATTATTTGATGAATAGAACGTTTAAAGTCACAATATGTAATATCCAAAAACCACTAGAACAATGTTATATATTTTGTTGACTTGTGTACTTACATTATACCAAATGTTTCCAAGAATGCTTAAATCCAGAGAAATAAGCAATTTTAACCAGGACACGGACCATATCCGTGCGTCGCCTATCAATGACATCATACCCCCGTTTCCGGTTTTATTTTGTAGAAACCATGGAAACACCAAAGACGCTTTAATGTATTATGTGTTTTATTAGACAGGTGAGCAACTGTTTTGATGGATACATTCATTGACAAAAAACGAATCATTAGCTCAACACAGCAAGTCTTATCATTTAAATCTCATTTTCTTGATTTACAGTGAGTACCATGTTTTACCATGCCTAATATAATATCTTACTGCAGTGTGCATTAAGCCGCTGCCGCTGAGCGAACGCACAGAGTAGCACTATAACAACTTTCAACACACAAATTTATCTAATATGATAAAACAGCGCTGCTATACCCCACATACGCATGACCGAAAGAAGTGGAAGCGGCGACTGCAGAATAATAAAAGTTTTGCTGCTCTCGAGACGTGTCGCGCTTGTCTCTCATTAGCAATTGCTCCAGCGGCCTCGTTTCTGCTCGCAAAACACTAGGCCCTGCTCTGCTTCATTTTACAGTAACGTTAATAATCTTATCAATGAATATGATTTCTGCCCGAGTCCCGTCCTGATTCTTTTCCACCGACTGTGAACGTGAAGACAACACCACCCATGATCCCGTCATCAAGCTACGCCTTTGTTTTGAATAAGCGACCTCTAGCGGCGAAAATTTACATAGTGGGCTTTTTAAAGAACAACATTGATTTTAAATAAAAATGTTTTGTATGCTTATAAATGTCTTAACTGGCCCATTTCATCAATCTTGCTGAATACAAGTATTTATTTCTTTTTAAAAAAATCTTACTGACCCCAAACTTATGAACGGTGGTGTAAATAAATGGATAAATAAATAAATGGAATTAACATCCATTCTGTGTGATTCAATCACAAGCGGTGGGCATTAAATACAAACATAAACATAAATATGATTAACATATTTTGTGATTCTATCATTCAAACCACATTGAGAAGAAGTCCAACAACTAATTTGACCACATCACATTTGTAGTGTGAATGCTAATCCGTCTCAGACAACATCAAAGGATTGCCTACTCAACAGTCAATCAAATATTTCTAAAATTTGCCGGTTATGATCTGATCTGATAATGTAGGAGCTTGACTATTTTTTTTTTTACTTTTTTGACTTTTAAAGTAAGAGATCAAAGTCCCTCCCCTCAAAATCCGATCACACGTATTCGAAAAAGACTCTATTAAGATTAATGTTTCTACCAGCCAAACGATGATCAGTTTTACCTCACCTCTGTGATCGATATCAAGGCGGATGTTAAAGATGCCGTGTAGGACGTCAAACTACTTGCTTATTCTTTCACTTTGTCTTTTCATTTCCCCTTTTTTATTTGACCTTCATTCTTTTCATTTCATGGTAACCGGTGTCTCTGATTGCATTCTGCAAGCATAAAATTTGCAGAAGCGCCACTAAAAATGAGTTATTGTGTAGGTGTATGTGTGGTTAAACTTTACCAGTATTTGGCACACAGATGAGCAGTTCCTTTTCTAATAAAGTAAGGCCACTGCACAGTTTCTTCCTGTTCATCAGCTCACTGTGGTCTTTGGGATTGAAGTTTGAAATAATCTCAATACTGGAGAGATAGATAGTTAGATCTGAAGCAGTCTTTGTCATGAGTGAATTAAGATGATTAGGTATGTGGGATTTTTTAGTCCTTGTGTTTGAAGTTGATGATTAGGTGAGCAATATGCACATTTCCAGTAGAGATGTATATATGAATATTCTGGGTTCAATACAAGTTAAGCTCAATTTACAGCATCTGTGGCATAATGTTGATTAGCATAAAAACAAACCTTAATTGTTTATTTATAAAAGAAAAATGGAGGTTACAATGAGATACTTACAGTATCTCACAGAAGTGACCCCTCACATTTTTGTAAATATTTTATTATATATGTGACAACACTGAAGAAATGACACTTTGCTACAATGTAAAGTAGTGAGTGTACAGCTTGTATAACAGTGTAAATTTGCTGTCCCCTCAAAATAACTCAACACAGCCATTAATGTCTAAACCGCTGGCCACAAAAGTGAGTACACCCCTAAGTGAAAATGTCCAAATTGGGCCCAAAGTGTCAATATTTTGTGTGGCCACCATTATTTTCCAGCACTGCCTTAACCCTCTTGGGCATGGAGTTCACCAGAGCTTCACAGGTTGCCACTGGAGTCCTCTTCCACTCCTCCATGATGACATCACGGAGCTGGTGGATGTTAGAGACTTTGCGCTCCTCCACCTTCCGTTTGAGGATGCCCCACAGATGCTCAATAGGGTTTAGGTCTGTAGACATTCTTTAGCAAGGCAGTGGTCGTCTTGGAGGTGTGTTTGGGGTCGTTATCATGTTGGAATACTGCCCTGCGGCCCAGTCTCTGAAGGGAGGGAATCATGCTCTACTTCAGTATGTCACAGTACATGTTGGCATTCATGGTTCCCTCAATGAACTGTAGCTCCCCAGTGCCGGCAGCACTCATGCAGCCCCAGACCATGACACTCCCACCACTATGCTTTACTGTAGGCAAGATACACTTGTCTTTCTACTCCTCACCTGGTTGCCGCCACACACGCTTGACACCATCTGAACCAAATAAGTATATCTTGGTCTCATCAGACCACAGGACATGGTTCCAGTAATCCAAGTCCTTAGTCTGCTTGTCTTCAGCAAACTGTTTGCGGGCTTTCTTGTGCATCATCTTTAGAAGAGGCTTCCTTCTGGGATGACAGCCATGCAGACCAATTTGATGCAGTGTGCGGCGTATGGTCTGAGCACTGACAGGCTGACCCCCCACCCCTTCAACCTCTGCAGCAATGCTGGCAGCACTCATACGTCTATTTCACAAACACAACCTCTGGATATAACACTGAGCACGTGCACTCAACTTCTTTGGTCGACCATGGCGAGGCCTGTTCTGAGTGGAACCTGTCCTGTTAAACCGCTGTATGGTCTTGGCCACCGTGCTGCAGCTCAGTTTCAGGGTCTTGGCAATCTTCTTATAGCCTATGCCATCTTTATGTAGAGCAACAATTCTTTTTTTCAGATCCTCAGAGAGTTCTTTGCCATGAGGTGCCATGTTGAACTTCCAGTGACCAATATGAGAGAGTGAGAGCGATAACACTAAATTTAACACACCTGCTCCCCATTCACACCTGAGACCTTGTAACACTAACGAGTCACATGACACCGGGGAGAGAAAATGGCTAATTGGGCCCAATTTTTTACATTTTCACTTAGGGGTGTACTCACTTTTGTGGCCAGCGGTTTAGACATTAATGGCTGTGTGTTGATTTATTTTGAGGGGACAGAGGTGTACTCACTTCTGTGAGATACTGTATAATGAAAGTGAAGAGTATGTAAGCTTGTTTCTGCCACTGAATAAAAAAAAAGAAAAAAAAAAAGGTAATTGCGACTTTTTATCTCAGAATTCAAGACTTTTTTCTCAGAATTATAAGTTTACTTGCAATTCTGACTTCTTTTCTCAGAATTGCGAGATATAAACTCACAACTGCGAGAAATACAGTCAGAATTGCGAGTTATAAACTCACAATTGCGAAAAATAAAGTCAGAATTGTGAGTTATAAACTCAAAATTGTGGGATATAAACTTGCAATTGCGAGAAATAAAGTCAGAATTGCGAGTTAAAAACTCAAAATTGTGGGACATAAACTTGCAATTGCGAGAAATAAAGTCAGAATTGTGAGATATAAAACTCACAATTGTGAGAAATAAAGTCAGAATTGAGAGTTATAAACTCAAAATTGTGGGATATAAACTCGCAATTGCAAGAAATATAATTGCGAGTTTGTATCTCAATTCTGACTTTATAACTCAAAATTGCGAGTTTATATCATGCAATTCTGAGAAAAAAAGTCAGAATTGTGAGATAAAAAGTAGCAATTACCTGTTTTATTTTTTATTCAGTGGCAAGCAAGTGGAAACAAGCTTCCATAGAATAGAGCCAATTTTCGAGTATTTAAAAGCAGTAATTTGAAGCTTATAATTTTAAAACAGTCACTTACATTAATTTCGATAATTAAAACCTATGTATTTTTTAACTATGAAGCTAAAAAATAACATTTTTGTTTCTTGAAATAAAATAAAAATGAACTGAAATGAAATAAAATATTAAAAGACTTACTTATATTTTATTTCAGCTGGTTGGCAAGGCTTATTACATTTTCATTTAGTTGAACAAAGTTAGTAAAATTTTAACTAAAAGTAAAATGAAAACAGAAAATATAAAAAGAAAATCGAATTCATTAAAACTATAATAGTATCTCAATGATACACTTTATTGAACCCGTATATTCCTTTAAAGTAAAAAAAATTGCTCCACATAATTTTTTCACAGCTGGGAAGAAATGAATTTTCCAGTGTCGTGAGTGTATGATTGAATGCAAATACCAGCGTGTGGATTTACTCATGTTGTTTTCCCATGTTTCAGTTCCCCATGTCATATGCTTCCTGTCACGGTGTCTTAGTCTTCAAGTGCTATAAGAGGATCAGATATTGTCACATAATTGGAGGATTTGTCTTGCTCCTTTATGGTTCAGACAGGCAAAACTGCGTTATTCATACATAAAGCACAGGTCATTGAATGTAATATTCACGTTAGTTCCGTCTTCTGAAATCTGGCTGCATTTTGATCTATTTTTTAGTAATATATGCAAGAATATTGTTGCTTTCCCTTTGCTCTGAAGCTGAATGGTGTTAGGGTTGATTTTAGTCATGTTCTGATTCCTCTTCATCGCCTCGGGCTCCTGTCTCATTCTAACAGACTTTAACCTTCTCTACACTTCCATTGCTTTTTCTATCTCCTTATTCTCCTGGCTCTGAACCCTCCCTCCTGCTCTCTTCCAGACGATATAGGTGGGCCGCAGCCTGGGCCTTTCCTAGTGAGTGTAATGGGGGCCTCCCTGCAGTCTCTCCCTCTGCCTCTTCCTCCTCCTCCCCCTCTCCATGCTACCATCCAGCATAGTCTCAGCCTCAATGGTAAGACTTGGGTGCAGTGGAGGGGGCGGTGTGTGTTTCAAGGTGTTTCAGGGCGCCTTTCTGGTTCTGAGCGCAGACTCCAACCTCCCCTTCCTTTTTTTTGTGAACCGGGTCATTCTCTGCCCTCAGAAGTACCTTTATTCCATCGAACATAAAGGGAAATGGAATAAAGTGTGAATGTAACTGTGATGTTCTTGTGAAAAGCAAAGGCAAAGACAATACATGCCATCAGCCACATGTGTCGTTTTGTCAAACAAAGGCTTTGGTTGACCGCGTGGTTTCGTTTCTCAGTTCCTTTCGCAGTTCGGAGAAAGAAGGCAGTGTGACTAATGTGCGTTTATAAAGAGAGGAAGTGTGAGCGAGATGGTGTCAGACTTAAGCTGTATTGTAGTTCTGAATAACTCGTATAGCAATATAACTTTTGTATAAGATATAAAGGTTGATGGTAATATTAAAGATATGGTAAATTTATTATCTATAACATAGCATGTATACATATTTATTGGTAGTTGATATGACATTTCATCGCTAGCTGTTTCCATCCAAAACTTATGCGCAAAATTGGAATGTCGCATAAAACATTTGCGAATAAAGCACCGTTTCAATCCCATGTGTTCAAGAGAACAACATTGTCACTTCCTGGGAAATTGCTGCAAAATATCTGTAATAAAAATGGAAGTTGCTGCAATCGGGGAAACCACTGTAGCTTTTTTTTTTTTTTTACATTATAAATCACTTGCGTCTCAGAACGCACAGGCAAAACGCAATAAACGCTGTCAAGATGCGTTCAGATGCCTGGTGTTTGGGAACACCATCATGTGAGACACTTCTGGGAGGGAATTATACCAAATCATTCTGATGAGACTTTGGCTCAGGCATTTCAGAATGATCAAACCAACATTTGAAATGTTGTGCAATGAAATTGGTCCGCTGGTTAGTCCAGTTACCCAATCACATCCACTGTTGAGGCAAAGTCACGTGAGTTTTTTGTTGAGGGATTTATTCAGTAAATGTGTTTCCGTCGTAGCTCATGCCTTCTTATTGGATAAAAAATTTATCTGCCTCAATTGATCACATACTGTATGTTTTTTATGTACTTATACACATATTGGCATTTCCATCCAGCGTTTTTTAATGCAATATCCCAAAGTGCGCATAAAAATAGGTGGATGGAAACATAGCTAGTGAAAGATGTGTCCTGGAGTGTGATATGCTATAGGGGAGATGTTGTCACAAGATGTCACAGAAGGAAGTTGTCATAAGGGAAGTTGTGTGTTAAACAACCAGTTCTGAATCCTATTAAATTAGAATCATTTTTGTAAATTCTGTTTCAGAACAACTTTGTTTTGCTCTAGCTGTCTGGAGAGCACTACTGGGGCACGTTGTCACAAAAGATCAATGTGTTCAGTGAATTGTATCTTTTTCATTGGGAATAATGGTGAAAAAGCAAAGACTTTTAAGGTTTGTGTGGATACAGAAATGAACCTGCACTGATAAATAGTCACTGGTGTGAAAAATGTGACAACTAGACCTAGTCACAATCGAATTCATTCAAATATTTTAAATAACACGTATTTTTTAAGTCTTGTCTAATTGTTCTATACACCATTTTTAATAACCTTATATTATTAGCTTGGGACATTTGTACTTTTAACAATTTACAATTAAAATATAACACTTGTAGTCCTGTCATACTGCAGGACTGTAAGTAATAAACTTGACAAAATGGTGATCAATTACAGGACCTAAAATATACCTTCCCTTATATCAAACATTTTAAACTGAAATGATTTAAACTGTTATTTGTCAACTTACACTAGGGTTCAAAAGTTTAGATCAAAAGTGACAGTAAAGACATTTATAATGTTACAAAAGATTTCTATTTCTAATAAATGATGTTCTTTTGAACTTTATATTCGTCAAAGAATCTTGAACAAAAAAGTATCGAGGTTAAAACAAAAATATTAACACAGCACAAATGTTTTCCAACATTGATAATAATACAAAATGTTTCTTGAGAAGAAGAGATGAGCATTTTGGAAGGATCATGTGACATTAAAGACAAACTTTTGTCTTTAGTAGTGTATATTTGTTATTTGTCAAGTTATAAACTTAAAAAGAAGGTAAAAGTAGTCATTTAGTTTTGATGGGATACTAGTCTTAGCTGATTACAACTCAATATTTGCTGGTATATTCAAAAAATGCTCCATTTGTGTCTCAGATGCTTTCTTCCGGGCACTTCCTCATTCCGCCGCATCACCAATGGAGACTCCGGCCCCTGCCAGAGTGGCCCCGCCCCCAATCATGTGTCCACTGAGAGGGGCCGATTCCAGCAGCTTCACTGCCAGCCTGAGAGAGCTGGAGCGGGTGAGAGACAAAAGCAGTTGATGTGAAGTCAAGAAACAACTGAAAATTTCCAGTCATATGATTGTAATATCATTGGGCATGTTTATCGACAGACCTTTTTAACTATGACACATCTCTGTGGCTGCCTGTGGTTGTCCATTTCATTTATTTGGTTTTTGTGTGTTTTCTCTATAAGCAGCTTTTGCTCAACACTGTTGCATGGTCATTGTGTGTTTGTGTGTTTGCAGTGTGGCTGGTATTGGGGGCCAATGAACTGGGAGGATGCTGAAATGAAGCTAAGAGGAAAGCCAGATGGCTCGTTTTTGGTGCGGGACAGTTCAGACCCACGATACATCCTCAGCCTCAGTTTTCGCTCACAGGGAGTCACACACCACACGCGTATGGAGCACTACAGAGGTAAACACACACATACTGTATATGCATATCCATAAACACACACATACTCTTTTTTGGCATATCAGACTCAAATGTGTAGCCAAAAACACATGAAATCCTATGTTTACAAACCCAATCTAAACCACATCCTCAAAGTCCGATTAAAAGGTCAGTGTTGACTACACCACCTGAACAAACAGATTAGATTTCATCACTTGTAGAATGACAGTGCAGACAGTTAGTCCTAAAAATCAGATTTGAAAGTAGTCATTAAATGTTTTCACACCCACATTTAATTTCCTGCACAATTTTACTGAACGAAGTAAAATGACTGTATCATTTATTAAAGTGCCTTTTTATATTGGTCTAATTGAAAATACATTTAAAAGCAAATAACACTCCCCATAGAAAAAATTAAAAGAAACCATTTTAAATAGTTTTTTCACTTGACACTGGAGTGTTGGCTAGCTTTACTGACGGATTTTATTCCTTTTTCTTTTTTCCTTTTTTTGTGTTGTTAGTACATAACAGACAATATGCATATTTTAGACATCACAGTAAACATTAGGGCCTTTCGAAGTTGTCTTTGTTTATAGTAAGTAAACTAAATTAAACAATTTTTTTGACTAACAATTTTTTGTTGTTTTATCTTAAGTGAAAATTCTACTTTCATATTACAGCTATTTTAGCTTTTCTTTATAATGAAATCTGTAAAGTTGTAAAAAGCCAATATATATGTATATACAGTATCTCACAAAAGTGAGTATACCCCTCACATTTCAGCAACCATTTTAGTATATCTTCTCAAGTGACAATACTATAGAAATGAAAATTGTATATACTTCAGAGTAGTCAATGTGCTGCTTGTATAGTAGTACAGATTTACTGTCCTCTAAAAATAACTCAACATACAGCCATTATTGTCTAAATAACTGGCAACAAAAGTGAGTACACCCTAAGTGAACATGTCAAAACTGTGTCCAAAGTGTCAATATTTTGTGTGAGCACCATTGTTATTAACTGCTTTAATCCTCCTGGGCATGGAATTCACCAGAGCTGTACAGGTTGTTGCTGGGATCCTCTTCCACTCCTCCATAATGACATCACGGAGCTGCTGGATGTTAGACACATGGCGCTTCTCCACCTTCCGCTTGAGGATGCCCCACAGGTGCTCAATAGGGTTCAGGTCTGGACACATACTTGGCCACTCCATCACCTTCACCTTCAGCTTCCTCAGCAAGGCAGATGTCATCTTGGCAGTGTGTTTGGGGTCATTATCATGTTGGAAAACTGCCGTTCGGCCCAGTTTCTGAAGGGATGGCATCATGTTCTGCTTCAGAATGTCACAGTACAATCCATGTTTCCCTAAATGAAGCGCAGTTCCCCAGTCCCAGCAGCACTCATGCAACCCCAGACTATGATGCTACCACCACCATGCTTGACTGTAGGCAAGGTTTTCTTGGTATTTCTCACCAGGGCGTCGCCACACATGCTGGACACCATCTGAGTCAAACAAGTTTATCTTTGTCTCATCAGACCACAGGACATGGTTCCAGTAATTCATGCTCTTGGACAGGTTGTCTTCAGCAAACTGTTTGTGGGCTTTCTTGTGAGCCAGCTTCAGAAGAGGCTTCTTTCTGGGACGACGGCCATGCAAACCGACTTTTTTCAGTGTGCGGCGTATGGTCTGAGCACTGACAAGCTGACCTTCCGCTTCTGCAATCTCTAAAGCAATGCTGGCAGCACTCATGCATCTGTTTTTTGAAGCCAGCTTCTGCACCTGACGCACAGCACAAGGTCTCAACTTCTTTGATTCAACTTCTTTGGCCTGTTCCAAGTGGAACCCGTCTTGGAAAACCTCTGTATGACCCTAGCCACAGTACTGTAACTCAGTTTCAGGGTGTTACCGATCTTCTTATAGCCTAGGCCAACTTTGTGGAGAGCAACAATTCTAATTCTCAAATCCTCAGAGAGTTCTTTGCCATGAGGTGCATGTTGAACATTCAGTGGTCAGTATGAGAGAATTGTACTCAAAGCACCAAATTTTAACTGCTCTAAAACAAGATACGTAAATTTGCATTGTCCTATCAAGCAGACAAAAACATGAACATGATGAATAGGACATGTAGCTTTGCATGGTTAAAAGATGTAGAGCTGTTATCACTTACGGTGTACTCACTTTTGTTGCCAGCTATTTAGACAATAATGGCTGTATGTTAAGTTATTTTCAGAGGACAGTAAATCTATACTGCTATACAAGCAGCACATTGACTACTCTAAAATATATACAAGTTTCATTTCTATAGTATTGTCCCTTGAGAAGATATACTAAAATAGTTACTGAAATGTGAGGGGTGTACTCACTTTTGTGAGATACTGTATATACATGTGTGTGTGTGACCCTGGACCCTGGTCATAAGTCGCACGGGTATATTTGTAGCAAAAGCCAACAATACACTGTATGGGTCAAAATTATCGATTTTTCTTTTATGCCAAAAATCATTAGGATATTAAGTAAAGATCATGTTCCATGAAGATATTTTGTAAATTTCCTACCATAAATATATCAAAAATGTATTTTTGTAAGTAATATGCATTTGGACAACTTTAAAGGCGATTCTCTCAATATTTTGATTTTTTTTTTGCACCCTCAGATTCCAGTTTTTACAAAAAATAGCGGTATCTCGGCCAAATATTGTCCTGTGCTAACAAACCATACATCAATGGAAAGCTTTTCAGCTTTGATGTATAAATCTCAATTTAAAAACAAATTGACCCTTATGACTGGTTTTGTGGTCCAGGGTCACATATATATATATATATATATATATATATATATATATATATATAGTGACCTACATACACACAACACCTACATAACAATTTGGCTCATGTCTAATAAAAAATCTATTGATATGGTCTTTATAATAAATAATCTTTTTACTTTGTATGAATGTTTTTGGGAAAATGAATGTTTCTTTGGGAAAATAACCCCTTGTTTCACAGACAAGGCTTAAGCTAGTCCCAGACTAAAATGTATGTTTGAGCTGTTTTAACTGAAAGTAACTTGCACTGACATATCTTAAAATATGTCAGTGCCATTGTTTTGTCTCAAGATGCACACCAGTAATGTTTTTTTCTAGGGTACATTTATAAAAGCTACTTAAATGTCCTAATTGAACTAAGGCCTAATCCTGGCTTAGTCTAAGCCCTGTCTGTGAAACCGGGCCTAAATACTTTTAATTAATAGTAAGTCAAAATCAAAAAGGTTTAAACCAACCATAAATATGATTTGAGAAATACTAATAAATTTGCCTGTATCAAATAGTAGTATTTTTTCCAGTGTATTTGTTTTCCTTAAAATTTGTCTTTAACTCTTCAGGAACTTTCAGTTTATGGTGCCACCCTAAATTTGAGGACCGCTGCCATTCTGTGGTTGAATTCATTGAGCGAGCCATCATGCACTCTAAAAATGGAAAATTCCTCTACTTCCTACGTTCACGTGTACCTGGTAAGGCTACAAATATCCTGCTTATATGAATTATATTAGCAGACAGTATTAGTAGACCGGATTCTTAGCCACTACTGTTGAATAAAAAGGATTTAATTGTTCGTTTACTGATGCAGGTGGGACAAATGGGGAGAAAAAAGTGCCTTAAGCCAGGGGTTCCCAAACACATTCCTGGAGCCTCCTCAGCACTGCACATTTTGTATCTCTCCTTTGTCTGATATACCCATTTCAGGTCTTGGAGTCTCGACTAATGAGCTGATGATCTGAATCAGGTGTGTTTGATTAAGGAGACATGGAAAACATGCAGTGTTGGGGAGGATCCAGGAATGTATTTGGGAAGCTATTTAGCTTTAATTTATTTATTTCAATTTTATTAATTTTAGTACTTCAACTTAAACTGTTCATTTTCTATTCATCCTATATTTATATTTTATTTTATTTTATTTCAGCTTTATTTCAATTAAAGCGCCCCTATTATGCTTTTTCGAATATTACTTTTCATGCAGTGTGTAATATAGCTGTTTGTCAATGTAAAAGGTCTGCAAAGTTTTATAGATCAAAGTGCACAACAAATAAAGTTATTGTCTCCTAAAAGAAAGAACCGATTCTGAACTGCTGAAAAAGTCGTCAGCAATTCCAGTCTCACTTCTGTAACATATCTATGTATGTTTGTAACAAATTTGCATAATGCCAGCCTATGGTCTTCATTGGCTGCCTGTGAACAACGTCTACGAAGTACTTTTAGCCACCCTCAAACAGGGTACCTGAGAAGCAACATGTTGTAGCAACAGGTCATTTTGTCAAGAAGACGCTGTTTCCTGCGCTGCGAATCCACTTTGCATGCACTTCTAAAAGATGAGGACTCTCGCTGGAATAGACCACCCCCCTTAGTTACTGTTGCTACATCCGACAAGCCATGGCGCTCTCACGCCACACATCATGTTCTCACGCAGTGAAAAGAAGACACTGACTATGTGCCGACAGACAAGACAGAGCAGGTTACATTTGGCATGAAGCAAAGTCTCAGCTTTCAAATTTTGTCTTTTTTTAAGAACTTCAAACATTAAATACCATTTTGTGGCTCTTAAATGTGTCATGACAGATGGCTGTATTGCCTACTAATTATAACACAAAATAAACATGAATGAACACCAGAAGGTATGTTGTTTCAAGTTCAAGTTCAAGTCCACCGACATTAATCTACTAACTCTCCTGTCTGGTTTGTCAGACAAAGTGGTGGATTTGGCGTTATGATTGGTCAGATCGCCTGTCAGTCAAACTCCCAGTAAAGGGTGAATTGATATGGTAAAACCAACACCATTGTTACTGTTCATATCACAGTGTATACAAGTGCTGAGGAAGCCTCTGGAGCTGAAATTTAGATATGGTAATGGCCGTTTCATTTGCGACACGTGCTGTAAGCAGTAGACTAATCACAACAGATTGAGCCATATGACCAATCAGAGCAGATTAGGAGGGGTTTAGAGAGACTGGATCCTTTATTGGACCATTTCAGACACTGTAAGAAAAGAGGTGATGCTGCAATGTATATTATGAGAAAATTAAAGTGTTTTTTAACCTTGGATGTACAGTCATTCTATTGTAGGAGATCAGCAAAACAAAATTAGGAATGTTTAAAATAGCATAATAGGGGCACAAAAACGATTTAGAATAGTTTTAGTTAACAATAACAACCATGGTTTAGTCTGAAGTGTTTGTGGTAACAATAAGTACAGAAGTAAGAGGCAGAGTTTACTTTGTTTGTAAAGACCAAAAACAGGTTTGTGGGTGTGAGAGATGAAAGGTCAGTGTAATGAAGTGTCTGGTGTCTGTCTCAGGGTTGCCCCCGACCCCTGTGCAGCTGCTCTATCCGGTCTCACGCTTCAGTAATGTGAAATCACTCCAGCATCTGTGCCGTTTCTGCATCCGACAACTCGTCCGCATAGACCACATCCAGGAGCTGCCCCTCCCCAAGTATGACTCAATTACACTTTACATTATTTTGCCAATTTAGATTTCTGATACACTATAATTCAAAAGTTTTAGGTCTGTAACATTTCAATATTTTTGAAAGAAGTCTCTCATGCTCACCAAAGCTGCATTTATTTGATTAAAATACAGTAAAAAAAAAACCTGTTATACTGTGAAATATGATTACAGTTTAAAAAAAAAAACAGTTTTCTATTTTAATTTATTTCTGTGATGGCAAAGCTGAATTTTCAGCAGCCATTACTCCAGTCTTCAGTGTCACATGATGTTATAGATATCATTCCAAATCACTGATTTGGTGCTCAAGAAATATTTCTTAATCTATTAAGGTTGAAACTGCTTAATATTTCTGTGGAAACCTTGACATATTTTTTTCAGGATTCTTTGATGAATAGAAAGTTAAAAAAAAACAGCATTTATTTGAACTAGAATTCTTTTGTTACTATAAATCTCTTTACTGTTACTTTTGATCTATTTTAAGCCTTCTTGCATTAATTTCTTTCAAATAAAAAAAACGTTCTACCCTAACTTTTGAACAGTACATAAAATACTGATAACTGATGCTATATTGCGGACTTTCTTTGTTCACCAATGTGTTTTATGTTTTAGAGACTTTGTCCTTTAGACACATTTTAGGTCTCATTTTAATGTGTAAAACAGCAATAAATTAAGTCAAGAACACAGTGCAACCTATAAAGAATATGGGATGCAGATGCTCTATTCGAAATACGTACTTTAAAATAAATTGTATTAATATAAACTAATAAAATCATGATTACAATATCAAGGGAAATCATCAGTTTCATCAAAAATCATCAATTTTTGTCATAATTGTGCATCCCTTAAACTTTTAGCTAGTAATTTTCAAGTGGTTATGGGTGTATCACATACTGTATGTTTACCCACTGTTATTAGGTTTTATTGAAATAAAATTGCTTATCAATTTATACGTAGGCAAAAAACACTTTGCATACAAAGTGTCTATAAAGACTAACTTTCCTTTTTTTCATCTTAGGCCGCTCATTGTCTACTTGAGGAAGTTCTATTATTATGATCCAGAGGAAGAGATGTATCTGTCAATCAAAGGCATGCGCCAGGCAGCAGGTGTGGAACAGGAAGCCGAGTCTGAAACATAGCCAGATCGCTCCTTTTCACTGTAAGTACTTGCAGCAATGACTGTTCCACATATATTATGTTATACTCAGTGCTCTGTAGCCAACTTATTTAATTAACGAAAACAAAATAATTTTTTAGGATTTCTGTGTGTGGGTAATAGATGGAACAGCGCATGGACACTTCCTGGTGCACAGCTCTGCTCCAACTCCCTGCCAGTCTTCCAGCAGAAGCCAATGAACGTCAGCTGACTGGCCCCTCCTCTTGACCAATACGTGGACAGAGGGAGTACAGAGGAGTGCTGGAATACTGTCTATGTTGAGCAGGCAAATAAATCCAGAGACTGACATGATAGACAAAAGACTTGAAAGGTCACTGGACAGCAAACAGTGGACTTAAAAAATAATAAGTTAAACAAAAAAATGAACAAGGACATTTGACTTGGGGTACTAGCAAAAGCCTTCATCTGTAGGTTATATTACACTGGAGTTTTTAAACTGGCCAGTTTGTGAATCCATCTCTGTTTGGTTCTTCTTTCTTTCCTCATCAGGCCCCTGCCCCTGGGTGGAGTGTGTGACCCCTTTATTTGTCCTTTCCCTGATTGTAACTCCTTCAGTCTGATCAGGCCACATGAACTGTATTTTGAGTAAAAGACAAAGTAAACTTGAAAATAAGTGGTGGTTGACTTTTTCACATTATTTATGATTTAGGATTATAATTGCTTGCTCTTATCTGTTTTTCCTTAAAACACTTGGAGATCACTATATTAAGTTACCATGTGTTTGTTTGTTTGTTTGTTCTTACTATCATGGTGATTCCAAGGTTTTCTTTAAATTAGCATGGTGTTCTGTATTAATAGCATGGTATATGACTATGATAATTTTTCAGTATCATGGTATTACTGTTTGCTATCCTCATTATATAATGGTAACACCACAGTTCTTTTTTGTAAGGGAAGTTATCCTAAACTTTTAGCTGGGAATAAACACACACGCACATGTTTTCTTAGCTATCTAAATGGGAGCATTGCAAAGCCTTCTATTGTTTATAAATGCAGCTGGTAATAAATACTATAACCAAACAGTTTTTAAAAATGAGGATTTAGCTCAGTTTTGGGCACAAATTTGTTCCCAAAATATGTAAAAGTAGGCACCCACATATTTTCCATACTTCAGTTTTTATACTCAGCTAGGAATGCCTAAACACTAAATTTGGCTAATATTGGGGTCACAAAAAATAGCTTTTACAAAAAGCAAAATGTCATGTTGGAGAATCAAAGCATTTTGTTTATGACAAAGCAGCTGATTGTTGCATTAATGAAATGCAGCGTCCATCACCTGTAGTAGGTTGCTTAACTCGTTTCAGAAGACAACCATATATTCTGAGGGAACACCTGCGTTTATTGCGATAGACAACTAACACAGTCCACACAGGTTGATCAATCGAAATGGTTGTCAATTACTTTTGATTGATATGCTTTTTCCATTTCTAACAGGGCGAACTAAACGTCAGTGAAATTTAAACCTGTGTATTATTGGTTCGGCTTATTATTTTGACTTCTTCACAACGCCCGCCTTTCTCCTGAAAACTCGACAACCTATTGGTCAAATATATATCCTTCAACTGTCACAGAAATATTACCTTATCCCATTGGCCGGAACAAACGTCAATCAGTCAAATGCTGTACTCTGACTGGTCAGGACGGCTAGCTTTCGCTGATTGACAAGTAACCAGATTGGCCAGAGGGCGCGGGTGGGGCGGTATCTCGTGTGGGCTAGTCAAGGCTTCACGGAGAGCGAATGTCGTCATGAGCGGTGGGTAGGAATTATAATGTTGGTGTTTATATTACTGTTACTTTCATAAACATTCTATTGAGCGAATGAACCGATACACATTTTATATCATAGCTTGCACACACGAGTTTTAAAAATTATGCGTAGCACGGCGATTCTGCCAAATGCACACTTCCGGAAACACGGTCCTTTTCCGCAGCGAAGAGTTTATCTGGCTAGTTAGCACCTTAGCATGCTAAGCAAGCAGTTTCCTCCTCCATCAGCGCACTCTTGAGTCTGTCTGCCCGCAGACAGAATAACTCTTTCATAGCGCTCTGCACGGTCGTAGAAAGACGTAAACGTGTAGACGGCTGATTAAAACATAATATAAAGACATATTTTAACGCGCTCAATCATAATAGCTCAACCACTTGCAGGCATTTGACGTTTAGCCTGTTAGCGTTAGCCTCTGGCTTCAGCCTGCAGCATTAATCAAACTGTATTTTGCATTTATGTAGGCGTAAATACGTAATTTTCTTACCTCCAACCACGAATTTTGCTGTAAATACACCTGCTTTGGTTATCAACGGGTGTGTCTTGATTTTCAGCCTGATTAGCTTGTTATGAGAGCAAGTTTTTCATGTAGTAAAGTTGCAAAAACGTTTCATTTTATAGCAAAAAGATTACTGTGGTGTAATTCTTTTAGAATTACTATGAAATGTACCGACTTCAAATAAAGTGTATAACCAGTTCGTTTTATATTATTTTATTTTTAATAACCAATTTCATTTCTCTGACAGCCAGTTAGCAAGCGTCATAACATCAAGTGTTTATTTGGGTTGGGATCTGAGATCTTTGTACATGCGGGGTCAATGGGGTCAGTGCTGGGTTTTTACCAAAGATGTATGTATAGCAGAGCAGTGGATCTCAATTCTGGTTCTGGAGTTGCCCAGCACTTCAGGACCAGGATTGAGAACATCTTATGGTGTAAAGTGCTATTAGTGGATTGAGTTTTAAACCCTGCCCCGCTGAATCACTCCTCTCCAGGGTTTAGATTATCGCAGGTAACGCCTCCTTAGGTTCACTGTCATAACTCATAACTGAAAGTGCATGCCATTCATGTTTTGTTTATTTTGGACAATCAGTTTATTCAATTTGTTCCTGTTCTCTTTGCAAACATTGCTCATAATACTATTGTGTTTAAAAAATAAGGACATGCAAAGTCTAAGCACAGAATTATACTACTAAATGACTTTAGTAGTTCAAATAAGTCCTGCCTCCTTATTTCATTCTCAAATGGAAATCATATTTGGAGAGTTGTTTTTGTCCTTGGATAAATAGATTCACCTCCTTCTTACAGATCAAAAGGACAGTATGGCCACCACTGTCGCAGTCAGCCCCAGTGAATATCTTCAGCCCTCCAGCACTGCTTCTCAAGTAAGCTCCTACTAATGTTATTATTATTTTTTTTAAACATAAGCCTAATATATTCATATTATCAATGAAATCTAAATCAGTCATTTGAAATGCTTAAATGAAATTATCAGTACTGGTAATTCTCACATTATATGTTCTTCAAATAAATATTCAAATAAAATGTCTCATAAATATTGAGATAATTATTTTTTTCTATTATTATTATTATTATTATTATTATTATTATTATTGCATCACATTGGTTTTGCTGTAGTTAATGTATAAATAATATGAAATCATTCTAATTTTTTAATGAATAAAAAGGGGGTTAATGTAAGCAATAACATGGTAATAGTCACCACTTTCATCAACCTGAATAGTGATTCGCACTCAAAAAAAAAAAAAAACATTACCATTTGTAACATTTGACAAAAAATTGTTTCTGCTCTCAGGCCATCTTCAGTATGTATGACATTCAAAACCTTTAAATGTTTGCGTATTACTATTCACTCATGAATTAGAGGTTATTCATTAGATACAATGCAGTTTTAGTTTATAAAGATATGATTGTTTAATATACTTGTGCTCCCTGGACCTGAGAAAGGTGCAAATGGTGTCGGCAATTTTTTGATTGCATTAGGAAAGTTAAAAGTGCATTTAGGCATCATAACATTTGTAATGTACCAAATGAAAAATAGATATTTAAATATATTTAAAATCATTACAAATATTTAAGAATTTTGTGAGTGTAGGAAGACCGACTCAATTATGTCATTCACTGTGCTTCACAAGAGTGAGCGGAGCTAAAGAGATTGTTTGGTGCATTTTCATTGTGGTGGTTCTCTTGATTGATGAAATTTTCTGTACAGCATCATGGGTAATGTAGTTTTTCACCACAAATTCCACTGTTAAAGACCATTATTTTAAGAATAAGTTGAAATAATGCAGGCTGATGGCTTCAACAAAAGCAAATACTATGGATTAATCACCTTGTAGCTTACAGTAGGGCTGTATTTAAAGGTTTCCCTTGGAGATATTTCCCTATGGAGAAAATGAATGGAGTTTTTACTTCCGGAAACCGACTGTTGCACACTATTATTATTATTATTATTACTCTGTTGCTGCATTCCACAGTCAATTATGTTGGTATAATTACTGCTAAACTGTATATACAGCTGTCCAAAAAAATATTTTTCTTACAAAACTGTGCCAGTTTAATGTCTTTGGTCTCTTTCTCCACACGTAATGAAATATTGTTCTTTTTTTTGTCATGCTTGCATTCTAATAAGTGTCAGTCAGCTCAAACTCTGATAAATCTTTATAAGTTTGCTTCTGATAATTGTGAATGGACACTCTCACATGTAGGATTCACAGCCTTCCCCACTGGCACTTCTGGCGGCTACCTGCAGTAAGATCGGGCCTCCTGCTGCCCAGGCCCCAGTCAGCACACCACCATCTCAGCCAACCACGCGCCGTCTGCACCCCATCAAGCCTGCCCCTATTGCTCCGGCTCCACCCAAAAACCTTGGGTTCCTCTCAGCGAAAGGGAATGTCATCCAGCTGCCCGCGGGACTTGGTTCGTCAGGGGCCAGTCCCATTGTTTTCACTATTCAGAGTCCTTCACGTCCAGCAGGCACATCCAATGCCAACATCCAGTACCAAGTGATTCCTCAGTTCCAGGGGTCTCAGACCATTCAAATGATGCCTCAGGGAGGACAGATCCAGATCATCCCCGGAACCAACCAGGCCATCATCACCTCACCTGTCACAGTTCAGGCTGCCACACCGGCCCCGCCGCCTCTGGCCCCGGCCCCGGTATCCCAGCAGAAGACAGTGGCGATCAAGCCATCCTCTCAAAAGCGGCGGCAGAATAATGCCAATGTAAATGCTAACGTTGTACGACTCCCTAGTGGACTCACGCTCCCTCTTAACGTTACTACTAGTGATGTGGGAGGAGCACAGATTGTAACAGAGACTGCTGCTGCTCCAGTGAAGGGCAAGAGGGGAAGGAAGAGACAGGTGGCTATAGCCCCGCCTCCTCCTGCCCCTCAACCGGCCTCACCCCCACCTGTAGCCGAGCAGGTTGAAGCGCTGCTAATAGAGACCACAGCCGACAACATTATTCAGGTATGTGCGTTTCTGTAATTCTGCTTTGACTTTCTAAAAACCTTGAGTGCTTTAGCTCATAATTGTGTATTTTTGTGAACTGCTGGTTTCCTTGGATGTCGTCTAACAGATTTATACATTAAAATGACCATAAAGTGTTAGTTCACCCAAAAATGAAAATTCTGTCATTAATTACTCACCTTCATGTCGTTCCACACCCGTAAGACCTTCGTTCATCTTCGGGAACACAAATTAAGATAATTTTGAAAAAGTCCGATGGCTCAGTGAGGCCTCCATTGACAGCAAGTTAATTTGCACTTTCAAATGCCCAGAAAGGTACTAAAGATATATTTAAAACATTTAAGTTCATGTGACTACAGTGGTTCAACTTTAATGCTATGAAGCGACGAGAATACTTTTTGTGCACTAAAAAAACAAAATAGCGACTTTATTCAACAATATCTAGTGATAGGCAATTTCAAAACACTGCTTCATAAAGCTTCGAAGCTTTACAAATCTTTTGTTTCGAATCAGTGGTTTAGAGCATGAAAGTCACGTGATTTCAGTAAACGAGGCTTCGTTACGTCATAAGTGTTTTGAAATTTCAATGGTTCGCGTGACTTTGGCAGTTTGATACACGCTCCGAACCACGAATGAAGCAGTGAAGCAGTGTTTTGAAGCAGTGTTTTGAAATCGCCCATCACTAGATATTGGTGAATAAAGTCGTTTAGTTTTTTTGGTGCACAAAACGTATTCTTGTCGCTTCATAACATTAAGGTTGAACCACTGTAGTCACATGAACTGTTTTAAATACGTATTTAGTACCTTTCTGGGCGTTTAAAAGTGTAAATTAACTTGCTGTCAATGCAGGCCTCACTGAGCCATCGGATTTTATCAAAAATATCTTAATTTGTGTTCCGAAGATGAACGAAAGTGTTACGGGTGTGGAACGACATTTTTGGGTGAACTGATCCTTTAATTGTTTACACTGTTCTGTGTTGGCATGTGTGTCAAGGGAAAATCATAAGCTTGTCTGTCCTTTTCGGTGATGCTTATCAAAAAACAAGTTATTTCGTTGTTGTTGCACAACCTGTCCTATTTCATAATTAAAAGATATTGAGAAATTATATTGTGCTAAAAAAAAATATGCTATTTTTAAGATTGTGCCATAATGCAAAAAAACCATTCTCTACATTACTGTAATGCAAAAAAGAATATTTGATGCTACAAAGTATATTTACACCATATTTTTTAATGTTTTTATGCTGATTTTAAATGTTATTAATTTGCATTAATCTTGAATAATTAATAATCATTCATATTTAACAATAATTAAATTAAAAATGACTTATTTTACTATTATTTCTGTACTATTATATTTTTATTAATATTTTGATTTAGCTTTTATTTTTTTTTAAATTTTGGTTTTCATTTTTGTAAGTAATTTTGTTATGCGTTTTTGCCTTTTTTTTAATATTACTATTTAGAGGTTATTTATTTTTTATTTCACTTTTAGTTTTAATTCAGGTTTAGTTTGTATTTATTTTTAGTTAATAATTTTAGTGGTAGACGCCAAGGCAGCATTTCTAATTTTCAAGTTAGATTTTCATTTTAATCCATTTTATCCAATTTTATCCAATCCAATTTTAATTTATATTTTATTTTATTTCAGCTTTATGAAAAATATTGTTAAGAGTTTTAGTTAATAACCCTGATTACAATCATGAAAATGTAATGATGAGAATAATGGTAATAAAAATTAAAAAAAAGTCCAAAATTTGGCAGAAAATATTGTCAAATAATATATGTCAATAATGTCACAATGCACGAAATGTTCCTGAAAATAAGCTTGATTTATTTTTTAGTTTTCTTTGAGTGAAATATGGCCTGGATATGTTTTTATAAAATTCTCTCTTTAAGTAGGTAGGCAACTGTTTTTCTTGATTGCGTCTGTTTCTAATAATGTCTTCCTGTAACAGGCAGGAAATAATCTCCTGATCGTGCAGAGTCCGGGGGGGAGTCAGCCTGCCGTGGTGCAGCAGGTGCAGTTGGTTCAGCAGAAATCCGATCAGCAGGTCGTCCAGATTCCCCCACAGGCTCTAAAAGTGGTACAGGCCGCCTCTGCCACACTTCCCCCTGTTCCACAGAGACAGACAGTCACACCCAGTGTGCAGGTGTCCCCCCCAGAACACACACAGGTACGTCAAAATAAAAAACTATATTATCTCTTTACAATAATAAAGTTTAAACAAGGGCAGTGAATCAAATATGTTAATTTTATGTCCGTTTGCAAAAAATGTAAAGAAATCATTAGTGATCTAATGCATGTGCTCTGCTGTGCCAGGTGCTGATTAAAACAGCCTCAGGTGAATGGCAGGCTGTACAGCTACAGGAGACCACGGTTACCACGCCAACAACACCCACCAGCACCCCCACACCTGCGGTGGTCACTAAAAAGGCTCAAACAGGGACACGGAAAGAAAGGACTCTGCCTAAAATTGCCCCGGCTGGGGGGGGTCTGATAACCCTGAATGCAGCCCAGCTAGCTTCTGCTGCTCAGGCTGTTCAGACCATCAATATTAATGGTGTCCAGGTGCAGGGTGTTCCTGTAACGATCACTAATGCTGGGGGTGAGTGAGTGCTGCGCTTTGACAAACAAATGCAAAAGGCTAAGTGTTGAATTATTATTGATTTGTGTCACTTAACTCTTTCAAAGACTTGGAGCGATGCATTCTGAATGATGTTAACATGAGCTGCATTTTGACTGATGCGTTTGTGTCTTTCAGGCCAGCAGCATCTCACGGTGCAGACGGTTCCAGGCGCAGGTCTGCAGTTGGGTGGTATGCAGACACAAACGCAGACCATGCAGGTGGAGCAGACACAGACGCTCGCACTGGAACTGCAGAGTCAGCCAGGAGAGAAAAAACGGCGTATGGCCTGCACCTGTCCAAACTGCAAAGACGCAGAAAAGAGGTAGCAAAGATTTTATTTATGAAGGAATTTTTTAAAAAAATCTGTGCGACATGGGTAAAAATATTATCACAATATTTTTTTTCCATACCATTCGATATTTCAAATAATGAGGAATGAAATGCATTCCACGTTTGAAAGAATTAATGTAAACAATAAAAATGTAAATACATTTTTTATAGGCTATTTATCATATAGGCCTACTGGTAAAAAAGAAACTTCTCAAAACTTTCATTTAAGCAGAATATCTCAATTGGAGATATTGGCCTAACTCCAGCTTACATGTTTGTTGGTGTTTTCAGATAATCCGCACTTCTTCCACAGTGTAGAGAGAGCGCGTATGCGTGGTTACCAAATTGCAAAGATTAAGTAAAACACCAGGTAGAAAAAATGTTCTTTTAAAGGGATAGTTCACCCAAAAACGAAAATTTGATGTTTATCTGCTTACCCCAAGGACATCCAAGATGTAGGTGACTTTGTTTCTTCAGTAGAACACAAATGATGATTTTTAACTCCAACTGTTGCGGTCTGTCAGTCGTATAATGCATGGCAATGGGAACTTCGTCTATAACAGTAAAAAAAAAAACATGCACAGACAAATCCAAATTAAACCCTGCGGCTCGTGACGACACATTGATGTCCTAAGACACGAAACGATCGGTTTGTGCGAGAAACCGAACAGTATTTATATCATTTTTTTTACCTCTAATACACCACTATGTCCAACTGCCTTGAACATCCGGTGTGTGAGGTCTGAACGCACTCTGACAACGGAAGTGATCTCTCGCACTCATTAAAGTATAAGCGCGAGAGATCACTTTCGTCATCAGAGCGCGTTTTCAGACCTTGAAATAACAGAAATATACTATTGTACAATCGAGTATACTTTAATTAATAGAGATAATAATAATAATAATAATAATAAACACCATTTATTAAAACAAACTCAAAGGTCTTCATTGAAATGACAGAAATTGCACAGTAAAAATGTAGCCTACTTATTAATATTATTAATTTAATTAAATAATTAAATGATTTGATTACATTTTAAACTAAATTGTTAGCTTTATGAACTGATTTGATTACAATTAATTTTTAATTGTCCTTACAATGTTTATATAATATATTCCCTGTACTCCTGACAGTAAAATATGCCAAAATAAAGGTCCAGTGCAAAAAAACGTGACATACCGTGAAACTGCCAGAATCTTAAAAAAAACCACGATAGAGATTTTTGGTCAAACCGCCCAGCACTACTCACCTCCAATCCCTTAGATCGCAATAAGCTTTGTGCTTTGTTACTTTTGATTTCAAGCAAAGTCTCGGATTTCAAGTTCTGTCCGTTTTATTACGAAACATTTTTGGCACTCTAGACAGTTCGCTGTTGCTCAGATCAAGCCTAGCGGCAATTTGAAGCGCACTCATCATTCTCCTACTCATCATCTCTTCCGCTTTACTACAAGTTACAGCACAAAATAAACATGAATGAGCATCAGAAGCAATTTTGAAAAATACTGTATAACTTAACGAAATCCGTATTGCATCTCATGTAATTGCTTAATCAGTGTTTCAGCCACAGAAAGATGTAAATAAAACAGCTTGTAAACAATATGTAATGTAACGTTATATTCACCTCAGAAACTCTGGCATATTTATTGACCATAACCTCGATATTCAACTAGAAAAATTAACTTTAGAGAGGAGCATTTTGCTAAACATATGCACCATATTACATATTCATTTTATATATATATATTAGTTAATAAATAGTTTAATAAGTTAATAATAAAATAGTTAATAAATTAGTTTAGTTGACAATTTTATTATTAAATTATTAAATTATTAAGTTTTTATGACAGCCACCATTTAATTGTTTATTTTTCCAAAAAAAAAAAAATAATAACTTAATGTACAAAAACTTACTTGTGTAACTGAAGTGTTTGTGTACAAATCACATAATTTTAACCTTCAGTATTATAGTAATGTAGCACCAACTGACTCCCTGTATAGTTTATAGCATTAGTTTTTAGATTTTTTTTTCCCTGAGTAAATTTGCCATGTACTGTACCTGATATATATCCAAATTAATCGATATTGAATCGGAATCTAATCAAATCTTGTGAATCAAAATCGAATCATGAAATTTGTATCAATATCCAGCCCTAGTAAACATAACTTAATAGACTCCACAGAGTAAGTTTCCTTTTAATTCAATGAAATTAATTTTATTTATTTTTAGTCCAAATTCTGTTGTTTCTGTAATGTTTTCTGGATTCAGTATTTTATGACTTTTATGACATATTTATCATCAAAAATGAAATGAATTCAAAATCCATCTTAAAATGTAATCAAATTAAAATGTAACAATTAATTTACTACAATATGTTTTTGTCAAATAAGGTGCTGCACAACAGACGTCTTGCTTGTATTATATTGCTTAAAATAGTAAAAATAATTGCTGGAGTGTTTTTAGTTGACAGAACTGTGCCATTCATTCACACACAGAGTCAAGCAGAATATGCTGATTTACATGCAGACTTTGTACGGACGCACACTTGATAATCCAGATGTAAGCTAAATATAGAAAATGAATACATTTATTATCAATATCATCGATTTATTTTTTCAGATAAATATCCATATTGATTTATCGCCCAACCCTAGATTGCTTTTCTAATGAAATCTGAGCCTAAACAGTAAATCTGCTTAAATTCAAACAATGAAGCAGATTTGAAAATGGTTTTGCTTTTATTCCATGTAGGTTAATTACCATTTGGATATAACTGATGCAGATTTCAGATCAGATTTCACAATGATCAAGTTTCTCAATGGCACACTTCGGATTAACATTTTATAATGAATGCCGGTTATGAAAGGAAATACTCATTGTGGCAGTCCATATTTGGTTTTTATATGCAACAGGCCAGGAGAGGTGGGGAAAAGAAAACACATCTGCCACATAGCAGGCTGTGAAAAGACCTTTCGAAAGACTTCCCTGCTGCGGGCGCATGTCCGACTGCACACGGGAGAGAGACCCTTTGTGTGCAGCTGGGTCTTCTGTGGAAAACGCTTCACACGCAGTGACGAACTGCAGCGACACGCCAGGACACACACGGGTATGTAACCTCCAAGTATACACATGCATGCACAAAATACAAATGTGCTGCTTTAGTGTGTAAATTCTCTTTGTTTATTTTTGTCTGCTTTCAGGAGACAAACGTTTCGAGTGCAATAAATGTCAGAAACGTTTCATGCGGAGTGACCACCTCACAAAGCATTACAAAACACACATCAACACAAAGAGCCTGTGAACATCGTCTTTCACAGGATTTCAAGAACTTTGGGAGGATAAAAAAGAAAAATGCCCTTCCCGGGCCTCTAAGGATGGGAGGAAACAAAGGTCAACCCCCCTTCACGTGTACGACATGGCCCTGGAAAGTCACCTGTTTATACCAGCTGTTTCAGGGTAGACTACAACTCCCGCTGTCCACTTTTTTTTTACTCGCCCTCATTGTCAGAGGAAGGCTGGCAGGCCGTAAAGTGGGGTCCTCACCTAAGATTCATGAAGAACATGGGTGCCAATTGTGTTTTGGGTGATTTCCTCTGTTATACGGAGTGAAAAGGATGTCTGTCTCAGCACCAACAGACACTCCAGCCAAAAAAAAAAGAAGGAAAGAAGTTACTTTTTTTTCTTTTCCCCCCTCAATTACAATTTTTCACATGTATGTTTTGGTTGTTTTAGCTATATCATGCCCCTCGCAATGAAGTGTAGCAGCTAATGGACAGTGTTTCCTGGATTTTATTGTGTAAATGTTTGTTTTCATACATACAAACATACATTTGTACATACTATAGCAAATTTGAATACAGAAGTGATGCTTTGGACAAAATCTTTGACCTAGTTAAATTATTTTCAGTTGTTAAATGATTTTTTAAAGTCTGCTTTAGAATTTTAAACGGAAGCTTGAAACTTTGTATAACTTTAGTTGATTGGTTTTAATATTATTGGAGGTTTTGGAAAAAAATATTTTGGCTTTTACATACAATCATGTCATGTGTATAAAGGAGCTAAACAGGAGGGTAAATATCTTGGGATTTGCTACACGTTTAAAGGTTGATCGTCATATAAAATAAGGAATAATTTATGTTAAAAAAAAAAAAAAACGTAAATGGAATCAAATGTATGCAGATTGTGTCTGTTAAAAGATTGCTAATGTGTCCATTCAAAAAATGTAGATATGAAGTTATGTTTATGTTCTGGTGTAAAGCAAGAAGAAATTTCTCACAAACCAGGATGCAATGTGATGAAAATGTGATTGTGGTTACATTATACCAATTTAAATGTTTTTATTTCATTCAAGGTACATGTAAAGTGGCTACTGGATTTAATGGTTAGTTAAATTCAGTCATTCCATTTAAGATCATCTAAGTTTTTGTCCAAGCTTTCTAAAGGAGGCCTTAAGAGGGGAAACAAAATCTGTGCTCATGTATGTTTGTATAGTGTATTGAGTTCATACTGCTCTATTTGGGTGTAAAATGTAGGATAATTGTTACATAAACATGTATTGGCTGTTGTTGCCAAACATGAAAGATGTGGACTGTGTACAGTGTAAATGAGAAGGAAAATACAACATTGTATAGTTTCATTCCTATAATATGTAAGACTAATAGATTACCCTTTTTATTGACTAAAAGTTGCCTTAGTCTGCAGCACCCCATATTTAAAGAGATTTGTCTTTTTCCAGGGAACTGCATTTGTAGACCTGCTTTATTATTTTTTTTATCTAACTTATGAAATGTTAAAAAAAATGCCAATTTATGTGCACTGACCAAATTCAGGGTTTTCACTGAGTGGATAATTTAATTATTTGGTTTATGTACCTACGTTTGATTTGAAAGAATAAAAAGTTCTTTATCTATCCTTGGTAAACCCACATTTAAGAGCCCTGGCTTTGAATATCGGTAGGTAAACTTGTGTTTGTATAACTTGTATTGAGGAGCTTAGACCAGAGAACTTGCTATCTTTTTCTACAGTCAGACCACCTCTCCCACTCACTCAATAAAGCATAACACAAAACACTCAGTGTTTCTCTGTTTTTGAATGCAATAGTTCAGGCAAAAAAAAAAATCATTGACACCCTCATGTCCAAACCCACATATGCACACATTTTTGTCATGACTATGTGATTATATAAAAGTGACCTGATCAAGTTACCCCAGTTAAACCATGGGTGTAGCATGTTTTAACCCCTGTTAAATTTGCCAACGATAGGCTGGAATAAGTGCAGAGTAACTCTTAATTCATATAATAATGGTTCTGTAATTAGTCACCACATTGTACAACACATTGAGTACATAATACATTTCTTGCTGCTGCAACAACCTATTGGGATCAAACAAAAAGCACATGGAATTGACTGATTTCATTCACTAGAGGCCTTTGAGTTATATATACAAACAAAATTCATAATTAAGGAATATTAAGAAAAAGAAATTCATCGTGTTATGAACTGAATTATTAGTTACATTTATGAAGTTTGTTTTTTTATTTTATAATTCCCATGATATGTTTTTCCATGACATGTAGCACTGGTTACTGGCGTAACCTTGTTTCGATGAATAGTGGAAGAGTACCGGAGACGGTCGAACATAGTGGAAGGAGTCTTGATTTGGCACGTCATATAGAGAATTCCGCATTGTTGTGTCACCCATGACCCTGACCAGTGACGTGTCAGAAGCTATATAGATTCCACTCACATCACAGTCGGTCTCTGAAGTCTTTCTCTCAGTCAGAGTGACCAGAGACTCTGGAGGTCTTCCACTTCTCATAAAACCAAGGTTACACCAGTAAACAGAGTTCTATTTTGCTGTTCCAGACTTTCAGAGACAGTCGAATGTAGTGGAAGAGGAATATAACCAAGTCACGAGAACTACACCAACCTAAATACTGTCCGACAGTACAGCAGAACTGACCAAAGGAATTAGGGCCACATTGAGTCTGTAAAATCTTTTGAAGGTGATGTCCATGTGGCCGCAGCACATATCTCAGAGAGAGGTACTCCACATAGTGCTGCCCAAGAAGTAGCCACCGCCCAAGTCAAATGGATGCTGGAACTGTCTGACCTGCCAAACCATATCCATGTACAATGGTACAAGTCTTTGTTTCGACAAGGGTGCGCCTTTCCGACAGGCACCAAACCAAACAACTGATCAGTGGTGCACCATGAAGCAGTTTTTAACACACACACAATGCTCTCACTGGACACAGAGTTGCCTGGGAAGCCTCTTCATGATTGAGCGTCTTAAGCTGAATAGGTTGTTTTACACACCAATTAGACAACACTTTAGGTTGGAAAGCTGGACTCGGCCAAAGTGAAACCTGATTATACTGAGTTCCCCCCTTCTGAGACATTGTAGGCTCACAGAGAGGGCATGTAGCTCCACTACTTTTTTGGTTGATGTTATAGCCAAGAGAAAATTCAGTTAATCAACTCAGTTAATGATAAGAGGTATATATACAGCAGACTTACCTCTGTTCGTTGACAGTTTGTCAGCATCCTTCCACCACCCAATCTCTTCACCTGTAGTTCTAACTATTATCACAACCAGGGGGAGTACTCTGTGTTCGGGCCAAAATTCCAGACAGCACGCCAAATATGCATAACCTTTACTCTAATTATATGTAAGTGTGAACTTGTGAAAGACTCTTAATATCTGCTTGTTCAAGTGGCTCATAAGGTGCTAAGTGTTAAGCACCACCTGCAGATCCCACTGGGTATGCACTACACATGCTGGTGGATTAAGACATACTGCTACCTTTAAAAAAAGTCCCCACAAATCTATTCGCACCAACTTTGCGATAACAGGTCCCTCCGACCTGGCAATGGTTGCAGTGGACCAGTCACAACAGCAGATTAAACTTGCTGGCCAGCAGGGAGCCACTAGAATGAGTCTATGGAGTTTCTCCTGCACATGCCTCAGGACAGGTCAAAGAAATGGAATGGGAGGGAAGGCACAGAGTAGGAGATTTGGTCAGTTGTGAGCCAGGGCATCCTGGCCTTATGATCCTTGCTCTTCCTGCACTGTGAACCACAGCAGACAATGCGTTGTCCCTCTGCTGGCAAAGAGGTCCACTGCTGCAGTCCCATAAATTCCCCAAATTGCCTGAATGATTGCTCCGTGCAGACACCACTCCCCTGGCTTTGGACCCGAACGAGAGAGTGAATCTGCAATGCTGTTGCAGTGACCGGGAATGTGTGCCGCTCTGATAAACAGAAAGTGCTTGTTCGCCCACAACAGCAACACTTGTGAAAGTCGAAGGCAAGATAGCCCCTTGGCAGTTGATTAAGAACACCACCATGGTATTTCCTGTCCACACCAGAATGTGCCTCCCTGATTACTCCTGTCTGAAGTGTCTTAAGTGTCTGTCTGAAGCTACCTGATTTCAGTAGGAAACTGAAATCAGGTAGCTTGCATTGATACTGGAACTTCAATATGGCTCCCCGTATAGCCTGCCTCCTGCATGCTGTGAGGGTGGCCCTCATTGCTTAAGAGTCTAGATGCAATCCCAGGAAGCGTATTGACTGGCACAGAGTAAGACAGCTTTTCTGTAGGTTTACTTTCAGTCCTAAGGCAGTGACATGCTCTAGGCGCTGTGTGTTGCTGGCAGCCTGTTGAGGTGACCTGGCACAGAGCAACCAGTCATCCAGGTACGGGAGAATCAACATGCCCTCCCACTGTAGAGGTTCTACTGCCGCTTGGATACATTGTGTGAACAGGGAGAGAGGGAGAGGCCAAATGGTAGAACTCGATATTGGTAAGTCCTGCCCTGGAACTTAAACAGAAGAAATCTTCTGTGATGAGGTGCAATAGTGATGTGGAAATATGCATCCTTCAGATCCACAAAAGTAAACCACTTGCACGGTTTGATGGCTTTTGACGGCAGGACATCTATGACAGGCAGCATGCAGAAAGGAATGTGTTTGAGACTCCTGTTTAGGCATCTGAGGTCCAGGATGGGCCTGAAACTTCCATCTTTATTGCAAATGAGTATTTTTTATGAAGTATTTTGAATGAAATCCCCCAGGGTGGATTTGGGGGCTTACTAGCTCTATCACACCCTTCTCCAGTTGCTTTAAGACCTCCAAAGATATAGCGAGAGCTTGACGAACCACTGTGGGTCAAGTATGTGTGCATAATGGGGGTCTGTGGTGGAACTGAAGACAGTAGCTCATCTCAAGTGTGTCAGTGAGCCACTTGTTGTTCGTAATCCCTCTCCAAAGCTGTAGTTGAGAGGTTGGTAAGTGACCCATCACAGACCCTGGACCATTAGTGACAACAGAGAGCGATTTCATTATCCTTAGGGGGTAGGTGGTCTAAAGCAAGCACAAGATGCCTGTGAGACTGTCCTTGCAGGTGTTGGAGTTGGGTTATGTGACGAACAGGCATTCGATGTGTGGATGGCCCATAATAACTTACGCTGTGCTCAAAGTGCTGGGAATGAGACTCCACTGCACGAACACTGGACCAAAAACCTGTCCAGGTAAACGCGGTAGCTACGGCAAGCTTCTAGGAGTTTAAACTGTGCTAGCCAAACCTGCCTCCTAATTTGTGTAGTAAGCCCAAGAGCCTTCCCAATAGAGAAAGCAATCGAACCCAAGGCCTGCAAGGAAGCATCAAGCAAGACTGATGTAGTATTGTCTGGTGGAGTAATGTTCACAGTAGAATGGAGTGCTAACAATAGATGAGTCATTGAATTTCCTACACGGCTTAAGTCAGAAGACAGTGTTATAAAATGTCACTGGTCAGGGTCACGGGATTCTCGATATGATGCGCAAGATGCGACTCCCTCCACTATGTTTCACCATCTCTGGCATTCTGGAACAGTGAAATAGAACACCATCTACAGGGCATACTTTACACAAGTGCATTAGCAGGTATAATTGCTGAATCGCAGGTGTTTTATATTTGAGAAGAGGACAATGTGCCACTGAAGAGGCCAAAACCAGCATGTTCCTGTGCAGTAGGATAGTTGCTTTTAAATGGGTCATGGCATGAGAAATTAAATTTGCCTTGATCTAAGAGGTCTTTGTACCATTAAAACATCCTGAAAATTTCATAACTTAAAATGTCCTCCTCATTATAAACAGCATTTATTTGAAAAACAGTCCATTTGGATGTTGGGTGACCTGTGACGTCACATGGGCAAATACATTTGCATATGCCTGTCTCTAGAGCAAGACATCGACAAACATTAGGCTTGTTCGACTTCATGCAGCGCTGCACAGACCAATCGGCATCTGGCTTGAAGCAGTGCATGCCGGTAAGAAATTTTGTCCGACTTGAGACAACGCCAACGACATGTGACTGTGACGTATGGCTTTAAAGTACCGCAAGAGCGATTCGAGAGCAGCCGGCTGAGTCAGCCAGCGCAGTTTCTCAAGAGCAGCTGCACAAGCTCTAATGACGACACAGCTGTTCCACGATTGGCCGAATTCACTGTATGACAACAATCATGTGTGTTTTGTGTTTATTCTGAAAACTTCAGTTCCACTAATGCTCAAAAATCTGTATTTTTATTAAAGCTCTTTTCATGTAGTCACGATTTTATATCGTGTCATGTTTAGATAATAAAACTGATAAAAAACGTAGACCCCACTACATTGGTATTTAAATATTATATGCTCATGTTGAACTTTATTCTTGTAAAAACAGACGCTGTAGGCAGTACATAAAGTATTGAATTAAAATGTCTCTGAAACATCTGTGTATTAGTCAAATATTGCATTTATTTCAGCTGTGGTAAAGTATGTAAACGCAGGCCGAGTGTCACTACAGGAAGCAGTAAGTGTCCGACTTCATGTCTCCGTTTTCAGCTCCTCCCCGCCTGCATGCAGCTCTCGCCGAATAGATGCATTCAGCCCAGTGTTGCCAAGTCTGTGGTTTTCCTGCGGAATTGGTCTACTTTTACACTGTTGCTGCGGGTTGTTTTTCATGTCCGCGGGTTGAAGCGACCCCAAATAACATGATATTTAGCCCCTGGAATGCAAATTTTACCAGGCAAACCCTGCCAAAAAAGCAGATTTTACCCCCTAGAACACGATCAGGCTAGTTTTGGGCTAGTTTTTAGTAGCAATTGGACGGGTTTTGTTGTGAAAAACTGGCAACCCTGATCCAGCCGCAGCCGATGTCGAACACACCTAGTTATACATCATCATCGCAACATAGGCCCAACATGGCATTCATTCGCTTAACAGCTGACATTTGCCTGCAAATTCCAATCGGAAGTGAGCATCCCTATGCCCTACTCACTCTGAAGGGCAGTAAAAAGCATTCACATGCTTGTAGAACTTTTTGATTTTCGTAGAACTTTTTGACTTTCTGAGAACTACTTGTACCATTGTACCACCTGATCACTGCAGATTTAAGGTGTGTTCAACTTGAAGCGGCGCTGTGCAGACTGATTGGTGTATGACATCAATGTACCATGAGAGCGATTCAAAAGCAAAGAAAGAGCTTTATTTGTGGTAATTATGACATGGCGTGAATGTAGCATGCATCGCGAAGACTCGCCATTCAGGTCACATGACCATAAACGATAAAATTACTTCCTTGAAGTGACCATTGTATGCACCCTTTGCTAACTGACTTGTGGAAGGGCCCTCATGAAGGTATTCAGGTGTTCACTTTCATTTGGAATGCCACTACAAATGGGTTCCCTTTGTCGAAGTGCCCTTCAAAGGTGTAAAAATGCAGTTTGCAATTCGCCCTTGATGAGAGCATTGTGTGGCACCAAAAGCAAAGCTCACGATTATGGTAAGGAGCGTTACGTTTCCGACACACGCGTGGGTCAATGCACTGGGTCAGCTGGCCAATCAGAGCACTGGCCAATCAGAGAAACCGATCAGAGCCTTTCAAACAGACTATAGAGGTACTGCAATAATGTACAGTATTGTGAAAAAAATAGCATCATGTGACCCCTTTAACTTGAATTTATCCTATATTATCATGGCGGTTACCAGTAGGCTATATGATAAGGAACAAAGTAGATTTTATTTTCACATTTTCCCATTTCCAAAAAAGGTTATTAAACATATGCTCTCATTTTGGTGTTAAAATAAATAAATAAAAAATGCCTAAGAATAAAATAAATAATAAAATTATATAAAGTGGAAGTCATCATAGTTGGGTAAACTTATAGTGGAAAGACAGCAAATAATTTTTGTATTCCCATTTGCTCCAATAGCAATAGAAAAAGAAAAAAAAAATCCATAATCGCGTTTTCACGACTTTTCAAAAGAGGGCAAAATATAGAGTGATTTATTACAGGCAGCAGTCCCTCGGTCGTTGTATTATTACAAACACCCTCGCAGCAGTCTTAATTCGGGATGTTTTTTTACTGCCAAGATACTATAACACAATAGCGTTTTAATGCATATTATTATTATTATTTTAAATGATATCCAAAATATGAATAACTTCAATAGATTTGCGATGTTGGAACTAATGTGAAAACGCGTCATCACAGTCTGAGAAAATTGCCCATCAGTTAATGGCATATACAGTTAAACTAAATGTGCAGGCACCAGATGAGTAAGGAGTTGGTGAGCAACAATGCAAAGCTCTGCAAAGTTACTGTCTTGAAACAACAGGCTTCTCGAGCCACTTTAGCATCTAAAGGACACAAAAAGAGGAGCCACTTAAGTTTTCCAGGTCATATGCGTAATTCGAATATCAGTTGCTATACTAACGCGTGTTATGAATTCCAGGTATATAACCTTAAACGCATCGATTTTTGATTGTTGGGTTGACGGCGATACTTTGGCGACATCTAGAGACTTTTCTGTGCGGAGTCTGAGTGCGATTTTTCCATTGAGATTTGCATTGCTTTTTCAAGGAGTTTGGAGAGTTATTTTATTTTAGATTAATTTTAATTTGTTTTGATCAATTTCTCTATTTCTTTGAGAATTTTTATTTTGAAGGAGTTCATAAGATATTGATTTTATTCAAGGAGAGTTTTATTTTGTTTAAGTTGAGGATATTCATTTTGATGGCCCACAGCATAGAGACACAACAGGGTGAGTGTTTGAATGTTTTATTAATTTATTACTGGTCTAGTGTTAGCATGTTATGCTATTATTGTTTGTGTAGGCTATATTGTTTGTACAAACAGATATAATTTTGTCACAGGCCTGGCTCAGAAGAAGAGAAGGCAAGAGGAAGCACATCCCTCCACCTCTTATGACAGCCCTGCAAAACGCAGTCGCAAAGATCAGGCTTATGCTTAATATGCATCCAGAACAGTTAATGCTGAAATTGCTCGATAAAAATCACTACAGAATTCACAGTGTACCATGACCTGAAGGCGAGTATTTTTATAATTAGCCTAACAGCTCTTTTACTTGCTAAAAAAAGTAGAAACTATCAATCAGACAACAGATGGCTTGAAGTATATTGTGAACAACAGGTTTTTCAGCAAAGTTTGGATCATGTTGATCCTTTAGAGGCCTTAGAAATTTGTGTATCAAATAACACAATAGGCTTTATAGGGTTAAATAAACATTGCTCATTTAATATTCTTTGTTATTCTAACACGTTTTATCACTTGTCTAACAAGACGTTTCTTGTGATATGTTGCAGGATGCCCGAAAAAGGCATACAAAAAGGGCCATTTGCTGGGAGAAGGCAGTTTCGGATCCGTGTATGCTGGGACCCGCAGATTCGATCGATTGCCAGTAAGCTTTCAGCTGACCATTTGAAATAAATGATCCTATCATAAATTATCAATGTGCTTACGTGTATCTCTTTGCAGATTGCAATCAAGTACGCCACTAAAGATGAGGATACCGTGGAGCTGAAAGTTGTATGTTAACATCTTTTTGGTCTGCATACACACATACATCAGCATTCAGTCATATACCAGTGGAGATATTGGAGCTACTGGATGTTTTTTTTTTTTTTCTCTTTTTTTTCTGAATTCTTCTACTACTGCAGGATGGCCAGAGTCTGGTGCCTCTGGAGGTCGCACTGATGAAGCGGGTCAATGCAGCTCCGGCCTGTCCCAACATCATCCAGCTTGTGAAGTGGTTTGACCGTCCCACTCAGTACATCATGATACTGGAACGGCAAGATCCTTGCCAAGATCTTTCCACTTTCTGTGCAGAAAACGGCCGTTTGGATGAGAGCCTGGCGAAGAAGGTGCTGTTGCAGCTGCTCAGTGCTCTCAAACACTGCGAGAGCTGTGGAGTCCTGCACCGGGATGTTAAGCCAGACAACCTGCTCATCTGCACAGCGACACATGACATCAAACTGCTGGACTTTGGCTGTGGAGACCTCCTGAAGGATTCTGCCTACACCTCGTTTACAGGTTGGTAATGCCACAGTACGAAGCAAGAATCTCACCGACAGGATGCTCCGTAGATGATTTTGGATATACATGGATCACCAAAACAAAGACTTAACAGTTATTCAGAAGTTATTTTCTGTTCCTCTTCTTGGGTCTCAGGCACTTTCGCTCCTCCTGAGTGGTATCATTACGGGCAGTATCATGCAGGACCAGCTACTGTTTGGTCAGTGGGGGTGACTCTGTACAACATCCTGTGCGGTTCTTACCCATTCAGAACCGGAAAAGTCACCTTTAAGACCAGACTGTGCTTTACTAGAGACCTGTCTCTAGGCAAGAAACCACAAAGAAGAGACAAAATTCATGCCTAAACCAAGTAAAAAGGTGTCTAACTGAGACAAGTATGTTCTATGTAACCGAGTGCCATCAGTTGATTAGATGGTGTCTTAGTGCAGAGGCTGAAGACCACCCTAGCCTTCAAGACATTGAACAGCACCCCTGGTTACAGTCAACAGGTGGCCAATGACATGACACTTATAGTTCTTTAGGCAGTTAAAGGTCATGCTTTGGCTTTTATTGTTAGGATAAATCTAGATTCATGATTTTTTATTTATTTATGTAGGGTGACCAGGAGTGTAGGGCACAGGAACAGCTGAGACAGGTTCCTGCAGACACCTGCAGTGAGGGGCTCTGTGACCACCATGGATTTTATTTCAGCTGAAACCAGAGCCTTGGTTCTAGAAATTGGGTCAGATTGTCAGCTAACATAATATAATACACAGTATATATATATATATATATATATATATATATACATGAAGATGGAAAACCATTCAATATCATTCAGTACCTGCTGCAACTGTCATATACTGTCAATCCTCATCCACTGCATAAATGGCAAGATGTATTTTTAAACCTTATAAAATATGTTTATCTAATTTGTACAATTTCTAACTGTGTTTCAGGTCACCTCGTAGGTCATGGAAAAGAGGGACAGCCTTGTGTCTGGCGGGCTGAAATGAGTGGCTACTCCATCCCTCCTCCAGCCTTAGCGTCTTGCGGGACTGGCTGGCCTTGGTTGCGTCTGGCACCTTGGCTTGAAGCAGTAGTTTTAGCGTCTTGCAGAACTACTCGCCTAGGGATGCATATTGTAAATAGTTCAAGTTAGTTTGGTTAGTTGAGTACTGCACCATCCACTCATAATTTTAATAGTGGAGTCACCCAGGACAATGACACAAAACAGCTATTAACCTAATAAATATGTAGATAGCGATTTGTGTGATGATTTGTGATCTGTGCACTGATAAAATAAGTATGCAGCCTCCAATCTCCATGCTCTATGAACTGAGAAAATTTTACTAGTGAAGGCCAATACCACTGAAATCAATATTGATGTCTATTAAATGGATTTTTTTCTTTCAGTTTCTGAGGATGAAATGAGTAAAAGTTATGGTTTTCATTGTTTTTGACCCATGTATTTTATTTTAATAAATAAGGTTATCATGTCACCGACATTTTACACACCAGTGAATTTTCAGAATTCTTGATTCCAATTTTTATACAACAACAAAACTACTAGTTCAAACATAGTCAGTAATAAAATAAGAACAAATTACAAGAGGGCACTAATAAATACGATAGAACAAAGATAATGAATGACAAATGAAATAAACAGTACTTTAAGATTAATAGTTTAACAGTAATATTCAGGTAAGAAATTTCAATAATGTAATCAAATGTAAAACAAGAAGAATCAAAATTAGAATGAGCTTTATTGCCATGGCAGTCCTGCAGGGATTTAACAAGTTGTCAAGGGCCTTTTTGGACATTGTATGACCCCATTTCAGCAGATGAGTTTAATTTCTTTGTCATTTGATCTGTGCAACTCAACAACCTTTACACACATATTTATTTTTTGTCCTCGAGTCTTTCATATACTATGGACTCCCTTACAATAAAGAACTGCAGTGTATTGAAGTACAGCTGCAGTATAATTAAGCACAACCATAGATTTGCATTATAATGAAGTATAATCACAGTACAACTGCAGTACATTGAAGTTCAACAGCAGTAAAACTGCAGTACCTATAAGTACAGCTGCAGTAAAATGAAGTACAACTGAAGGTTTGCATTATATTGAAGTATAAATACAGTATAACTGCAGTTCAGTGATACTGAAATGCCTGTATAAACCCACCACTCATTCTACATTACTGCAGCTGTGGTTACAGTACTACTGTACAGCAAGTAAAAGCTGTGGACCACTACCATGCAACATTAACCCATATGCTAGTTTAAAAAAAAAAGTTGTCTTAATCTAAATAGCGTGAGATTTGATGACTTTGTGGACACTTACTGACAATTAAATCTGTCAAATAAAATCACTAAATCAGCCACAACACAGAACACAAAAAAGAAGTGGCAACAATATAACCAATGCATAAAAGATGCAAATGGTGTGTGTGTGTGTGTACATTTACATGGAGTGCTTACAATTCATTAAGGGTAAACATACACAATGAAATTTTACTAAATTTGTACTAAGGATTCAACCATAAAAATGATTTTCCCAAAGCATTCATTTTCTCCTCCTCACGTATTACACTGAAATAAGTTCACAATAAATCTGATCTAGTTCATATGTATTTGGTAAGGGCAAAATGACAAGCCCATATAAGTCATACTGATCAGTGGAGTAGAGTGTCTCATCACAAACAAACCAATGAATGTACGCGTCTTGATTTTGTTCTGTATGCATTCCAGAATTCTATAGTAAGATACGATGAGACAGTGGTAGCTCTTTCACATGCAGATTGTGTGTGTGTGTGTGTTCCTGTGTCCTCATAAACAAAATGGCTTAAAAAACATACTAAACGTTTTTTTTGAAATTCAAAAAAATGCAGACAGTTTTCTGTGATGGGTAGGTTTTAGGGGTAGGGGTAGTGTAGGGGGATAGAATATACAGTTTGTACAGTATAAAAATGTGTGTGTGTGTGTGTGTGTGTTTGTGTTTGTGTGTGTGTGAAGTGCTCAGAGCTTAAACCATTTATTTTATCTGGTAAGATAGTAGTTACATTGTGGAATCATGTAAATGCATAACAAAGAGAAAGCATGTAGTTTTGAACAGGTTGTAATGGTCTGGGTGTACGTTTCTTTAAGACCCATGTTTGTGGTTTCCCTGAGCCTTGCATTTGTGGGGAGACTGAAGGTTATAAGGTGAGTAACAACAACAGCACTGTGGAGGTATTGTATGATGATGATGATGATGATAAGAATAACTACATGGAGATGTGACACCAGGTTTAGCAGTGTCCTGAGGAAGCCAACACCAAGACACAGCAGACGAGGACACAAGGGGTACAGGTGAGTGTGCAGGTAAGTGATACAGGTGAGTGTTTGAGCGCAGGTTACTTGAATAGGAGATTGTGGAACATCAGAGGAGTATCACAGGAGATCGCTGGAGCACAGGGAGGTATCAAAGTAGATCGCTGGAACACAGGGAAGTATCCAAGTAGATCGCTGGAGCACAGGGAGGTATCAAAGTAGATCGCTGGAGCACAGGGAAGTATCAAAGTAGATCGCTGGAGCACAGGGAACAGAGGCGTAGCCACGGGTGTGCCGGTGCCACCCACAATGAGATGGTCCTCATTGCAGAACACAAGATCTAGGGGGCGGGGATCTAGATCCAACTCCTCCCAGTTTACATAGCCCTAAACCAGGGGTAGGCAAACTCGGTCCTGGAGGGCCACTGTCCTGCAGAGTTTAGCTGCAACTCTGATAAAACTCACCTGCATGTAATCCTGAATACCTTGATTAGCTGGTCCAGGTGTGTTTAATTAGGGCTGGAGCAAAACTCTGCAGGGACAGCGGCCCTCCAGGACCGAGTTTGCCCACCCCTGCCCTAAACCTACCCGTCTCCGCCCCCTGGATCTAAACCTACCCATCTCCACCCCCTGGATCTGGATCCAACTCCTCCCACTTTACAAACCCCTTAACCTACCCGACTCCGCCCCCTGGATCTCGAGTGTTCTGCAGTGAGGGGCTAATGCCCACAGTGGCAGCTGGCACACCTAAAAATCGGTCCGGGTGAAATTGCAAGCACAATAAACCTAGTTTTCATTTTAAAAAAAGCCCCAGTTTTCATTTACTTTCATTATATGGAAAAGAGCAGTTTTGACATTCTGCCTAACATTTACTTGCTTCTACAATTAATAAAGAAAGTCGGGTTTGGAATTACATGAAGATAAGTACTAATTAAAATTTTTGGATGTTATTCTTGGATAATACGACCTTGCTTGGGGACCTTTATTTTGAAGGCGAGTCACCCACTCGCAGTGTTTGGCTTCACGCTCCGCGCTGACGTGTGAGATGCCTGGAGAATAAAAACATTGCCGGTTGCTCACAGGTAGGAAGCAGAATTCATATTACTTGACTACAAAGTTGTAGACAGAAACTAAAGCACGTCCTACTATGTATATGGTCACATAATTGGTTTCAACCAAGAAACTTAAATGCACTGCCCGTTGCTGAAACATATTGTATGCCTGATATGTCTGACAGAGTAATTAGAAGATATTCTGACTGAAATTATTAAGACGTGACATTGGCTTTGTCTTAAAACCTAGAGAGCTGCCTATCTGGGCAGCACCTATTTTGTCCAGACGTGCTGTCTGGGTAGGCTGCTCACTAGGTTTTGTTTGGTTAGGTAAGGAACTGTCAATGCACTTTGCCTGAACTTCACATCCAAACCCTTTTGCCCTAGGACCTTATTTCAGCCCTCAGAGGTCTTCATAGGGCCATGGGCGGAAATACAGGTGTGTTTGGAGCAGCTGAGTTCATATCAGACCTCTGTCACACAAATGTAGACAGACCATTTCCTGTGTGGCAGAATGGCACCATCAGTCCCTGTGTCAACCAGCTTTTGTTGGGATCACTGTCACATGCTGTTATTGCCATCATCAGTGCCTGTTACATTAGTGTGCCCAGGTGAGTGTTTATTATATAAGGCTTATGCTAAAATACACAACCATTCAAAAATTTGGGGTTAGTAAGTTTTTTGTTTTTTTTTCTAAAGAAATTAATACTTTTATTCAGCAACGATGAATTACATTGATCATAAGTGACAGTAAAGACATTTATAATGTTACAAAACATTTTAAAACAAATGCTGTTCTTTTGAACTTTTATCAAATAAAACCTGTTTTATGTTTTCAAAATTGTTTTCAACATTGATAGTAATAAGAAATATTTCTTGAGCAGCAAATCAGCATATTAGAATGACTTCTGAATGATCATGTGACACTAAAGACTGGAGTAATGGCTGCTGAAATTCAACATTGCCATCACATGAATAAATTACATTTTAAAATATATTAAAATCAAAAACAGTTATTTGAAATTGTAGTAACTTCACAATATAACTATTTTACTGTATTTCTGATCAAATAAATGTGGCCTTCGTGGGCATAAGAGATTTCTTTCAAAAACATTAAAAAATGGCCAAATACTTTTCAAATTACTTTCAAATAAAATTTCAAATAATCTTTATATATATATATATATATATATATATATACTGTATGTATATATGTGTATATATATATATGTATATATACTGTATGTATATATGTATATGTATGTATGTATGTATAATAATTCTTGTTTTATTCCCCACAGACTTACCCATATTGTATCCTCCCTTCCCATTGGCTGGGGCTTCAGGACCGCATCGACCATACTGTTGGCTCTCTTGTTTATTGGAGACTTGGTCCTGGTTTTTAAGCTCCAGGCCCCAGACATTTATCTGGATGTCTTAGCCGATGGATGTGGCATACTGGCCTGGATGGTTCATTTTTGGGCCGTTTTGGCCTTACAAAGGACCGTGTACAGAAGGACTCGAGGTCCTTCTGTGCTTCCTGTGCTGCTTATTCTCTCCATCCCTAATCTAGCTTTTATCCTCACTGCCTACATCCAAGAAATCAATCACCTTGGACTCTCAGAGCCTCTGCGGGTTGTCCGTCTTGCTCTAACAGTAACCAGGGCTGCTCTGGTTCTGGTCTACTTGCTTGGTTATATCTTTCCCTGTTACAGAACTCAAAGGGACCTTCTGTCTTGTAATGCAGAAGATGTAGCTCCTTTGATTGTCTCCTTTGAACCTGATGAAGGGGTGACTGTAGCTGAGGATGGCTGCAGCTGGCTGTCCAGGCTCCTCTACCTGTGGCTGAACCCTTTGCTGAAGCGAGGTAAACGTGGAGAGCTGGAGAGGCCATGTGACGTCTTTCAGCTGCCACATCAACTACGTACCAAAGCAGTCAATCTCCGGTTCTACCAGTGTTGGCAGAAATGTCTCCATCCAAGAGGTCAGGAAAAACCTGAGAGACTGGATAGATTTCCAAGAGGAAACCTGCAAGACAACTGTTGGAGTGAGGCCGAGCCAGAGAGGATATGTGAAGTTGGAGCGCAACATGATGTCAAACTTCTGCAAGTGTTGCACAAGGCCTTTGGTCTACGCTACTACCTGCTGGGTGTGTTGAAGTTAGTAGCTAGTATGCTAGCTTTTGCAGGACCCCTGCTTCTCGGTGAATTGGTGGGTTTCATGGAGACAGAGGGGGCACCACTGAGCAAGGGTGTGTGGTGTGCCGTGGGGCTGTTTGCTAGTACCTTTCTTGCTGCCCTGCTAAGAAACGTCTTTGTTTATGAAGTATCAAAGGTTGCATTAGAGGCTCGGGCTGCTGTGATTTCCACCATATACAGCAAAGCTCTAAAAGTCAGTGCATCTGCTCTGGCTCGCTTCAACATGGGCGAGGTTGTCAACTTCATGAGCACAGACACGGACCGTGTGGTGAATTTCTTCAACAGCTTTCATGAGGTTTGGAGTCTTCCGTTCCAGTTTGTCCTTGCACTTTACCTGCTTTACCTACAGGTGGGCGTGGCTTTCTTGGGCGGAGTGGGTGTGGCCGTGCTGCTCGTGCCTTTGAATAAAGTCTTGGCTTCCCGAATTCTGGAAAACAATAAACATATGCTGTTACACAAAGATGGGAGAGTGAAGGTGGGACTGTTTTTGATATGTTAATCTAATAATCTGTAATATTTTTATCTGTTCTTTGAATTTGGCTTTAAGTAAATACACTACCATCAAAGTCCCTTTCAAGGAAAGTCTGTTCACTCGGCGACCATATTTGCAATGCCTCCGGGCAGCTATTTGGGGCATCCAAGACCAAGTCCTATCTATCTGAATGGGGGAATCCTGAAATTTCTGCTTGGCAAACTCACAATTAAATGACATATTTCAAACCAGCAACAAAATCTGACATGACTTGTCCCATAAATGTTGTTTCTTATGCTCAAATAGCGTTAAAATAGCTATTTTTTTCAGGCTAGATGAGCCAATGCGCATGTGCAGTCCTAAGCGTGAGTCTCAGGTTTCTATTTGAACCGGAGCCTCTAAAGGCAGCTGCTGTATCGCAATGACTTTATCAATCAGCGATTGGCTCTTTTACTTAAAAGGCGGGACGTATTCTGCCATATTGAACATTGCAATTTCTCCCATTCTTAACTAATATAATTTGAAAAATAACTGTTTTCTATTTTCATATATTTTGGAATCTACTGTATTCCTGTGATGGCAAAGCCAAATTTTCAACATTACTCCAGTCTTTAATGTCACATGATCCTTTAGAAATCATTCTAATATACTGATGTGGTGCTCAAGAACAGTCTTTGCTACCATTCAAATGTTTTTTTTTTTTTTTTTTTTTTTGAGGGAGAGAGAAAAAAATAATACTTTTATACAGCAACGATGCATTAAATTAATCAAAAGTGACAGTAAAGACTTTCATAATGTTACAAACTATTTCTATTTCAAATAAATGCTGTTCTTTTGAACTTTCTATTCATCAGAGAATCCTGAGTTTACACAGTTAAGCAACACTGATGATAATGAAAATGTTTCTTGAGCACAGTATATCAACATCAGTATATTAGAATGATATCTAAAGGATCATGTGACATTAAAGACTGGAGTAATGTTGAAAATTTGGCTTTGCCATCACAGGAATACAGTAGATTTCAAAATATATGAAAATAGAAAACAGTTATTTTTCAAATTATATTTAAATTGTATTTTTAATCAAATAAGCCCCGGCAGCCTTGGTAAGCATAAGAGACTTCTTTCAAAAATGTAAAAATCTTACCAACCCCAAACCCAAACACTACTTTTAACACTACTACTTACAATAAGACATAATAGAATGTCATGGGGAATTTGCATATGATTGTGGACGATGGAGGACCTTGGAGTCAAAAAGGTTAAGAAACACTGGTGTAGTAGCTTCCAGTGGATAATCAAATATCTGATGTGTTTTGTCTCAAGCTAATGACAGAGATACTCTTTGGAATTCGGGTCCTGAAGTACTATAATTGGGAGGAGCACTTCACTCAAAAGATTGCAGAGGCCCGTAAAAAAGAGCTACATCACCTGAAAGTTCTGAAGTACCTGGATGCTGTATGTGTGTACACCTGGGCTGCTCTGCCCGTGGTCATCTCTATCCTCACCTTCATCACATACGTCATGCTGGGAAACAATCTCACTGCTGCAAAGGTGTGTAGGTCACACTTTAAAAGGAGCATAAGTGTATACCACAGCTTAGAATGTTTCTTGAAAAGGGAACAGAGTCTGCTCTGTTCAATTCATTAATTAAAATATTTTTAAATGGCTAAATATTGTTCTACACCTTCCCTGCATTTTATATTTTTCTTGGCAGGTGTTCAGTACTCTGGCTCTTGTGGGAATGCTCATTCTTCCTCTCAATGCCTTTCCCTGGGTGCTGAATGGAACCCTGGAAGCTAAAGTGTCGTTAGACCGCATTCAGCGCTTCCTTGCGCTACAGGATCAGGACCTCACCGTCTATTACACTCAAGGTACCTGACTTGTTTCTGGATGGTTAAAATAATCCATAGCACAACCCAAAAATGGCAGGGTGACATAACACAAATCCACATGTCTGGTGTTATTTTATGTTTCTCTCATTGATTGTACCATTGTTACATGGCTCTCTGGAAAACTTTATTCTGATGCAGAACTTTATTTCTGTTGATGAAAAGATAATAATTGTTTGAAATAATTAATTAAAATGAAAAATTTAAATAAATAATTGTAAAAAACAAAACAAAAAAAACAATAAATATAAAACACTGACAAAAAAAAGATTAAATATTTTCTTTTTCTTTTCTTTTTTTTGACCATTAAAGGATTAGTTCACTTTTAAATGAAAATTACCCCAACCTTTACTCACCCTCAAGCCATCCTAGGTGTATATGACTTTCTTCTTTCTGATGAACACAATCGGAGAAATATTAATAAATATCCTGACACATCTGAGCTTTATAATGGCAGTGAGCGAGGATCAACAAGTATGAGCTGAAGAAAGTATCTCCATCCACATCCATCCATCATAAACATACTCCACATGGCTCCGGGAGGCTAATGAAGTCCTTCTGAAGCAAAGCGATGTGTTTGTGTAAAAAAATATCCATATTTAACAAGTTATGAAGTAAAATATCTAGCTTCTGCCAGACCGCCTTCTGTATTCTACTTACGAAGAAAGTGTAAAAACTCTCGCAGTTCAAAAAGCTTACGCTACGTCCTACTCCTTCCCTATTCAAATTGCGTAAAAAACTTAATTGACGTGACGCCAGTTTACACTTTCTGTGTAATTTATATATGGAAGGCGGCCTGGCAGAAGCTAGATATTTTACTTCATAATTTGTTAAATATGGGTATTTTTCACACAAACGCATCGCTTCACTTCAGAAGGCCTTTATTAACCCCCCAGAGCCGTGTGAAGTACTTTTATGATGGATGGATGTGGATGGAAGCACTTTCTTCAGCTCATACTCACTGATCCCGTTCACTGCCATTATAAAGCTCGGATGCGTCAGGATATTTATTAATATTTCTCTGACTGTGTTCATCAGAAAGAAGAAAGTCATATACACCTAGGATGGCTTGAGGGTGAGTAAAGCTTGGGGTAATTTTCATTTGAAAGTGAACTAATCCTTTAAATATTGTTAGAGAACCATTAACATGCAAATGTGTTTTAAATTACTGAAATAAAGAAAATAACTGAAATAAGATACCTGAAATAGAATACTTCAAGTAAATAAAGGTCAAAGGGGTTCGAATGGCAAAAAAGTTTGGGAATCATTATTCTGATTCATCAGTGTTTTTGTTTTGTTTTCGTATTACTTTCGTCATTTAAACACAGTTATGAAATTCACCTAAATTAAATTCTTTATGCATGGCAAATTAATATAATTAATAATATACATGAAACATTGATTAATACTCTTAATTAGTGCATTCCATATCTGTTGTTATTTTTCTGCAGTGTGTCCTGAAGACCCTCTGTCAGCTGTTCAGATGGACCAGGCGAGTTTCTCCTGGAAGCAGTCAGAGGATCCAGATTCTGTCAGTGTACCTGATGACAAGACAGAGGATGGGTCACCATCACGCAGCTTTTATCTGCATGCACTCAATCTCAGTGTTAAAAGGGTATGTGCTGCAGCAGGAGCAGTTAGGCATTGTGCTTTAGTTGGATCATCAGTAGCTCAATTGTTTCACTTTGATCAATATTGAGAGAGAGAAGTCTCCTTTCAAAATTTGTTTTGGTTGCTTCTTCAAATATTTTGTTGCAGGTTTGAATAATGAAAAAGTATGTTAATTTGTAAATGTCTTTGCTTTCTGGCTCCAGGGCTCTCTGGTGGCTGTGGTGGGAAAAGTTGGTTGTGGGAAAAGTTCCCTGTTGGCCGCCATAACAGGAGAGCTTACCAGGTACTAATTCATAATATAAAATACTTTAACAATATATTTATAAAATAACTCTTAAAGGCAGTTTAAAGGTGAAGTAATTACAGTACAGCTTACAAATTTGGAGTGTAAGATTTTTTTTAATGTTTTTGAAAGAAGTTTCTAATGCTCACCAAGGCAGCATTTATTTGATCAAAATTACAGTAAAAACTGTAATATTGCAAAATATTATGACAATTTAAAATAACTGTTTTCTATTTGAATATTTTTTTAAAGTGTAATTTATTCTTGTGATGTCAAAGCTGAATTTTCAGCATCATTACTCCAGTCTTCAGTGCCACATGATCTTTCAGAAACCATTCTAATATGCTGATTTCCTGCTCAAGAAACATTTCTTCTTATTTTTAATGTTGAAAACAGTTGTGCTGCTTAATATTTTTATGAAAATCATGATACTTTTTTCAGGATTATTTGATAGATTTAAAGTTTTAAAAAAAAGCATTTTCTTTTCAAATAGTAATCTTTTGTTTCATAAATGTCTGTACTGTCTTTTTTTCCCTTTACTGTCATTTTTGATCAATTTAATACATCCATGCGGAATACATTTATATTTAAATATTTATAAATATTGATATTTAATTGATATTCATTATTTTTGCATTTATTGATTATTTGCATTTATTTTTGCATATTGATTTTGTGGTTTTGTCTTTTATAGGTGTGGAGGGGAAGTATCTGTTCAGAGAAGAGAGCAGGGATTTGGATTGGCCGTCCAGGAGCCTTGGATCCAGCATGCAACTGTGCAAGACAACATTCTTTTTGGCAGGGACTTTGACAGCATGTTCTATCAAGCTGTGATTGAGGCCTGTGCCCTTGCTGATGACCTAAATGTGGGCGTATATCTAGCTACCTTTATTTTGCATGCAGTTTTTCCCATGAATTGCTTGATTGAAATCTATGGAAAGTTGTAACTGACACTGAGCTGTGCTGTTTTGTTCAGATCTTGCCTGGTGGTGATCAGACAGAGGTGGGAGAGAATGGTGTGACTCTGAGCGGAGGACAGAAAAGCCGCCTCGCTTTGGCCCGGGCTGTTTATATGGTGCAAGATTTTTTTTTTTTAATGTCAGATAAGATGTTTGTTTGATGCTCTAAAAGGCTCAAATAGAAAGTTTATACAGATTTGGGCAGAAATATGTGTGTATTTATAGTGCATTTCATATTTCAGGATAAAGAAATCTATTTGCTAGATGATCCTTTAGCAGCCGTGGATGCTGATGTTGCCCACCATCTCATGGAGAAGTGCATCTTGGGAATTCTCAAAAACAAGACAAGAATTCTTTGTACTCATCGGATAGAGTTTGTGGATAAGGCAGATGTGGTGGTGCTGATGGACAATGGGATGATTGTAAAAACAGGTACCAACCGTCACCAGGCATGCCCTCTTGGCTGTTTACTATGTCAAAAATCAGGAACTTTGTGAGTTTATTAATGCATTGACTAATGCATTTACTAATAAAACTGTCTGCTTTGTCTGTTTTTGTGGTTAAGGGACACCAAATGAAGTCCTTTCTCTGGTAAAAGCCCCTAAAGACAGCAAGAACGACAGCAATGCTAAGGAGAAAGGTACTGATGCTTTTTAAATGATTGAGTGAACCATTTCCATTTTTTGTTAGTGCACTTCAACTGTGATTACGCAAACAAACCTTCTTTCCCAGATGCTATAGGCAGAGAGGAAGAGGAGGCTAATGAGCCGGAGCTAGAATCAGAGCTAAAGATGTTTGGGGAGGAGCAGAAGCAAATGGGCAAGCTGTCCTGGGCTGTGTACTGCTCCTATTGGAGAGCAGTGGGTGGATGCATGGTTGTAGCTGTTCTGCTCTCCCTTTTGCTAATGCAAGGTACTAACAACTGTATCAATATGAGCTGTATGTATTATAAAAGTATCACTGTAAGACTACTATACAGTCAAAAATTTGATTTTGCTTTATACAGCCACCAAAAATGTGTCCGACTGGTGGCTCTCTTACTGGATTTCGCATATGAAGGACAATACGACTGAGCTGGTGTCACTGTCAGCTGATCCGCTCTTAACTCTGACTTTCCTCTCTTCTGAGAGACTTATGTGAGTTAGACGTTTCATTAAATTTTTTTTTTTTTTTTTTCTATTATTTACACTACCATTCAAAAGTTTGGGGCCAGTAAGATTTTTTTAATGTTTTTGAAAAAAGTCTCTTCTGCTCACCAAGGCTACATTTATTTAATCAAAAATACAGTAAAACAGTAATATTGTGAAATAATATTATAATTTAAAATAACTGTATTCTATTTGAATTTACTTTAAAATTTAATTTATTGCTGTGATGGCAAAGCTGAATTTTCATCATCATTACTCCAGTCTTCAGTGTCACATGATCCTTTAGAAATCATTCCAATATGCTGATTTGGTTCTAAAAACATTTCTTATAATTATCAATGTTGAAAACAGGTGTGCTTTTTAATATTTTGTGGAAACTGTGATACATTTTTTTTTTCTGGATTCTTTGATGAATAGAAAGTTCAAAAGAACAGCATTTATTTGAAAAAAGTGTTAATTTATTTAAAAAAATATTACAGACTATAAAGTATGAACAATAAAGTAACAGAAAAGTAAAGTGTAATAATGACTTAACCTTTTAAAAAGGCAGAACATTGTATAATTACATTTTTTCCAATGCAGTAGGACTTGTACTAATATTAAAATTTCATGTTTTTTCCCCCAAATATTGTTTTATTTGACAATTTGCATCTCACTACTTGGAGTCTGGATATCTCATTTAAATGAATGTCAAAAATCTTATTTTATGTCTTATAATGTTCTCTTTTAGGTAGGTAATTTACAGAAGTTTTGTTGTTTTGTCTTGTGTCACAGTCGGAACTCATTTAACTTGTCTTGACTGAATTATCTCTGTTTACTCTAACTATCAGATTTCATGCAACTGACAGAGGTTCAGAGGCTTCTGGAAATATGAGCTCTGAGCTGAAGTTTTACATGACTGTGTATGGATCTCTGGCAGCAGCGAACACTGTATTTACAGCTGCCCGTGCGTTTCTCTTTGCCTATGGAGCAATCTGTGCTGCTACTGTCGTTCATAAGAGACTTCTGTCTAGTGTGCTTAAGGTAATGATCGTTGTCTCTGCATCTCTGATTGTGAGCTATTACTAAGCCCAGTTGATTAAAAGTAATTGCTAAAATGTGTAAAAAAAAAAAAAAAAAAAAATCTGTTTGCAGATGTCACTTGGTTTAATATTTTGTACCTAAATACAATTTAAATATATAATCTAAAAAAAGTAATATAATAATAATATTTAAGTCATTGTAATTATTATAATATAATAATGTATAATGTTTTTTTTTTTTTTAAATGTGTATATTTACATTATTCATATGCTTCTCCCATTCTAGGCCACTATGACGTTTTTTGACACTACACCCTTGGGTCGTATCCTGAATCGATTTTCCTCAGATATTTATAGTGTGGATGACTCTCTCCCCTTTGTCTTAAACATCCTCCTGGCAAATGTGTTTGGGCTGCTTGGGATGCTTGTCGTCATGACCTATGGGCTGCCTTGGGTGCTACTTCCTTTGGTTCCTCTGGGGGTTCTCTACTACCAAACTCAAGGTTTTTATCGTTACTCGTCCCGTGAACTGAAACGCCTGTGTAGCCTCACTCTCTCTCCAGTTTATTCACACTTCTCAGAAACCCTCAGCGGCCTTTCCACAGTGCGGGCCAGTGGACACACTACCAGGTATGAAAACTAGCTGTACTTTTTTCTCAAATCATTTAAATTACCTTGAGAGTTTGGTTTAAAGGGAAATTTCTGGGAAATTAAAAAAAATGTATTTTGCATAAAGAAAATCTTTTTCTGACCATTAATTATTATTATTTTTTTATTTTATTTATTTTTTTTTTTTTTGCATTGTGACATTTTCATGACTAAATTAAAATCAGTACAGCAAATGATACCATTTTACATTTAAATAATGTGTCGTTGTGTTATATATATATATATATATATATATATGTATACTGTATATATATAATTTTTTTGTGTGTGTGTGTGTACACTCGTGTATTACAGTCATTTCTTCTGTAATTTTTTTTTCATTTGACTTTGAGGTGAAATATGACCTGGACATTTTACTGACAGGGAGATTCACCCTTACAACAAATATTTTTCATTTATTGTTGTTTAATAAATATATACTGAAACAAACAAACATTGTTCAGAGTTATGAGTTCTCTCAATACTAATTACTGATTAAATGATCTACCTGAGGAGATAAACATTGAATACAACCTCAGATTTGTTAATTGCCTAACAGTGATTGTAATCCTGAATAAAACTGTATTTTTATGTGTTTGAGAGCAGATTTGAGGAGGAGAATGAGAGGCGTCTAGAACAGAATCAGCGATGTCTCTTCAACAGTAATGCTGCCATGCAGTGGCTGGACATTCGGCTCCAGATGATTGGTGTTACCGTAGTAACTGGCATTGGCGCGATCGCTGTGATCCAGCATCAGCTCAAATCCATCGATCCAGGTTAACCTCTTTATGAGATAAGAGTACAAATTGACATTTTAGACATTTTACCAGAGTGAATTAAAACAGCTTTAGCTTCATGTCAGACTGCCATGGTCAACAGAGCATTCATAACATTCTCTAATGGGAAACATGTGCTACCTTTACAAACAAAACTAAGTTTACAAAATAGATCTGTTCCTGAAGATTGGCTGTTAAGTAATTGTTATTTCTTTACTATCTTTCAAAACAACATCAAATCTGAAATCATCTGAAAAGCCATGTCTATTACTGGCTTGTGCAGCAGACACAGACAGATTGACATGTACTTCACTGGTCTCTAATGGGACATTTAGGAAACTCCGCTCAACTTATACTCTCAACTTCACTATTGTCCAATTTCATAAGATCATTGTCCGGTTTAACCATAAGAAATAAATGGTTTTAAGAAATTGAAATTTGAAGTAGTAAAATCTTGACTCTTCTCTGTTCTGTCAGGTCTGGTAGGTCTGTCTTTGTCCTATGCACTATCCATCACCAACCTGCTGTCAGGACTGATTTTCAGCTTTGCGCAGACCGAGATGCAGTTGGTGAGCATTGAGCGTACTGAAGAGTATTCCACCAACATCCCGCAGGAGCCTCAACAAGCCAGCATTGAGGTTAGAGGAGTGATCTTTAGCCCAAAACCTGAATCGGGACCAGCTATGATTTGTGATAAAAAAGTTTTTTAAACCTTTTTCAACCTTTTTGTTTCAAACCTTTTTGTTTGATTAGTATTAGTCTAACCTTTCAATAAATATATTGAAAAAAATAAATAAAATAAGGGCTGCCCCCGACTAAAGATTTTTCTAGTTGACTATTAGTTGTTCAACTAATCGCACGTTTATATTAATTTAATGACTTAAATATATACTGAGGAGAATACTAAACCATAATGAGTTTTTAATATATATAGGCGTACTATAGCCTATTCCGCGCTCAAGCTCACGCATAAAGCTTGCCACAAAGCACCAGCAAAAGTAATGATTATGAATGTGTCTGGAAAAAAATAGCAAGGACACATTTTTATTATTCATTAATAAAATAGTGTTTTCTGCGTTATTGTCGGCTGCAAAGATGAAGTTGACAATGCTGCCTCGCCATCTCCGCGCCTAGAGAGAAATGCACATTTCATACGGATTACATAAGCATAGAGTATTTCTTTTTTATTTGAATTGGTTCTTTAAAAGTAGACATTTTAAGCTTTCTATAGATATGTTTCTCATGTCTGTGAGGCAAGTAGCCTATACGCTCTGAGTTTCATTGGTTCATTTTAGTGACGCACTCCAGTTCAGGGAGACCGAGACGGCAGAAAGTGCATCCTCTTTGTTTTCTTTATTTTACAAAGGCACATTCTTGATGTTGTGAATTTACACAAAAAAAATTAGACCCAGTTTTGAATGATGTATTACTGTTATCTGTATGACAAAAAATGGAGTATTTTAAGTTGTTTCCGCTGTTACCATAAAAAATGCAATTTTTTTTTTCTGCAATTAACCGATTAATAAAATTTTGGTCGACTAAGCCTCTTCTAGTCGACTATTAGGGGGCAGCCATAATGTATGATCTATTATTTATATATATATATATATATATATATATATATAATATATATATATATATATATATATGTGTCAAACCAAAAATTATTCAGACACTAGATATATTTTTTTTTATATATATTTTTTACTAGTGGGTGCAGGACACTATAGTTCATTTATGTAAGTGAGGATAGCAAAATAAAGTAAACTGTGACATATTATACCCAAAAATTCTTCATACAGTGGACTACCAGTAAAATTGATAAAAAATTTGGGACCAAAAATTATTCAGACACTTTGACCTGACCATGTTTTGCTTAAGTGTTATCTGACACAATTAAGATTAATTTTTCTGACACAGTTTAACTCTGAGATCTTGTCATATTTTATTACCATTTTTTTAAACTATAGTGAATGAACTGTAATAATGAATGAAATGTTCAAGGTGTCTGAATAAATTTTGGTTTGACTGTATATATAATGTATATCAAGAAGTTTTTGTACTCCTATCACAACCCCATGGTTGGGAGAGCCTATATAAAACATTGAAAAATGTCCTTAAATTGTAAAGCACAACCTTAGCCTGAAACTATACCATCTGCAGGTTCTAGACTCGTGGCCTGAAAAGGGCAGAGTTGAGTTTGTGGGTGCAGTGTTGGTGTACCGGCCAGGTTTGCCCAACGCTCTTGATGGGGTCAGCTTGGAAGTATTACCAGGTGAGAGGGTTGGCATAGTGGGGCGTACAGGCTCGGGGAAATCCTCGTTGTTCCTTGCCCTATTCCGTATGGTGGAGCTAAACCAGGGTCAAATACTGTTGGATGGAGTTGACATCAGCTCGGTCAGGCTTAGTAACTTACGGTAAGTGTTACAGTCACTGTTTGTTTGACACCAGTGTACATTTCACATATATTTGCAAGAAAAGAATTTCACATAGTCAAAAAATGTGTTTATTTGACAAATGATCTAGAAATAGTCTAGAAATTTACTTCACAAGTCTGTCATAAGTCTTGTCTTTGTTTTATTTTTTTCAAAATCCTCAAACTTATTCCAGAAAAAAGTTCCAGATTAAAAGTAGATTTTGAACCTCAGATTTTCAGTGTTTGTTCAAGGAGGTCTCAGTGTGGTCTCAGACTTTAAGCCTGCATTCAAGCAAGTATTTGTTTTGTTTGTTTCGCCCTATATAGATCAAAGCTGGCCATCATCCCTCAGGATCCCTTCCTCTTCTCTAGCTCAGTGCGAGAGAACCTTGATCCCCATGGCCATCATCCAGACTTCCGGTTGCTAGACGTTCTTGAGCAGTGCCACCTGGGAGATGTAGTACAGAGGATTGGTGAGAGTTGATCACCTTTGATTGCTGTGTTCAGCTTGTTCAATTCAAATCCATCTTCTCTGAAAGGATTTATCTATGGCATGAGAAAATGCTTTCAGTTTTTATATTGATTGAATTTTTATTTATTTATTTTTGCTATGTCTGTCTATCCCATTACAGGTGGCCTGGATTCGGAGGTTGGAGAGAGGGGAAGGTCTCTGTCTGTGGGCCAAAGGCAGCTGCTGTGTCTTGCTCGTGCTCTGCTCACAGAAGCTAATGTATAAAACTAATGTATAAAGAAATTCACACAAAATGTTTATTCCCTCTTATCTTAACTGTGTACTGTATTGTTCATTTATGGTCCAATAGATTTTATGCATTGATGAGGCCACAGCAAGTGTCGACCAGAAGACTGACATGCTTCTACAAAAAACTATCAGAGAAAAATTCAAGGATAAAACAGTTCTTACCATCGCCCACAGGTCACAAACTGCTTTTACGCTTACATATGATTTATACTTAAGTGTTTGAATTTATTTAATTTTTTTTAATTAAATTTGATATTGTTGTTTTATTGAATAAAAAAGAAGGGAATCCCTTTATTCAACATTTCTGTAGTGATGCAGAACTAATTTTCAGTTAAAAAAATTCTAAACGCAGTCACACCCAAGCGTGTAGCTTTGTGAGCCATTTATTAAATTAAACTGACAACAAAGATTGTCATGTTCACATTGTAAAAGTATATTTAACTCTTTTATGATCGTTAATACCCTCAAGTTACCAGAATTATCTCTGTTAACCTTTGTACTGAACAGCCACATTTATAACATATATTTATAACATACATTTATATTTAACAAACCTAGCAGGCATTTTTAGGTAATGTCAACATACTAGTTAGTGCATGATTAAGTTTAAGTGAAGCTGCCACAGAAAATGACGAGTTCCTCACTGCTTTAAGAAGTTGTTAAAGTCAGATTGAAGTTAATTTAGTTTTTAAGGTGTCTTGGTGTCTGATTGATAGCACTCAAAGAAACAAAACCTAGTAGAGACCTTTTTTTTTTCTTCTACCTTTTTTATCTACTTTTTGTATTAACATGTTTATTTGTCAAGAACATTTCTATTGCTATACAACCCAACCTAGTCTTTCTTATCCCACAGACTGAATACAATCATGGACTCCGACAGAGTACTGGTGATGCATGCTGGGAAGGTGGTGGAGTTTGACAGCCCTGCTGCTTTGTGCCAAAGAGAGGACTCTGTTTTTCAGAAACTCTTACGTGGAGGGGAAGAGCAAGTTTAAAATACTGTATTTTCAGAAAAGAATGTTGTTGGAGTCTGATGAATGGTTATTGCATATGTGCAAATACCTGCAGTTTATATCATGTTTTGCCATGTAGAACAATGTAAAACTCAGGGAAAATGGTTTGTTTTATAAATGGTCACATTTGTAAGGATGAAAATGTAAGTCTGTCTTAGAAGTAAATGTTTTTGTTTTTTTTTAAGTTATTTGTCTGTTTCAGGTTTTTATATATATATTTTTAATTAATTGGTTTTCAAGAGGATCTGCTTAAAGTAATTTTTCCCTCTTCGAACAGGTTAAAAAAAAAAAAAAAAAAAAAAAATCATTCTTGCAAACTCAGGTGTGAGAGTCTCACTGCGTTCTAATATTCATTTCTGTGGTTTGAACACATTATCTCTTCTGAGAATTCACAATGCATAATTGGTTTCATTAAAGGTGTGAACGTTCGTAATAAGCCATCTCCACCCAGATAACATGAGTGAGAGTGACTACACCTTGTACAGTTTCCCAACTCATGAGTCATATGGGAGTACATGTGTGCATAGTTAAAACTTTTTTTTTTAACCCATTCCTTTTGATTTCTTCCCCTCAGTCTAGAATTAGGGAGAGGTTTGTTATTGTTATGTCACCCTGCCTCCAATACAGAACAGTCAGTGATGCTGAAGCTTTATAAGGTATGTGTTTGGCCAGATCTGTGAGCTTGAGGTTAAACCAGTTTGTCCACTCTTGAAGTGTATTACTTTCTGCAATGAGAATTCCATAAACAGTAGGAAGAGAACAGAGGTAAACACGGTCTCATCCTGTGGAAACTGTCTTCAGCATAGCACATTATCACTGCTGATACCGAACAAGGATTTAAAAGCTCATGGGATACAAGGTAAGGCTTTTCTTTGCTGTTAAAGTTTACAGCGGTACTTTTGACCTTAGTATTTTGTGTAAAAAGTCTGTATAGTACTGAAAGTAAAGTTTGAATGTAAAGCAAGTGCATCTGTTTCTGTTTTGAATGACTATGCAGCGCTTGCACATGTTAGGCTGATTTAATCATGTTTTTACTGTAGTTTATGAATGGTTAAGTGTATTCATATTACAAATTGCATTTAAGTTGTATATTAAAATAAGTATTGCACAGGGTTACAAGGCACAGTTATTTAAAGTTGTGACTGAGTGAAAAAGTACTTTAACATTATTTCCTTGGGGACTGCTTTATCAACAAATTCCTACTGACTAGTACTGCATATTGAAAATAATGCTTCTGAATCACATTTTCAGATCCTGTACTTTTAATTTGTGATTACTGTAAATATAAACGTTTTGTGCATATTAAATAGATCATATACTGTAGATTGTAGTTAGTAATTGGATTGTTTTTGGAGCCTGTTTCATTGAATTAAGACAATTAATTTATAGTTGAACAGGCTATCAAAATATGTGTCCTTGCAGATGATCATGGGAGCACCTGGTACCTCTGCGATTACGCATGTTTAAAAACAGAGGGTGTGGTTAATAAGGTGAGGCCTGTTCACATTTTCCTTTGTCTGGCCTAACCTGTTCCTAACGCCCTCTTGTTACACTATCCCTTAACAATTTCTTGAATACCTCAGAGTTTCGTCTATCAGTTTATTTGCCAGTTGGATTAATGCAGACAATTTTATTAAGCATGATAGTCTTTCAGTATTAATTGTGCACCAAAATAAAAGTCCTTGTGTCAATTGGTAAACTGTAATGTAAATTTAAATTAAGTTTGTATTGTTTGCTCAGTCTTGTTCTGTTTTGAAGGGTGTGCTTCTTTTCATTTACTGATTGCCCCATATGTTCATAATTCATATGTTCTAGTCTGTCATTGCATTATGACCAGCCATTAACAATTACATGTGTGCCAATAATAATTAGCACTGAAACTTGGGTGTCTTGTTGCTGCTGAATCATTTCTTTTGCATTAACAGGTTTGAGTTTTGGAGGCTTTTCTTCACTGTAAATATATACTCGTGAAATGGTATGTTATCACTTTTTTTTATCCTATCCTTATCTAAACTATATTTTGTTTATGCATTTTGTGTGATCTATCAAATATATGTTTGAATTCTTGTCTAACTGTTATTAGGGAAAAAAAAGTAAATTATTAATGAAAATGCTTGTAGTGCATTTGGCAGAGGTACATGTTTCTCATCAAAAACTCATGTTATTCTGGTTTTATGAAATTTTTTTGGGGGGGAAATTCACCATGATAGTATATTGTAATTTGCAGGCTCTTCTTCAAAGAAGCCTTTCTGACAGCCTGCTGCTTGAAGATGATAATGTCTCTGGAAAGAGATCGGAGTACACAGACCTGCACTTTCTTGAAGGTACAGATTTATGACTGTTTGATTATGATTTTTGTATATTTATTAAGCATTATTTTTTACAGAACACTTGTACTGTGAATAAAATGGCTTTTGCCATGAACCTTGATATGGTGAAAATATAAGGATAAGTTTGATAATAGACTGCATTTCACATTACATTTGCATTTTAGATGATGAAATTGTGGGTGCCAGTGGTCAGTTTGATCTGAAGAGGAATAAACAAAAGAAAAATGAAGTGGATATTTTAAAGATGATTGATAATGACAAGAAGATGATGAAGCATGGTTTGAAATCCAGCAAGAGCTTGGAAAGTCTGGATGTCAAAGCTCCAAATGAGGTCTGTGCACATTGCATTCATTTTTTTGTAACCCTGAATCATAAACCCACAAACACATTGATTTGTTCTGATTACAATGTTTCAACAGGTGTGGAAAGATTCATATGACAAGCTCTTCGATACTAAAGTCAGGAAATTCATGAAAGGAAATAAAGCAGATAAGGAATACAGACCGGGGCCCGTGACAGCACAAACACTTAACCGCAAAAGCAAGATAAATGTTGCAGCTTTACTTGAGAATGCAGATCGGATGCGTCTCACTCCATATGAATCAGAACCTCATGAGAAAGCGGGGCCATTCAAGATCCATTATGATACCAATGATTCTACAGGTGAATACAACTCAGATATGTTACTACAAGGCTCTGACCTAAAGAGAGCAGCAAAGATCAAAGCCAACATTGCAAGTGATATTTCATCGCATCAGCCCAAAATTAACTTGACTGATGTTGGAAGTGAAATCAACCTACAGGGTCGAACATATACAAATCCAGACATAAATGTTGGTATTAGTACACCAGATTCAAATCTTACACTGCCAAATACCCAAGGAACTCCTGTGATGCACCTCACAAAAGGTCATTTTAAAAGCCCAAATGCAGTGCTTAATTCTTCTGATATGGATATGGATGTACCATCAATTCATGTCAAGAAGCCAAAATTTAAACTGCCAAAGTTGAACTTCTCTGGAAACAAGAAAACGGACCTCAATTATGATGGAAATATGAAGGGGTCAAAATTATCGTTATCATCCCCTGAAGGAGCAGCAGGCCTTAATGGTTCTGATATACAAATTAATGGACCAAAGGCTGATTTCAGTGGTCTGAAAACAAACCTTCCAGACATAGACATGCCATCTGGAAAACTGAAAACACCCACTTTCAGCATGCCGGATTTTGATCTGTCAGGACCCAAAATGAAGACGCCTGACTATGATGTGAAGACCCCTGAAATGGATCTGTCAGCTCCAAAGTTTAAGGCAGACTTTGATTCACCAGACATCAACATCAGAGGTCATAAGCCAGATATCACAGCCCCAGACATGGATTTTGATATTCCTAAAGGCACATTTAAAGGACCAAATTTCAAGAAACCCAATCTTGACATGAATGCACCTGACCTTGACATAAATGCCCCTTCAGGTAAACTGAAGCTGCCAAAATTTGGCATCTCTGGAAGCAAGGCAGTAGGACCTGATCTTAAAATCAAATCTCCAGACCTGAACCTCAAAAGCCCTAAAATTAAGGGAGGAATTGATACCCCAGACATGGATCTGAATCTGCCTCAATCTGATTTGAAAGGCCCAAGCCTAGATATCAAATCACCTGATATTAATGGCCCTTCAGGTAAATTTAATATGCCAAAGCTAAAGATGCCCAGTTTTGGCCTGTCAGGTTTGAAAGGGCCTCATATGAATGTGGATGCTGACATTGATAAGCCTGATCTTAATCTGCAAGCATCAACTCCAACACTAAATGCAGGGATAGATGGTCCTGACATTGACATTCATGGACCTAATGCTGATCTCAAAGGTCCGAAAACAGACCTTACACTTCCTGACATGGACATGCCATCTGGAAAAATGAAAATGCCCACTTTCAAGATGCCTGATTTTGGTCTCTCAGGACCCAAAATAAAGACACCTGACTATGATCTGAAGACCCCTGAAATGGACCTATCAGCTCCAAAGATAAAGGCAGACTTTGATTCCTCAGACATCAACATTAAAGGCCATAAGCCAGATGTCACAGCACCTGACATGAATGTTAATTTCCCTAAAGGTAAAATTAAAGGACCAAATTTAAAGACACCAAATCTTGACATGAACGCACATGACCTCGACATAAATGCCCCTTCAGGTAAACTGAAGCTGCCAAAATTTGGCATCTCTGGAAGCAAGCCAGAAGGACCTGATCTTAAAATAAAATCTCCAGACCTAAATCTCAAAAGCCCCAAAATTAAGGGAGGAATTGATACCCCAGACATGGATCTGACTCTGCCTCAATCTGATTTGAAAGGCCCAAACCTAGATATCAAATCACCTGATATTGATGTTAATGGCCCTTCAGGAAAATTTAATATGCCAAAGTTAAAGATGCCAAGTTTTGGCCTGTCAGGTTTAAAAGGGCCACATATGAATGTGGATGCTGACATTGGTCAGCCAGACCTTAATCTGAGTGCATCAACTCCCAAACTAAATGCAGGGATAAATGGTCCTGACATTGACATTCATGGACCTAATGCTGATCTCAAAAGTCCAAAAACAGGCCTTAAACTTCCTGACATGGACTTACCATCTGGAAAAATGAAAATGCCCACTTTCGAGATGCCTGATTTTGGTCTCTCAACACCGAAAATCAAGACGCCTGACTATGATCTAAAGACCCCTGAAATGGATCTGTCAGCTCCAAAGTTTAAGGCAGACTTTGATTCCCCTGACTTCAACATTAAAGGCCATAAGCCAGATATCACAGCACCTGATATGAATGTTGATTTCCCTAAAGGTAAAATTAAAGGACCAAACTTCAAGAAACCCAATCTTGACATGAATGCACCTGACCTCAACATAAATGCCCCTTCAGGTAAACTGAAGTTTCCAAAATTTGGCTTCTCAAGTAGCAAGCCAAAGGGACCAGATCTTAAAATCAAATCTCCAGACCTGAATCTCACAAGTCCCAAAATTAAGGGAGGAATCGATACTCCAGACATGGATCTGACTCTGCCTCAAACTGATTTTAAAGGCCCAAACCTAGATGTCAAATCACCTGATATTGATGTTAATGGCCCATCAGGTAAATTTAATATGCCAAAGTTAAAGATGCCCAGTTTTGGTCTGTCAGGTTTGAAAGGGCCCCATATGAATGTGGATGCTGATATTGATAAGCCTGACCTTAGTCTGAAAGCATCAGCTCCCACACTAAATGCAGGGATAAATGGTCCTGACATTGACATTCATGGACCTAATGCTGATCTCAAAAGTCCAAAAACAGGCCTTAAACTTCCTGACATGGACTTACCATCTGGAAAAATGAAAATGCCCACTTTCGAGATGCCTGATTTTGGTCTCTCAACACCGAAAATCAAGACGCCTGACTATGATCTAAAGACCCCTGAAATGGATCTGTCAGCTCCAAAGTTTAAGGCAGACTTTGATTCCCCTGACTTCAACATTAAAGGCCATAAGCCAGATATCACAGCACCTGATATGAATGTTGATTTCCCTAAAGGTAAAATTAAAGGACCAAATTTCAAAAAACCCAATCTTGACATGAATGCACCTGACCTCAACATAAATGCCCCTTCAGGTAAACTGAAGTTTCCAAAATTTGGCTTCTCAAGTAACAAGCCAAAGGGACCAGATCTTAAAATCAAATCTCCAGACCTGAATCTCACAAGTCCCAAAATTAAGGGAGGAATCGATACTCCAGACATGGATCTGACTCTGCCTCAAACTGATTTTAAAGGCCCAAACCTAGATGTCAAATCACCTGATATTGATGTTAATGGCCCTTCAGGAAAATTTAACATGCCAAAGTTAAAGATGCCCAGTTTTGGCCTGTCAGGTTTGAAAGGGCCACACATGAATGTGGATGCTGACATTGATCAACCTGACCTTAATCTGAGTGCATCAACTCCCAAACTAAAAGCAGGAATAAATAGTCCTGATATTGATGTACATGGACCTAATGTAGATCTCAGAGGTCCAAATACAGATCTTACACTTCCAGACATTGACAAGCCTTCTGGAAAAATGAAAATGCCCACTTTAAAGATGCCTAAGTTTGGTGTATCAGGACCAAAAATAAAGACGCCAGACTATGATTTGAAGACCCCTGAAATGGATTTGTCAACTCCAAAGTTTAAGGCAGACTTTGATTCCCCAGATATCAACATTGGTGGTCATAAGCCAGATATCACAGCACCTGATATGAATGTTGATTTCCCTAAAGGTAAAATTAAAGGACCAAATTTCAAGAAACCTAATCTTGACATGAATGCACCTGATCTCAATATAAATTCCCCTTCAGGTAAACTGAAGTTTCCAAAATTTGGCTTCTCAAGTAGCAAGCCGAAAGGACCAGATCTTAAAATCAAATCTCCAGACCTGAATCTCAAAAGCCCCAAAATTAAGGGAGGATTCGATACCCCAGACATGGATCTGACTCTGCCTCAAACTGATTTAAATGGTCCAAACCTTGATATCCAATCACCTGATATTGATGTCAATGGCCCTTCAGGTAAATTACACATGCCAAAGATGCCCAATTTTGGCCTGTCAGGTTTGAAAGGGCCACACATGAATGTGGATGCTGACATTGATCAGCCTGACCTTAATCTAAGTGCATCAACTCCCAAACTAAAAGCAGGAATAAATGGTCCTGATATTGATGTACGTGGACCTAATGTAGATCTCAGAGGTCCAAATACAGATCTTACACTTCCAGACATTGACAAGCCTTCTGGAAAAATGAAAATGCCCACTTTAAAGATGCCTAAATTTGGTGTATCAGGACCAAAAATAAAGACACCAGACTATGATCTGAAGACCCCTGAAATGGATTTGTCAACTCCAAAGTTTAAGGCAGACTTTGATTCCCCAGATATCACAGCACCTGATATGAATGTTGATTTCCCTAAAGGTAAAATTAAAGGACCAAATTTCAAGAAACCCAATCTTGACATGAATGCAACTGATCTCAAAATAAATTCCCCTTCAGGTAAACTGAAGTTTCCAAAATTTGGCTTCTCAAGTAGCAAGCCGAAAGGACCAGATCTTAAAATCAAATCTCCAGACCTGAATCTCAAAAGCCCCAAAATTAAGGGAGGATTCGATACCCCAGACATGGATCTGACTCTGCCTCAAACTGATTTAAATGGTCCAAACCTTGATATCCAATCACCTGATATTGATGTCAATGGCCCTTCAGGTAAATTACACATGCCAAAGATGCCCAATTTTGGCCTGTCAGGTTTGAAAGGGCCACACATGAATGTGGATGCTGACATTGATCAGCCTGACCTTAATCTGAGTGCATCAACTCCCAAACTAAAAGCAGGAATAAATGGTCCTGATATTGATGTACATGGACCTAATGTAGATCTCAGAGGTCCAAATACAGATCTTACACTTCCAGACATTGAAAAGCCTTCTGGAAAAATGAAAATGCCCACTTTAAAGATGCCTAAGTTTGGTGTATCAGGACCAAAAATAAAGACGCCAGACTATGATTTGAAGACCCCTGAAATGGATTTGTCTACTCCAAAGTTTAAGGCAGACTTTGATTCCCCAGATATCAACATTGGTGGTCATAAGCCAGATATCACAGCACCTGATATGAATGTTGATTTCCCTAAAAGTAAAATTAAAGGACCAAATTTCAAGAAACCCAATCTTGACATGAATGCACCTGATCTCAAAATAAATTCTCCTTCAGGTAAACTGAAGTTTCCAAAATTTGGCTTCTCAAGTAGCAAGCCGAAAGGACCAGATCTTAAAATCAAATCTCCAGACCTGAATCTCAAAAGCCCCAAAATTAAGGGAGGATTCGATACTCCAGACATGGATCTGACTCTGCCTCAAACTGATTTAAATGGTCCAAACCTTGATATCCAGTCACCTGATATTGATGTCAGTGGCCCTTCAGGTAAATTGCACATACCAAACCTAAAGATGCCCAGTTTTGGCCTGTCCGGTTTGAAAGGGCCACACATGAATGTGGATGCTGACATTGATCAGCCTGACCTTAATCTAAGTGCATCAACTCCCAAACTAAAAGCAGGAATAAATGGTCCTGATATTGATGTACGTGGACCTAATGTAGATCTCAGAGGTCCAAATACAGATCTTACACTTCCAGACATTGACAAGCCTTCTGGAAAAATGAAAATGCCCACTTTAAAGATGCCTAAATTTGGTGTATCAGGACCAAAAATAAAGACACCAGACTATGATCTGAAGACCCCTGAAATGGATTTGTCAACTCCAAAGTTTAAGGCAGACTTTGATTCCCCAGATATCACAGCACCTGATATGAATGTTGATTTCCCTAAAGGTAAAATTAAAGGACCAAATTTCAAGAAACCCAATCTTGACATGAATGCAACTGATCTCAAAATAAATTCCCCTTCAGGTAAACTGAAGTTTCCAAAATTTGGCTTCTCAAGTAGCAAGCCGAAAGGACCAGATTTTAAAATCAAATCTCCAGACCTGAATGTCAAAAGCCCTACAATTAAGGGAGGAATCGATACCCCAGACATGGATCTGACTCTGCCTCAAACTGATTTAAATGGTCCTAACCTAGATGTCAAATCACCTGATATTGATGTTAATGGTCCTTCAGGTAAATTTAATATGCCAAAGCTAAAGATGCCCAGTTTTGGCCTGTCAGGTTTGAAAGGGCCACACATGAATGTGGATGCTGACATTGATCAGCCTGACCTCAGTCTGAGTGCATCAACTCCCAAACTAAATGCAGGGATAGATGGTCCTGACATTGACATTCATGGACCTAATGCTGATCTCAGAGGTCCGAAAACAGACCTTACATTTCCTGACATGAACATGCCATCTGGAAAAATGAAGATGCCCACTTTAAAGATGCCCAAGTTTGGTGTCTCAGGACCAAACATAAAGACACCTGACTATGATCTGAAGACCCCTGAAATGGATCTGTCAGCTCCAAAGTTTAAGGCAGACTTTGATTCCCCTGACTTCAACATTAAAGGCCATAAGCCAGATATCACAGGCCCAGACATAAATGGTAAATTTAAAGGACCAAACTTAAAGACACCCAATCTTGACATGAATGCACCTGACCTCGACATCAATGCCCCTTCAGGTAAACTGAAGCTTCCAAAAATTGGCTTCTCGGGTAGCAAACCAAAAGGGCCTAATTTTAATATCCAATCTCCAGACCTGAATCTTAAAAGCCCCAAAATTAAGGGAGGAATTGATACCCCAGACATGGATCTGACTTTGCCTCAAGCTGATTTAAAAGGCCCAAACCTAGGTCTCAAATCACCTGATATTGATGTTAATGGTCCTTCAGGTAAATTTAATATGCCAAAGCTAAAGATGCCCAGTGTTGGCCTGTCAGGTTTGAAAGGGCCACATGTGAATATGGATGCTGACTTTGATCAGCCTGACCTCAATCTGAGTGCATCAACTCCCAAACTAAATGCAGGGTTAAATGGTCCTGATATTGATGTACATACACCTAAAGCTGATTTCAAGGGTCCAAACACCAACCTTTCATTTCCAGACATGAACATGCCATCTGGAAAAATGAAAATGCCCACTTTCAAGATGCCTGATGTTGGTTTCTCAGGACCCAAAATCAAGACACCAGACTATGATCTGAAGACCTCTAAAATGGATCTCTCAGCGCCAAAGATTAAGACTGATTTTGATTCCCCAGACTTCAATATCAGAGGTCATAAGCCAGATATCACAGCCCCAGATATGAGTGTTAATTTCCCTAAAGGTAAAATTAAAGGACCAAATGTCAAGAAATCCAATCTTGATGTGAATGCACCAGACTTTGACATTGACGCTCCTCCTGGGAAACTTAAACTCTCAGGAAACATGCCAGAAGGACCAGATCTTAAATTCAGCTCTCCAAAGATGAATCTCAAACCCCCCCGAATTAAAGGAGGAATTGATAGCCCTGACTTTCAAGGCCTGGGGTCTGATGTTGATTTTGGTGCCTATACGCAAATACATACTAACAATTTTGCCGTCCCAAGAGGTAAAATAAAGGCAGCCAAAACAAATGATCTTGATGCTATCAGAATACCGACTCATCAGAAATATGGTGCCTCAGAACTTAACATGCAGGACCCCTATTTTGACTTGAACAGAGACATGAAATTTTCAGGAAAAGCCCAGTGGTCTACAATGCAAAAACATCTCTCCGGCTCACCTGATATTACAATGGCTTTACCCACCTCAAAGACCAGAATCTCTGGTGTACATCCAACATCATCAGATGTTTACTACAGTGATATGTCTGGGGCACTCAGGTCAAGAGATCATAAAACAAAAGCAAGTAACTTTGATATGGATGACAGCTGGAACAATATATCAGTGCCTAAACTTCAAGTTTCAAGAAGTAGAGAGAATTTGGCTTTGAGAAATTCAAATATGGGAATGAGTACCATGCAAAGATCACCCCATATGGGAGGTAATGCAGGTTATTATAAGAAAACACATATGGTTCCTGGACGTCATTACACTACTGATGACATATGCTACACTTACAAAGGGATGCCTAGAAGAGATGGATGGGGAAATGGGCAAGCTGACCCTAGTCGCAGACAGACAATGAGACGTCTGCAAATACATGCAATGGATTTGGAGGTTCCAGAAAGCACATTGAAAGGGTCAAAATTCAACGTTCTTAAACTAATATAGTAGGATAAATAAAAGGAAGGGACATGAGAGACAAGAATGAGCTTGTCCTTGGTAATCATGTTTACAGAGCTGTTAGTGGGCTGGTTAGTGGGCCTGTTTGTATAAAACACTTAAAGTAGATACTGTAAGTGGGGTTGAGCAAACTTAACACTGATGAACAAACCTTATAGAGATGTTATTTTGGAAAACATAAACTTGCCCTTATCGTAGATCATTAGACTCCATAAAAAAACATTAAACATTCCAAGTATAGTATAGTTGTTTTTTTTTTTTTTTTTTTTTTGTTTTTTTAAATGTATAATGACAATATTATGTGGAGCTTGCCTGATTGAATATTGTATATATATATTTTGTAAATTATGTAAAATGCTACAGTAATGTATAAATACAATGTGGATGAGTTATACATGTGCAAAAAGGTTTTGTCTGGAAAATAGTGTGTCTGGTGAATGTCTTGTTTCTTGCCATCTTTTTTTAGATACTCATCTATTATCTCATGTTTTTAGCATTGTAATGCTCAGTGATACATTAAGGACTGGGGGGATTTGTTTTGAAGGATGTACATAAATAATTTGTGAAATATTCATTCTAACATTGTTGCTACATCTTTTGTTGATATACAAAAGAAGTTTTTATTATAGAATACTTCAGATGTTATGTGATTGAAATAAACAAAATATATGATGAAATATATGATGAAATAAACAATATATATACCATTTGCTGAAGTGGTTATTTTGAAAAAGGATACTTAAATGTTACATTAAAAATATCTTATTATATCAAATCTGGATAGCCGTTTTCTATTTACGTTTTACATTATAAACATTTTAGCCTATGTATTCAAGAACTGACAAAACAAAAATACAAAAAAAAAAAAAAAACACACAAAAGATTATTTTTAGATCTAGCAAGTTAGAGCTTATTTGTGGACTTATTTGCATACTAAATTGTGATTGGTCTTCTTTTGCTTGTGTGGTGTGCAGCAGCTGCAGATGACTTTTTTGTCTTATTGACGACTTTAGTAAGAGTGCTTTACTCCTGGAATGAGATTGCGCTTGTGTGCATACAGTTTCGAATCCAGCCTGGGTCATATCATTCTTTTCTCTTTTTCACTGTACATCTCTTACAAGAGATGGATATTTTACCTAGTAACTTCTAGAAAGTTATGTTAAAAGTGATGAAAATTCATTGATCAAAAGGGTGAAAACTCTGAATCTATCATGTAATATTATGTAATAGGCCTATATGACTTTTAGAACTTCAAAATGAAAATCTATGGCCATTTTTATGTGAAATTAAATTAAAGTTATTAGACATACCATAAACATCTAGTTCCTAGTATTAGTCAACATCACCATGATAGATAGATAGATAGATAGATGATAGATAGATAGAAAGACAAATAGATAAATAAATAAATAAAATGACAGTGTTTTAATGACGTTTATTATGATTTTTACATCAGTAATAATAAACTATTTGATGTGTCTTTGAAAGGTGCTACAATTTCAGTAAGAGATTTTAATAAGGTGATTAAAAGTATTTCTGGCAATTTAAAAACTTTGATTAAAGTACGTTTAAGTTATGGCTGTTTAAACAATCATATTCCTTCACTTGCAATCAATGGTGTTCATTTATTAGATAAAAAATGCAATAACTTCTTTATTAGAAATGCTCTTTCTTCAACTCCAAGCACAATTTAAATGGAGTATCTGTTATCCAAACTCTGATTTAAATAACTTATGGACCTCACAAACTTTTAAAATTAAAGAACTATTAATTAAAGAACATTTCAAAATTGTTCATAGATATTACCCTTGTAATTTATTTTTGAGCAGGTTTTCTGAAATTGTATCTTCTTTATGTTCCTTTTGCAATACTGAAGAAGAATCAATTTTACATTTGTATTATCAGTGCCCGTTCTCTAAGTCCTTTTGGTCAGAAGTTACCGTGTTAGTTTTCTGCTGCTGTAACAAACTGGTACAAATGACTGAATCTATAATTTTCTTGTCTGATTTTCATTCTAAGGATGTTACACTTGATTACACTGTTTTACTGCTTTGTCTTCTGGGTAAACTTTATCTTCACAAAGCCAGAACTATCCACTGTAATCCCAATTTTAGTATGTTTTCTTCTGATTTAAAGTCCCTTTTTCCTTCTTTTTTAAAGAAAATGTCAAAACCTTTAAAATCAAAGGTGTCGAAAACGTTTAACATCCTTGAATCTGTTGTAAAGAACCTTTCAATTTATTTATTATTTTGTTTACATTGTCAAAATGTAATACTGTGTTGATTTAATTCTTATAACCTCTTGTGATGTCCGTATACCCCCAATTTTACTTTATTGTATTTTTTTTTTCTTCTCATTGTTAATATATGTATCTTTAATTTGCAATAGGCTAATAAATAAATAAATAAATAAAAACTATTTACGTTTTGGCAGATTACCATTGCAGTGTTACGCAAGGGAAAGAGGTTATCCATGTAGTTACAGGTCTTGCTTTTCGGATGCAATCGGATTTTTTCGGCTTCTTGCCTCCATTTTGTACCGACTCCGGGATTTCCGGGATTTCGTAGAACTGGGTTCGCTGTAGCCCAGTGGTCCACCGTTGAACAATATCGCCCTCGATCATTGGGCAGAAATGTTAATAGTAACAAGCGATCCGGTTTCGTGAATTTTTGACTTTAGTGCTTTCATTTCACACTGTGAACTGTTTGGGATAAGTTTGTAGAGTTGGCATTCACCTTCATTATGACAGCGGACCACAGTCAACTCTCGCCCAACTAGTTATTAGTTACCAGTTTTCATTCGGTGGCCGATCAGACAGCGGATCATCGGCGAAAGATCACCCGGTTACTGTTTAACATTAATGTTGTTTGGGACAAGATCTCACGTCGCGACCGACAGGTAAGCTTTGCCAACGTCTTTACAGCCGGAAGAGCTGTAAATGTATCAAGTTAACCTATTTGTTACAGTTCTTATGACATGTTTTAATGGATACACAAGTGACTTTGCGCTAAGTTTTCCGCACATATACTGTTTTACTGGTGTTGTTTTTATTAATCAACGAGTTGTTCAGACCGGTTTTGTGAACCAACCGATTCATTGAAATGATTCGTTTCAAAAGAAGCATTTGTTTACGAATCTCCATCATTTTTGTTGTTCACAACATCGTTAGTCGCTCAAAAGTTTTGGTTTTGCCCAATACATACATATAAGTGCTTAAACCTGTATCACATTTCACGACTGTTCAGGATCTTGTATGGTATGACAGGTATCACTTCGGTCTGTGTGCACAGTTCAAATATTTGTTGACTCAAGATGATCATGTTAACCGACATTATACACAACACGTCATTTTCACAATCTGGTTTGACCTCTTCCATTATTCATTTCCTTCATTTTGCTCTAAAACGACTTTCAGCGATTTTAAATCTATGAACAAATTGGTCTGACATGACAGCAGTTTATGACACTGATCTTAAATTGTATATATGCACCAAATATGGTATTTTTGTAGGCTATTACATGCTTTTAGAGACATCTTTCTGAGTGTCAAACTAAATGAACCCCGTAAAGCCTAACATATTAAATAATACTCAGAAAAAATCTATTTTTTAAACGAACCTTTTGACAAAATATAAAACAATTGAATGTTCGTTTTAGAGTATGTTTTGTATCATATTTGATACAAGTTTTTATAGCCTATATAATATGATATGATATGATGAGAATATGGAGCTCACAGTCAAGGAGGAAAAAACACCTCATTTTAAAATATATTCTTACATTTACATTGTAAAAATCATTAAAGATTTCACAGGAAAAAGACACGTGCACCACGATCTGAAGCAGGACATATTTCAGAATTATACTAAAAGGCATTTTACTTGCTATAAAAAGTATCAGTCAGAGGACAGAAGGCATGTAGATTGTGTGCAACAAGTTTTTCATCAAAATTTTGATCATTTAGAGGCCTTAGAAAGTCATGTATCAAATGTGATACTGTAGGTTTTATAGTTAAACACCTCTAGTCATGTGATTATTTACAGCTGTCTAGTAAAAATGTACCATTGAAATCAAGTCTGCACTTTCTTTATAGTTTACGAGTCTAGTAAAAAGAGTTGTTGATGTATTTAACACAGTTGTCAGAGTCAAAAGTAAATTTTCTCACAAAATGTTACTGGTGGGAATAAATAAACAGCCTTATTTAACACCAGGCATTGTTTTTGTGGTATTGATGTTGATTTTGCAGTGCAGATCAAATTTAGTCGGCTGTCAGTTTGAGAGAAGAAACTTAACTCCTACCTCCTTACAGTTTACTACTTTTATGCGTGTCATTAATCACAGACATATTCTTGCAACAGCTTGGTGTAATAAACAAGGCCTCTGACAGATTTGGTATGGCTGATTAGAGCGAGAAACACATCTGCCTGTTTTGGCCTGTTATGTGAAGAATGCCAAGTTATTTTTCTGGATTGACATTGTTTTGTGGTACATTTAATGCTTTTAAAAGTTTAATAGGATGTTTTTTTTTTGTTTTTTTTTAAGGTGAAACTCTTTCATGTTGTATGTACCACATTTTTGGTTTGTCTCTTTCTGTGGCATTTTAAAGTTAGTTGTATAGAGATACTGTGTATTTGTTTGCCTCTACAGGTCACCAGGTTTAAAAGTAGGCTGATGAGTTTGTGTAATAGAGGCTGGTTTATTTCTTTATTTTAGTAGTCAATGTGTTCACGATCACATGTATATTTCAGGAATCAAACCACATGCAATATTTGTTTTAGAGGTTTGTGTGCTACCTTTGTAGTTTTTTTCATCAGACATGTTCATAGACAAAGCCACGGTTTAATAGAGCAGTAACATGCGTTTTGATCACAGTGTGTAACCGCTTGAATGTAAAGAAGGTGAGCAATTCAGGTGGTCATAAGCGTACAGGTTTTATTCAGTGTTTGCCACAATCCTCACTCATTTTTACACTCTCTCACTTCCATTAGTCGTTGTGTGATAGATCCTGCTTAGCGACATTCCAGTTAGCCCTGCTAAAGTTTCATCTGTGGACGTGTACGAGCACTTCTGTCTGAACTGGGAGGGAAAGTTTCTGGAGTTCCATACTGGAAAGGAAGACCAGTGGGGGAAAAAGAGGAATTTTTTTAAAATATATATATCTTTTGAATATTTTTGAATTTCCATTACTTTTCTATTGCTTGCTGCCCACTGTTGAGTAGTTCCTGGAAGTGTCAGGTGGTTTGAGAGGTACTGTGACGCTACGTTGATGACGTTAACCAACACTAATGAATGTCACTGTGATGAGTCATGTTTTTAACTTTTAAAGGATTTTTTTTTAGCTACAACCGTTTCTTGATTTACTTGAAGTTGCACATGGAAGTCTGATGGCTGTAATTCTTTCACCTTGCAGAGTTTTTGTGCGAATACCAAGTGCAGAAGATTGAGGTGACTGTTGACTTCTCCAGAATTCACCAATATGCCGATTCCTCCTCCTCCCCCTCCGCCTGGACCTCCACCACCCCCCACCTTTAGCCAGGTCAGTGTAAAGCGAAAAACAGGTAGCACATGTGTCCATTCTCACTGAGACAGCAGCAGTTTTTCTTCCTGATATTTCTTTAATTCATGTTGCCTTTTTCAAACCCCCATTGCTTATTTTTTGTTACACAAGTCTCTTTACTCTTGTACTCTTTGTATTCATGTAGGTCTCATAGTTTTGAAAACTTTTTAAACCAATTCCAAGAAACGTTTGTGTAATTTTTAACTTTTATCCTTTAATACCTGAGTGTAAAAATGTGAATTAGTAATTCAGAAATATCATTAGGTTTAATTCATAAATATCATTATGTTTTATATATTTAAGGCCATTATTTTGCAAAAAAATAAAAATAAATAATAATAATTTATTAAAGGGGTGGTTCATTATGATATCACTTTTTTAAACTTTAGTTAGTGTGTAATGTAGAGCATAAACAACATCTGCAAAGTTACGATGCTCAAAGTTCAAAGCAAAGGGAGATATTTTCTTTTACAGAATTCTCTGTTTAAGGAATACAAAAAACGGCTGGTAGGGACTACAATGAGCTTCTTCCCGGGTTGGTGACATCACTAATCCTAAAATTTACATAAACCCTGCCCTTGAGAACACGCAACAAAGGGGTGAGGCCATGTTATTGTAATACAGTACATACCACAAATGCAATAGCATGTCATAAAAGCAAGATGACAACATAAGTTATAACTGTAATTAAACTAAACTATACCTGTTCTATCTTCATGCAGCATATATTCTCTGGCTCTGTAGGATCTTACAACAGTTCCCACACGAGCGATTTATAGATTATCATGACAGAATATGCTAATCAATGACTTTAAGATATCTCACATCAGCTACATAAATTAAGCAACTAACCATTCAGAAACGTTCTGTTTCATTCAACATGTTGTCACTTCTTCTTGAGTCTCTTCATCATTGTCGGACTTCGGTTTAAACATAAAAGGCTGAGCAGTTTCTGAAATTTTCAGTGAGTCTGCTTGAGGTAAATCAGCGGTGCTAACACTATGTGCTAACATGAGCTCTTGAAACCCTGCCCTCTGCTTAGGAGCAGCAGCTCATTTGCATTTAAAGGGACATACACAAAAACGGAGCGTTTTTGCTCGCCCTCAAAAAGTGACAAATTTAACATGCTATAAAAAATTATCTGTGGGGTATTTTGAGCTAAGACCTTACATACACACTCTGGGGACATCAGAGACTTATTTTACATCTTGTAAAAATGGCATTATACCACAGTTTGGAGTTTGGAGAGTGACACCACATAAGGCTGAACTAACCTTGTCATAAAAAAAATTGATATTTTAAGAGACTTTCTAATTTCACAGTCATTAGTATCTGCAGAGGTCCTCTCTATTATATTATTTCCAGTTTTATGATTTTTCTGTATGTAGCAGCCCTTCAGCGTTGAAGAAAAGTTTCTGCATGTTGGTCGATCACGTGACTTTTTTTATTTGGTGGACAAAAGTTGTTTTTTTTTTTTTTTTTTTTTTTTAAATACTAATAAGAAGTGAAACATTGTTTTATTAATTAAAAAAAAAATTTATTTTTTCATTATAACCCTTATTTTAATGAATTTTAATTCTGAAATTAACAAATTTCAGCATAGAAATTTAAGTCAATGAAGTCGATTTTAATATATTATTTAATAAATTAATAGGTCTGTTTTGAAACATACAAATCTGTTTATGTTCAGGCGAACACCACACCTCCAAAACTCAGTCAAAATGAAGTGAAAGGAAGGGGAGCTCTGCTGTCAGACATCTGCAAAGGCGCCAAACTGAAGAAGACCAGTGGGGTCAATGACAGAAGTGCACCTATCATTGAAAGTAAGTCAGCTGTGTTTATTTATGCTGAAAATACAGATAATGTTTGACATGACCCACCTAACAATTTTTTTGTTGGCAGAGCCTGGAGGTGGAGGTCGAGGTGGTGGCGGTGGTGGTGGTGGAGGTGGCGGAGGAGGAGGTGGTTCTGGGCCGATGGCTATGGGAGGGTTGTTCAGTGGAGGAGTGCCTAAACTACGACCAGTTGGAGGTAAGTTCCCCTTTTACACTAAGTACTTCAATGATGGGTTATCATCTCTAAAACTGTTTTTTAATGTATCTGCACAGACAGCTCTGTAGGACGGTCAGCGTTGCGGCCACCTGGCTCTCGCCCTGCAGTACCCCGTGTTGCGAGTCATTCTGAACTGGACGGCTCCAGTCGTGGTGATGGAGGTCGCTCCTCACCTCCTGAACAGCCACGAAATCACCGTCCCTCCCTGCCAGATGTCTCCAAACCCACCAGCTCCGCAAAACCCACCAGCTCTGCTCCACCTCCACCTCCGCCATTCAACCGCGGTGGCAACCGCGGACCCTCTTCAGCCCAACAGAATTCTGGGGCACATAGTCGTGAGAAACCCCTTCCACCACCACCACCACCTGCAAGCAAGGGGCCTCCACCGCCTCCATCTTCTGCTCGTGATGGGCCTCCTAAACATCCCCCCCTTTCATCTCGCTCCTCTTCATCCTCCTCCTCTTCTTCAAACGCACCCCCACCCCCGCCTCCTTATCGTCAGCCACCTTCTGCAAATGGAGACCCTGCCCCTGAGTTGCCGCAGAGGCGAAACTCGCTGAACAAGAGAAGCCATGCCAATGCTAATGTCCGTAGCCAGGCCCCTCCTCCTCCACCGGCTGCCCAGCAGAACAGACGACCCCCACCACCAGTACGTGATCCAGTGGGCCGTAGCACAGGTAAAAATGTTGTGAAGCGATTTAGGTCACCTCAAGATGTAGTCTGACTATAGAGTAAAACAGTACCTGCCCAATTTTCAGCAGTGCCTGAAGTATTTTTCCCATTTATCTTTTTTTTTTTATAAGCCATGAACCAAACCAACTAGCTATGGGTGAATCACAACAATACAAACTTAGATTTGAAGCAACAAAGTATTTGATAATCGGACAAAAAGACAAGACTGTGTGGTTAACAGCTTTAATGAGGAAAAGAACTACAGCTCCCATGAAGCATTTCCAACGACATCATCGAAATAAAAACAATGTAAACATCTTTAAATCAATATAAAACTATTGATTTAAAGATGTTGATTATGTATATAGAAACAACATATTTTAAAATTATTGCAGTAGTTTGAGAGCGTTGAGAGATTGACTCGATTATGTCATTTGCAGTACACTAAATTGTTTCCTTTGGCATGATTTGTTTGTTTCTCTGCAGAATCATAGTTTTTCACCAGGAATTCATCTGTTAAACACAATTGTTTAAAAAATAGTTGAAATAATTCAGCTGATGAATTCAACAGAAACATATACCATCAATTAACAACTTTGTAGCTCATAGTATGTCTGTTTTAAAGGTTTGTAAGTTACCGTTAAAAGCTTATTCCTCTATGGAGGAAATGAATGGGATTTTTACTTCCAGAATCTATATAGTTCCAAAATCCATTAAACACAAATGTGGAAATTAGGTGCAATGTTCACAATGCTTTTCCAATAAAATAAAAATAATAAGTCTCCAAATAATGAAGACACTGTCACTTTAAAAATCATTTTAAAAAAAGCACCATCAAATCACCATAAATGTTTTACATTGGTCTTGTACGCTATATTCCAAGTCTTCTGAAATTTCACACAAAGCTTTGCATGGCTTCTGAAGACTTGGAATATAGCATACAAATCATATGTAATGTATATTTTGCTGCTTTTAGAGCTTGACAGTAGTGATGCACCAAAATTTCAGTAACCGAAATCCAAAAAAAAAAAAAGCAACAAAACTATGTTTCAGTTTCGTTTAAAATAGTTTTGGGGTGGCGAGATCATTGACTGAAACAGTGATGTTTGATTAGCTCTTCTCTGATGCATTTTTGACTGTTTCAGCATCTACTTTATGCACAAAACATGGATAAGCTAAAAGAGGTAAACATGTCATCTATGTACACTTCGCCATGACCAAAAATGGTGCAAAAGTAGCAATATTTAAAATTTGTTCTAGTGAAATATCGAGAGGTTGCTTGTTGCCTCTTGAACTTTACTATAACTGGTTTAATTTATCACCTGAGAAAACAACACCCTGAACAGTAAAATAAGTTCAATTACCCAAATTTAATTACTGAAATTGAAAACTTTCATTTCAGTTTTAGTAAAAGATCTATTCAATGCATGAGTTCTGTCTGTTTCCATCCCATTTTACTTTTATTGTGTGGTAAAGAGCAGTGTAAATATTCTGCCAAATATCTGTTTCACCAAAAATCATACAGGGTAATGATTACAAATGATATAAACTTATACCTTTAAATTCAAGGATTTACTACAGTATAGTCCTCTGAAATGCGGTCATCTTTTAAAATGACTTGTTCATTCAGCTCCTCAGGTTCCTCCTCCTGCATCTCGTAATGGGGTTCGGGAAACGCCACCCCCTCCACCCCCTTACCGTGGCGGCCCACAAACATCTTCTGAACCCCCTAGTAGAGGGAAGCCCCCTCCTCTTTCCTCTACTGGACGTCAGTCTTCAGGACACGCATCTTTTGCTCCTCCTCCTCCTCCACCTGTCCGGAATGGACATATGTCATCTGCCACCAGGTCTTTTTCTGGTGAGTTCCATCAGTTTCATCAAACAGATGATGTAATCTTTTTTGGAACTTAGTTGCTAATTTGTTTATTCATGGGAAGTATCTGTAGATCTGAACTTTGAGATCTAGCTAGTTTGCCGTACTGTATCTGAAGTGTACTGTGCATCAGCACATGGAAAAAAAAAAACCTGCAGTCAAATGACCTCTCAGTAATTCAAATGCGGCCCTCTTATTTCCTCATTACAGCCATCAACAAAGCCTTCACAGAACACAGAGATGTAATGTCAGATAAGTAGTCCTAAAAAATAAGGTCATTATTTTACATACAGTAACAGCCAGATGCTGATCAGTAATTTACAAAAAACATGCTTTTAATGTTTTCATACAGCCTTCCAGCAGACAGCTATAATAATAATAATAATTCGTTACATTTATATAGCGCTTTTCTGGGTACTCAAAGCGCTTTACATATGGAAGGGGGAATCTCCTTAACCACCACCAATGTGCAGCATCCACCTGGATGATGAGACGGCAGCCATATTGCGCCAGAACGCCCACCACACACCAGCTTATTGGTGGAGAGCAGACAGAGTGATGAAGCCAATCATTATATGGGGATGATTAGGAGGCCATGATGGACAGAGGCCAATGGGCAAATTTGGCCAGGATGTATGATGCAAATGTAGGCCTAGAGCAGGGTTTCCCAAACAGGGGTTTCAAACTCTTGGGGATTCGTGAAGGAATTGCAGGGGTTTGTGAGTAGATGAAAAGATAATAATTAATTAATTATATGTTATTATATGTATATAATTAATCCTAAAAATGTCAAATTAAAATAAATAAATAGGGCTGCACAGTTAATGAAATTGAAATCACGATATGGCTTTAGTATGATTATCAGTCAGTGACAGTAAATGTTGCTCCAAACTCCCATCTCTGCATATTGCTTATTTAATTACAATAAAATGTTTACTAAAAAGATTAAAATTTTTATTTCTTTACCTGCATGCCATGTGACCATTAACTGACATCAAAGAACCATTAACATAGAAATGTGTTGTTCAATTACTGAAATATTAAAATGCTCCTACTAGGCTATTTTGAAGATTCATAATTTTGCTTTGTAGGTCTTCTACAATAGGTTTACATGCATCAAAAGGACAAAAAACACTTTAATTTTCTCATAATATACACTGCAGCATCACCTCTTTACTCAGTGTCTAAATGGTTCAATAAAGGATCCGGTCTCTCTAAACGCCTCCTTTCCGAGGGCTTCCTCTGCTTTGATTGGTCAGATGGCCCACTCTGTTGTGATTGATCTATCGCTTACAGCGCATGTCGCAAACAAAATGTCCATTACCATATCTGAATTTTAGCTCCGGAGGCTTCCTCAGCACTTGTATACACTGTGATACGAAAAGTGACAATGGCGTTGGTTCTACCGTACCAGATTTGCTTTCACAGCACAGAAAACAGCATCTTCTCGACATGACGACAACATGAACCAAACTCTTCCTGGCCTTAGCTAGAGCTACTGTGTTTGAGAGCAGGTCAAAGTAGATGTCATTCACAGGCAGCCAGTGGAGATCAGACTGGCATTATGCATATTTGTTACAAACTTGCGTAGGTGGAATTACTGACGACTCGTTTCAGGCAGTTCAGAATCGGTTCTTTCTTTTGGGAGACATTATCTCCTATTTTTGTATTTTTGATCAAATAAATGCACCCATGGTGAATATGAGTCTTCTTTCAAAAACATTAAACAATCTTAATGATTCCAAACTTTTGACCATTAGTGCTCAGCTTTAGTAACATACAAACCATTTTAACCCTTAAATATGCAAAGAACTGTGGAATAGATGGAAAATATAATTATTTTTCAAATATTAACAGGTTCCATATAAAGAACCAGCAAAAACATTTCTGAAAATTTGTGCTACAGACATCCTAAATTATATGAATGTGTTAATGTTAGCCTACTCCTCGCCTCTCTCCGAAATGAGTTTATTTTTAATTTTTAAAAATCAGGTGTTCATCTGAGTGATCTAAGAGCTTCCTTCAAACTTTCACATTTGAAATGGGAATGCACACACACACAAAACTGGACTGGATTCATAGAGTTTTTGTGGTTGTAATAAAAATAGTAACAATCCTTCCCTCACGGGTCAATTTGACCCCCATAAGGTGTGAATGGGAAATGGGGGAAATGTTTTTATTTTTGTGTCAAAAATTCCAATTCCTAATTCTGGCACAATTCCCAACACACACATGTACAAATGAAGGGATGAGACTATAGAATATCCCCAATGCAGCGCACACACACATACACGCACAAATAGAAATATGTAATAAAATATAAGATATATTTTCTTTTATGTCTAAATATATATCTGAATGCATAAAAAGCTAATTTAAGTTTCAAATTTAAGTTTTATTCCCAGATTCCAGTTTATTTGTTCTTGAATCACCATAGAGCAGTGGTTCCCAAACTGGGGTACGCGTACCCCAAGATGTAGGTCACTTTGTTTCTTCAGTAGAACACAAATGATGATTTTTAACTCCAACCGTTGCGGTCTGTCAGTCGAATAATGCTTGTCAATGGTAACTCCATCTATAAGAGTCAAAAAAACATGCACAGACAAATCCAAATCAAACCCTGCGGCTCGTGACGACACATTGATGTCCTAAGACATGAAACGATTGGTTTGTGCGAGAAACCGAACAGTATTTATATCATTTTTTACCTCTAGAACACCACTATGTCCAACTGCCTTGCGCATCCGGTGTGTGAGGTCTGAACGCGCTCTGACAACGGAAGTGATCTCTCGCACTCATTGAAGTATAAGCGCGAGACATCACTTCTGTCATCAGAACGCGTTTTCAGACCTCACACACCGGATGCGCAAGGCAGCTGGACATAGTGGTGTTTTAGAGGTAAAAAATGATATAAATACTGTTCGGTTTCTCGCACAAACCGATCGTTTCGTGTCTTAGGACATCAATGTGTCGTCATGAGCCGCAGGGTTTAATTTGGATTTGTCTGTGCATGTTTTTTTGACTCTTATAGATGGAGTTACCATTGACAAGCATTATACGACTGACAGACCGCAACGGTTGGAGTTAAAAATCATCATTTGTGTTCTACTGAAGTCACCTACATCTTGGATGCCCTGGGGGTAAGCAGATAAACATCAAATTTTCATTTTTGGGTGAACTATTCCTTTAAGATTCAAACTCTTGATATAAAACAAAGCCTTTTGTGAGTTCTTGTTTTTAATGTTGATAATATTATACGAGCAAGAATGCAAATCCAAATACCCACACAACAGTTCAACAAACAAAAGGGTAATATTAAGTGATGTTCTTCACAGTATTGTCAGTATTTGCTCTATTTTGCAACGAAAGCAACAGCAGAATTACAACACAGCGGTGTTTCGAGAAGAATCTGCGGCTTTGAATGAATCATTCGTGAAAGTCATGATTCACTGATTCATTCATAAATAAGGCCACTTGCTTCGTTGAATGAATGACTCGATGACTCACGCATTAAGACAGTGACTTACCGCCATCTACTGGCGGTTTTAGTATTTAACATAATCACTTTTCATGTTTTTAGCATTGCATATTTCTCTTTTGAATTTTTTTTATTTAAAACATTATTAATGTTGTAAAGGTATTCATAAAGATAAAAAAATGCACTAGAAAGTCAATTTAGGGGGCAAATATTGTCCCTTAATGGAAAATTTACAATCTAAGTGGAAGAGAGAGGGTACGCAGAAGGATGGTAAATGCCTCAGGGGGTACTCCACTCTAAAAAGTTTGGGAACTACTGCCATAGAGAAACTATAGGCCCCTCTAGTGGCAATATTCATAAAAAGCAGATTAATGTCATTTTTTTTCCACTAGAGGTCAGCAGAGACACTCAATGACTGAATGCATGATATTATTGACGCGTTCACTAGAATTGGACTGGTCTTTTTTGTGGAATAATGTACAAAAATATGCTTATTTTCAATAAAAAAAAATTCAAGAATTTAGAGGTAAATAAAATAAAAATAACCAAAAAATATATATATAAATTAAAAGATTTAAAGACCTTTTATCATAATAGACTGATATAAGATTTCTGGACAACAACAACAACAACAACAACAACAAAAAGTGTAATTTTTTGACCCGACCCAGTAGAGGGGAGGAGTTTTGCACCCTGGGGAGGGAAGGAGTTAAACATCAGCATATGCCAAGCTACTTGTCCAATCCCCAGGTGGTGACAGAATAGCTTTGTTATTGATTCCTAAAGGTTTTATATTTATAAAATGTTTGATGTCTCTTCTCAGATGATTTTGAGTCCAAGTACGACTTCCACCCTATAGAGGACCTGCCCCCACCTGAAGAATACAGACACTTCCAAAAGACTTATCCCAGCCAAATCAACAAGGGTAAAGACCTGACTTAATTTTGACCTACAGTTTTTCCATAAAGAAACTTTTACAGGGTTTGTTCTACACATTACCTCATGTCCTCTTTATCTTTCTCCCGCTTTAGTGAGAGGTGCTCCTCCACTGCCTCCTGTTTTAGGAAGATGAACGCCATTCAGGGAAGAGAAGGACCTACAAAGATAACACAAACATACACAAATATGTACATGCTGTATACAGTACACACAAACATTAATTACACATAAAAATACATCTAATAATGTGACATCTTTCTTAGGGAAACACTATTAATTCCTACATGCTCTCTGATCCAAACCACTCCAGAATGCTGTACCTCTAGACCTGAAAACACTGTGCAATATTCCTGTGCTGCCTAGAAAATGCACCTTCTGTTATTGTGTCTGATGACAGCGGCACAGCAAAGCAACCAAGTCAGAGTAGACAACTCCAGTTACCATGAAGCTAGATGTGTACATTCCACCTGTTTCTTATGACAACCAAAGTTTTTTTTATTCAATGAGAAAATGTGTAGCACTTGTAGATTACTGATGTCTATGCATATCAGACTCAAAGTCTGTATTTCTCTGGACAATCATTTTATTATCATTTTTTATTCTTACTTTAATAATATTTTTTGCTTTACAAATCTATCAGGAATGAGGTCGTTTAAATACTAAAAGTGTTTGCTTACACTACAAAGGCCATGAAATAACCTTGTTTCTTGTTCAATCCACAGTTATGTGTTTTCCTGGTCAGGCTACAGAATCAAAGCCAATATTGTCATATAGTTTTAAGAGGAGAACTGATTTTTAAAAAATATTTTTATTTTTATCGGCTCTATGTTGAATCTAAACTACTTTATAACTGACCAAATATACACTAAGTGCCAGCAGATCTGTCGAAGACTGTTTTTTTAAAACAGTGCCATCTTTTGGCTCATCTGTACCCTTTTTCCTGCTGGGTACCAATGTTTTTGGGTCGTTTATACATTGCCTTTGTGTCATTTTTGTTTTAAACCTAAGCTAAATTTCAAGAAAATAAATTTTAGGAGATTTTGTATAAAACACTACAAGTTTTTCTAATTGGCATATTTTAATTGTGTTGCATTGTATTATATGATATAAAGTGACCAATTGTGTTAATAATGTTCAGGCACTTCTGGCCGTTAAGTATAGAAGCTACTATTGGGATTTGGTGACCAATCATTCTGACTTGTAAATGTCATTTTATCTATTTCTGAATGTTAAAATTTGTGTCAACATAATTGTGAAATAAAAGGTGAGAAAGGGAATTATGATTTGATTGCGCTTCTTTACGATAAGGGCATAATATAAATGTCGATCTTAAAACGATTGGTTTAATACAATTACTTTATAATTGGTCTTTTGCATATATTCACAATATTTCATATTTTATAAGATATTTCTTAATGCATATATTGTTGCTACATGTTTTGTGTTATGCATATTCTGCGGCTTACTATAACAACAGAGAAAAGATACCGTTGGAATACATTTGCATCTTTTTTTTTTTTCTAGCAGATGAATGATAAAACACTGATAGCCAATCAAAATCCTTCCTAAGTGAAGCAAGCATTAAAAATAAACAAGGCATTATTGTGTGTTTGGTGTCAATGCTTATGCATTTCTCATTCTTGGTATAAATGGGCCTTTATACAAACATGAAAAACATTAAAGAAACATGAAAGCTGCACCACACTTTACTTTAACACAGTAATTAATTCGAAATCTTCATAATCTATATAACATACACCTTCATTTTTTTTAAAAAAACAGATTTACGCTGCTTCCTAAATCACGTACTTTCTGAGGTACTACATTTGAATTTACTCTATATAGTATGAATATTGGTCGTATGAATGAAATACAGACATACTACATCCGCCATGCTGTTACTGTCACGTGACCTATCAGCGTCAGATGAGTCACTTCACTTCCATTTATAAATCCCCTCCAGCGGCCTCACGGGATAGTAAAGTGTCCATCGAATGCACACTTCAGAATCTCGGTGGAAGTAGTAGGTCATCCAGGGATGAGACAGACAGAGATGAGGGATGTACTACTTCTTTTGGTATGCGTTTTTTTACATACTATATAGTAGGGAAGTATTCGATTTCGGGCGCAGCATTAGAATATTATTATATTCTGACCTTTTGTATGCCCAATAAAAGATCTCTTAACATTATGGGTTTATTACCTACTGTACAACTCTTTTTATTGAAAGTAATATGCATAAATTTTGTTACTTTTGTACTTTGTGTCAGTTCCTGTGCACGCATGAGTTACTACATTATGGAGAAGAGAGAGAATTTTAGTAGTTCAGTAGTTTAAAAAATGTTCAAGCTGTAAGGGCCACCCAATTGGCCCAACGACAGTGTCCAATGTCCAATATTTGTTTAAAAAAATTTGTTTAAAAAAGATGCCATTAAACAAAAAATGTTTAATGGCATCTTTTTACTAAGCACTATGAATGAAGGCCAGTATCGCCGATACCATGATACTCTGATATGTCTCTATTGGATCTAATGGATTTTTTTGCCATTAATTATAGCCATTCAACATTACAGTATAATTAAAAGGCATCATTTTTAACATTTTAATAGGCTTTAAAAATATATAACTTTTAATTTAAGGAAATTAAAATAATCTTCACATAAACCCATTATAATAAATGTCACATTTAACTGTGCCTTCAGGATACTGAGCTGGCGTAATCTATAAACTTTTCTCCATACAGGTGTTTTATCTGGAATAATAAGCACATTCAGTATAAATCAAAGTTTTTATTTCTTAAAAATTGGTTTTGTAATGATATAGTTTTTGTAAACCATCTTTTTAACCATGAAGGACTTATGTTGACCTATTCTGAATTTCTTTCAAAATATAGTATTCGAGTCACTCCTAAAGATTATGCTGTGGTTATGGATGCTTTTCCCTCTGGTCTAAAAATGCTTCTTAAATACCTGTCCTCAACTCTCTCTATACTTGATGTTGGATCCTGCTGATACTGAAGTATATCTGTTTCTCTCTTTCCCCTACTAAGAATAATAATTGTTACATTTGGGCTTTGTTTCAAATGTATATTGTCTCCAGTCCTGCTATTGTATCATTTTGGAATGGTTGTGTTGATGGTCTGTTGTGGAGTAAAATCTGGTAACATCCTCATAAATATTTAACCACAAATAAAAATATATATATATATATTTTAAACACATTTATAAAACTACCCTTGTAATTATTATCTTGATAATATAAATATAAAGATATTTAATTGTGATATTGATATATTTTGTATATTTTGTGGTTTACATTTTATCATTTATTTTGGAGTTGTCCTCATTCAGTTTGTTTTTGGTCAGATTTCTATTTTTTTTTTTATTAAGACTCACATCATGCCCAGCTTTCAACTGTCCTTTTTTCCTCCTATGACAAATCTTATCTTAAGGAATTTTATTTAATTAATCTGCTGCTTCTTTTAGCTAAATTTAGTATTCATAATGTAAATTTGGGGGAAATAAGCCTTTGTTTTTTAATTCTAAAATCAGAAGCTAACAATACCTAAATATAATGTTACAACCATGCAGGAAAGATTTTAAGGACATTTACCCGGTTGGAAACTAAAATATCCTAAAGAGAGAACAGTTCTTTTCAAAAAATGTTCATGACACTCAGACTTTATTTGTTATATATCATTCATATTATAATGCTACATTTGAACAGCTTTGGTGTTTATTTATCTAGGTTCCCTAATAATATAATTTGAAACGTCTAACATTTTAAGCTTTTTTTTTAGATGTGTAAATTCGACAAAACAATACAAAATAGCAAAATAACATAAAATGGTATAGCATAGTACTGTGTATATTAGAATTCAGAATATCGCATCATATACTTCTGAGTATGTGCGTTTATGAGACAGACATCAAAAAATGAAAATGTGGTCCACAAAATTGGTCAAACAAATTTTAAGAGTGGAAAAATGTGATGATGGAATACTTGCCTTCTCTTTATGCAGCATTTCAAAACTGCAGTCCAAAACTGTCTTAATATTTCCCGGGAAATTCTTTCCGCCAAAATACCAACAAAGATTTTACCCGCCTTTACAGTCAAGCCAATGGGGGAAGGGACTAAGAACCCTATTGGTCCTTAAAACAAGAGGACCTTGGGCAGCCAATGAAATGCGTTGTCATGGGTCTTCGTCACACGCCAGCCTCTCAGCTGTTTAGAGGAGGAGTTCACAACAACACGTTTGGCGCTAGTTTGACGGCGGGTCAGAGTGGTGAGGAGCATTGAGGCTTACAAGGTGTAATTTTTACAGCGATTGTGAATACAATTTCAAATTTAATCAGGTAAGACATTAAATATGTTCATTCTTTAGTCTTTAAGAGATTGCTAGGCAGTATATTTTTAAATAAACTGCTTTTATTTAGTGTTGTTCAGCGCGTGAACAAACAGCTTGGCGCCAAATGACCCACGATAGGAACTGTTCACATTCACTTTACCGTATTTGTAGGTCATCTGTATGTGTTTTAATCTGCAACAACAACAAAAATTTGTAAATTGCTCTTATTTTTGCAGAGTGGTAGTGAATTAGAACGGACAGGAAGCATTGTGTGTTTAAAATAAGTAATCACAAAGCGCCTGTAGGGCGCCAAATGGAAGAAACACATTACTCATTTGTGGTCTTTGATCAGTGTGAAACGGAACAAAAATGAATTAAATCTTTGGAAGACTTGATGGTATTATACTAAACACCCCCAACAGAGGTTTTTAGGTTTGTATGTATTTGTTAATGATTCACACCCCAGAGTCTACAGGACAAAATAACACTTACTTGATAAATTCCTCACGGTTTCCCTGTTTTCTCCTCAAAGTACAGTTTTGATGCTACAGATGTACTTAAAGCAAATAAGGAAACCTGACAGAATAAATTGCAGGTCACTGATTGATTTCTTATTAACTAAGTTATTTATCACTGTGCTTTTCTTTTCAGGTCTGCTTCCTGGTTTTAAACTAAAAATGCCCAGTACTCGCTCACAGAATCAGCCCACCCTTCAGTTCCCTAGAAGGAAGTCTTCCAGATTGGGTTCTCGACCTAAAAGCTCCTCTGAGAACGCCGCAGATGTCCAGGCCACCCCTCTGTCCCCTATAAAGACAAATGTGGGGGATTCGCTTGCCGTCTGTCAGTCTCCCAGAAACTCTGTGTTGAAAAACACCTCTCTGTCTGAGAGGCTGCCCCTGAGCCCTCGTAAACGCACGGGTGTGTAAATCATCACCTTTTAAACAACTATCAAGGTTGCTGTACTTATAGTAATGTGGCGTGCTTTGTCTTTTATTTATGAAGCTCTTGGTTTTCCCATGGTTTTTGTTTCAGGTGATGAAAACGGATGTAACCTCCCATCTTCTATGCTTGGCTCTCCGCCTAAGCAGCGCTGTGCTCCTCTGTGCTCCCCTCGTAAACTGTCCTTCAACGAGAACACACCGGTCTTCTCCTCACCTCCACGTCCCACCCCGTCCTCACCGAAAATTCCTCTGTCTCCTATTTCTCGTCCATCGCCAAAACGGCTGCATGAGACCCCCTGCACCAACACGATCCCCCGTACAGAGGGAAAGATCCCTGTTACACGACTGTTTCCTGTAAAAAGTAAGTTTTAATATTAAAATTGGTGTTGATTCTTGTCACATTTTTGCACTTAATAATTGATCTCTATCTTTGTCCCTGTAGATTCGGGTTATCAGAGCATAAAGCAGGCTCTTCACACTGCAGTACCCGAACGTCTTCTCTCTCGTGAGGCAGAGAGAGCTGCCATTGTCTCCTTCCTGGAGAACCATGTAGTGGCGGAAAAACCCTCCAGCCTCTATATCTCTGGCGCTCCTGGCACAGGCAAGACTGCCTGTCTAAACTGTGTCCTCCAGGAACAAAAGGTAAGCTCAAGACAAAATATGGGCGTCTGCAAATCAAACGGCATATATTGTAAAATAGACTACTATTCAAAAGTTTGGATTTTTTTTGGGAAGAAATTAACTTGTATTCAGCAAGGATGCATTAAATTTATCAAAAGAACGAAATTTCAATTTAATGCTGTTCTATTGAACTTTCTATATGTATAAAAATGTATAAATTTGAAGAGTCTTCTGACCTCTCTTTTGTTTCCAGGCTCTGTTGAAAGGAGTTCAGACTGTGGTAATCAACTGTATGAATTTGCGCAGCTCTCATGCCATCTTTCCGTTGCTGGGAGAGAAACTAGGGGTTCCCAAGGGCAACAGCGAGGCTCGGCTGGAGAAACTCCTGACCAGCTCTGGGCCCACTGTGTAAGTCGGCTCGCATTCAGGCAGTGCTTCGCTCTTGCTAATTTGCATGAACCGTTTCAGGTTTTTAGCTCATTACTGTGACCGAGATCAGTTTTTGTAGGCCTTTTTCATGTGATTTAAATCTTATTGTGGTGTAATTTTGTGTGCAACAGGCTTTTGGTTCTTGATGAGATGGACCAGTTGGACAGCAAGTCTCAGGAGGTTCTCTACACGATCTTTGAGTGGCCTTACCTGCCCAAATCTCGTGTTTGTCTCATTGGTAAGATTGTCATAACAAATTTGTGGACAAGGTGCTATAAGCGATTTTTGAGAAACAGTGTTGATATTTGAAATCAACCCAAACACACCCCTTCCTTCATTGCTCCACCCCCAAATTGCAAGAGTGGATGTCTTCTGGATCGTCCTGAATGTCTGCTGACCTGTGAACTTTGACCCCTTAGGTATTGCTAATGCATTGGACCTGACAGACCGTATTCTGCCCAGACTGCAGGCAAAACCACATTGCCGACCCAAACTGCTCAACTTTCCTCCCTACAGTCGCGAGGAGCTCAATGCAATCGTCCTAGACCGGCTCACACAAGTATGCCTACTTGCATATTTTCTGTTACTCGCACTTATCCAGTCTCACATTCTGAGCTAATAATACAATGGTGTGTTTGTGTGCATTTAGGTGTCAGGTGAAGGTGTTTTGGATGCAGCGGCAGTTCAGTTCTGCGCCAGGAAAGTCTCCGCAGTGTCAGGAGATGCCCGCAAAGCACTCGACATCTGCAGGTAAGAGAACAGGCTAAGTTTAAAAACTAAAAAAATTAAAAACTGCTAAATCTCCAGCACATCAAGTGTGATGGTTAGTTTTGTGAGGTTCTCACACATTTGTGTCTATCCTTCAGGAGGGCTGTGGAGATTGCGGAAGCAAGTGACAGGTCTAAAACGGCATCTGAACCTGCGGTCAGCCCTAAAGGTAGGAATTACTGTACAATATGTACCGGAAAATAAGTCACACCTTGATTATAAGCTGCATTGTTGAGAGAGAAAAAGAATCGCAGATAAGTCGCATCTGTGTATAAGTAACATTTTATTATTATATTCAGAAAATATATAAAACACCGGTAAATAAAACAAACAAACCATTTAAACATGTTTTTGTTCCCCTCACTCCACAACAAATCCTTCAACCACAAATCCTTCAATTCACAACAAAATTCAGAACAGGAATGAAAAATAAAACCATAAAACAAACAAATTTTAGTGACATTCATTATACATTTGTTATAAATGCTAAGCAAAAACACATTTATTTGAAGCAAAACTGAAACTAGGAAATGCATTTTACAAAAAAAACTTTACAAAACAGACTTGAATGAAACCAAACATGTGCACTTTGCACATTTTGATTGACGTTAATTGCATTATATAAGTCACTTTGAAATAAGTTACATCACTTTTCAGATAATAAAAGTAATTTATTTTCTGGAAAATACAGTAAGTAGTGATGGGTGCTTTCAAAACACTGCTTCATTAAGCTTTTGAAACATTTGCAATCATTTGTTTTGAACCAGTGATTCAGAGTGTATATCAAACTTCCAAAGTTACGTGATTTCAGTAAACAAGGCTTTATGTCATAAATGTTTTAAAATTCCAATAGTTTGCTGCTAGAGGGCGAGGGTGATCTCTGTGAACCAGTGACTATATGAGTTTTGCCTGATTTTGGATCAATTTCATGAATTTGTAGACATTTTAATGATATATTTCTATAGTAAAAAGAACAGTTGTGGTTAGTGTCTCATTGGCCTTGTTAAGCAAGCTTTCCATAAAACAAACAAAAGAAACCCCACAATTTAAAAACACATTATAAAGACACTTCATATTTTTGTTTTAGATGTTTTTTGTTTTTTTGCATTTAATAGATTACTTTCAATTAAACATTTTCAATTGGTTTGTAAAAGGCGTCTCAATGCATGTTTTGAGTTTTTGACTGTTCTGACCAGCAGGGGTCACTAGCACGTCTTGTTTCAGACGTTTCAAAACAGTGAATCATTTTGTGAAGCAATTGTTTCAATTTAGTAGTTCAGGCTTCGTTTCTCCTATCACTAGTGATAACCATTTCAGCATTATTTAGAATGAAAATGAAATAATGAGGGATTTGTCTTGACTCTCTTGTAGCAGTGTCACGGGTGAGCGTTCCTCAAGTGGCACGGGTTTTGTCTGAGGTGTATGGCGACCGCATGGCTTCCAGCAGTGGGGACGGTGAGAGTTTCCCTTTGCAGCAGAAACTTCTGGTCTGTTGTCTACTTCTCATCATTCGTAATGGCAAGAGCAAAGAGGTCCAGTTGGGCAAGGTGAGTCAAAGTTTGATAAATTGTTTCCAAACCCCATAACTTAAGTGTAAATGTTCAGATTACATTGAGGAAGAAGTGTTGTTTTTTTTATTCTGGGACTGATAACCCTCTTTCTGTTTCTCCAGCTGTGTGAAGTGTACAGTAAGCTGTGTAAGCAGAGGCAGGTCAGTGGAGTCGGACAAACGGAGTGTCTGTCTCTGTGCAGTCTGCTGGAGAGCAGAGGAATCCTCACACTCAAAAAGGCCAAAGAGGCTCGACTGACTAAAGTAAGAGCATTTATGAATAGTATGGCTTTTGCATCATATTAAGTAATTCATACTTCAGTTCATTACAATTTAATGAGGGTTCTAAATTTCAATTTTGTTTTCTTTCCTAGATCTCCCTGAAGATTGAAGAGCGAGACGTAGAGAACGCTTTGAAGGATCGAACTCTCCTTGGTAGCATATTAGCGGCTGGTCTGCCATAATCTACACGAGATTTTTTACTTTTTAATATTATTTTATATTGATGAGCTGTGAAAGTCTTGTTTAAAATGAGATTTGCTATATTTTTTTTTAGAGGGATGATTTGATCCAAAAGGGTTAATGTCGTTTTATTATGTTTGTGTCAAACGTTTTTCCTGCCTAAAGTGTAGGGTGTTTTTTTTTTTTTTATTATTTTTTTTTTTGTATTATTAAATTGGCATAAATTCTTCTTTGATGCTTCAAAACAGAAGACATTGCCTTCTATTTTATTTTGTACATCAGCTTTGTAATGGTTTTTGGGGATACAGTTAATAAAGCAGAATGTACATGAGTTTGATACTGAGTCACTTATTTAGTTCTCAAAACAATTTGAAGTATTGCACACTTAATAACGGTTGTTTTTCTTCACTGTTTTCCATCCACTTCCTGTAGAATTCAACTTGGAGTTTACAGTACTTTTTATGTTGTCAGCCTTTGCATACTTCTGTATAGTTTGTGGATATTAAACCATTTCATTCCATTTCACACAATTCATTTTTTTTTTTTTCCACTTAAAATTTCACGTGTCTGTCCAGCCTTCACTAAAGATGTGAAGTCAAAAGGCTGGTCAGCAAATCAAGATTAATAGTTTTTATTTAACCAATTGCAGAAATATTAGTTTCTCGATTGCTAACACACTATAACCAATTCAGTTGGCACAAATTCCCAGTCCATTTATTCAGTTCTCAAAACATACATGTTTCACCTGTTTTCACACATTCCAATTTTCTTAGTGATTGCTGCAAAACTACACAAAAATGCCCCAATTTTACACAGGTTTAACCATGTTTCATTCATAAAACAAAAACATAATACAATTAACTCAAGCATCACAATGTAAACTCAAATAGCACACATTTATACATCAGTAAACAAGGAATGTGATGCTATTTACATGTGACAAATATGAAAAAACCAAGGCAAACAAACATGCACACCAACAACAAACATGACAAGTCTATTCTGATATAACTCCTGTCCTGTGTATATATGCAGTGTTGGGGGTAATGCATTACAAGTAACGTGAGTTACTTGATAACCCTCTTTCTGTTTCTCCAGCTGTGTGAAGTGTACAGTAAGCTGTATAAGCAGAGGCAGGTCAGTGGAGTCGGACAAACGGAGTGTCTGTCTCTGTGCAGTCTGGTGGAGAGCAGAGGAATCCTCACACTCAAAAAGGCCAAAGAGGCTCGACTGACTAAAGTAAGAGCATTTATGAATAGTATGGCTTTTGTATCATATTAAAGGGTTAGTTCACCCAAAAATGAAAATTCTTTAATTAATTACTCACCTTCTTGTCGTTCCAAATCCATAAGACCTTCGTTCATCTTCGGAACACAAATTAAGATATTTTTGATAAAATCCGATGGCTCAGTGAGGCCTCCATTGCCAGCAAGATTATTAACACTTTCAGATGCCCAGAAAGCTACTAAAGATATTTAAAACAGTTCATGTAACGTTAGTGGTTCAACCTTAATGTTATGAAGCGCCGAGAATACTTGCGTGCCAAAAAAACTAAATAACGACTTTATTCAACAATATCTATTGATGGGCGATTTCAAAACACTGCTTCATGAAGCTTCGAAGCTTAACGAATATTTTGTTTTGACTGAGTGGTTCAGAGCGTGTATCAAACTGCCAAAGTCACGTCCCCCAGTGGTGAACCATTGAATTTCGAAACCCTTATGACTTAACGAAGCCTCGTTTACTGAAATCATGTGACTTTGGCTGTTTGATATGCGCTCCGAACAACTGATTCAAAACAAAAGATTTGTAAAGCTTCGAAGCTTCATGAAGCAGTGTTTTGAAATCACCCATCACTAGATATTGTTGAATAAAGTCATTATTTTGTTTTTTTCAGCGCACAAAAAGTATTCTCGTCTCTTCATAACATGAAGGTTGAACCACTGTAGTCACATGAACTGTTTTAAATGTGTTTAGTAGCTTTCTGGGCATTGAAAGTGTTAATTGTCTTGCTGGCAATGGAGGCCTCACTGAGCCATCGGATTTTATCAAAAATATTTTAATTTGTGTTCCGAAGATGAGCGAAGGTCTTATGGGTGTGGAACGACATGAGGGTGAGTAATTAATGACAGAATTTTCATTTTTGAGTGAACTAACCCTTTAAGTAATTCAGACTTAAATTCATTACAATTTAATCAGGGTTCTAAATTTCAATTTTGTTTTCTCTTTCCTAGATCTCCCTGAAGATTGAAGAGCGAGACGTGGAGAACGCTCTGAAGGTTCGAACTCTCCTTGGTAGCATATTAGCAGCTGGTCTGCCATAATCTACACAAGATTTTTTAACTTTTTAATATTTAAAAGTTTTTAAAAAATTACTTTATATTAATATTACTTTTATAATTTTTTAAAAAGTTTTAAATATTAAGTAATATAAAGTAACTCCTGTCCTGTGTTGGGGGTAATTCATTACTAAACAGATTACTTTTTACAAGTAACTAGTACAGTAACACATTACTTTTAAATTTACAACAAAATAACTGAGTTACTTTTTCAAATAAGTAACGCAAGTTACTTTGTTTTCCAATTTATTGAGTGACAGCTCTCCTGTCCCCATGTTGAGAGAAATCGAGAGTAAGTGCAGAGGCGTTGTGTGCGCTGTGTGAAACATGGTTATTCTAGACTAGTTCTAAAGAGTACATCTACTCTTACTACTTCTCCTGCGTCCTGTTCTTCTGTATTTCAGAATGGCAGCGCAGCTGAAAGGCTTGTTTGTTTGAACTGCGCCCTCTACTGTACAGGCCTGAATTTGCATTTCCTTAAGCCTGAGGCTTATTCATTTCACTTTTGGTGCGAAAGGGCCTTTACATTTGCCAAAAATAGAACTTTTTTGTTGTCATAAAAACAAACAAACAAACAAACAGCCCAGCTCAGATGAGAAAAAGTAACGCAAAAGTAATGTAGCACATTACTTTCCACAAAAAGTAATTAACGCAATTAGTTACTTTTTTTAGAGAGTAATGCAATATTGTAATGTATTACTTTAAAAAGTAACTTTCCCCAAAACTGTATATTATGTTTGTGTGTGTATCCAGGAGGGGGGGTGAAAGCATATAAAGGAATGAAGACCTCGAGAAATGAATACATTTTCATCAAGGATAATAGGGGTTGGAGGATGAAGAAGAGAGAAAATAATAATAATAATAATAATAATAATAATAATAATAAATTATCTAAGGCTGCCTCTGATCCCTCTGTGGTCATGGCATAAGTTGGTCCCCTGCTCATGTCATGCCACAATGGGACGTTAGGGAGAGATGCAACGGGGCACAGGGCCAAAAACCCATTTCCTTACCCCAGGCCACCACACACATGCCACACTTAACCTTTTTTTATTATATATATAATACCTTCTTTAAGATTTTTCTAGATGTGTATGTGTTTCAACTAGTGTGACGCATTAAAAAAGCAAGGCATGGAATGCAAAACCGGCAAGAAATCCAAGGTGAAAAAACGAGGAGACGGCGGGAAGGCCACCCACACCACACCTGAATCTTTAAATATTTTTAACTAGGTTCAGTATTGATCAGCAGTGTTGCCTCTTCCTATCCCTAGATGGAGGTGTATAGTTGTGGTACGTTTCCAGGCAAGGTCAGCGGATTCACGACTGTTGGAAGGTAATGAGAGATGACCAAGAGGGGTGTAAGCCTAGTGTATTGTTTGGATGGACATGGACAGGTTTTCCATGGAGATGCAATCTATTAGTAAGTTTTTCCAAGATGCAATATGAATGGTGTTCCTTAATTTCCAGTTCATCGCTAGCACCACAAAGAGTAGTTGACTGTTTGAGTTGATTAAAGGTGCAATATGTAATATTTTCTGTCCGCTAGATGTCGCTAGAGGCCTATTCAAAACAAAGGCGTAGCTTGATGACGCCAAGTTTGAGCGCGGAATCTTGGGACTTGTGGTCTTCACCTCAACAGACGGTGGAACAGAATTGGGATAGGACTCGGGAAGAAATCATGTTCATGAATGCGAATATTAACGTTACTGTAATATGAAGCAGAGCAGGACCGAGTGTTGTGGGAGCTGAACGAGGCCGCTGGAGTGATTGCGCAACACACGCCGCGAGCAGCGGAACTTTTATTATGCCACAGTCACCGGCGCCGCTTCCGCTTTTCCGGTCATGAGTATGAGGTAACACAGCTCTGTTTATCATATTAGTTATATTTGAGTGTGTTGAAAATGTTATAACATTACTGTTGTGCGTTCGCTCGGTGGCTGCTGTGAGACACTTGTTACACACTGCAGTAAGCTAGATCGATTTTAGAATATCATATTAAATACTGGATGGCTTGTGTTGATAAATGGCATGCAATTAATTTTAAAACTTATTGCATGATGGAGAAAATGCTGTATTACTGTTATTAAAAATAAAGCTGCATCTGATTATGCTATGTTAGCTACTTGACAAAGTAGGATTTTTTCTCTGAGGCGTGGTAAAGCATGGTACTCGCAAAAAATCAAGAAAATTAGATTTAGCCTAAACAATAAGACTAAACATGTTGAGCTATATAACAATAATTAGTTTTCTGTCTATAAATATATCAAAACAGTTGTTCCCTTGTCTATTAAAACATGTAAATATTAAAGCGTCTTTGGTGTTTCCATGGTTTCTACAAAATAAAACCGGAAACCGAGGGTAATGCGGGTATGACGTAATTGACAGGTGACTCTTCACACGTCCCGGAGCATTGGTTAAAATTGCAATTTTCTCACGATTTACAAATAGTTGCAAACATTTGGGATATTGTAAGTACTCAACTGAACAAAATATATAACACTGGCCTAGTGGTTTTTGGATATTTTACTGCAAAATTCTTACATATTGCACCTTTAAATACACAAACATTAAACATTAAGTAGCAAAACTTTTTATATGTACTTGTATTTTTGCAGAACTGATAAATGGCTGCCTAAGGGAGGTGGAGAAAGTATTTTGTCAGAAGACCAAGAAACTGCTATAGTTCATTATACTGTAATGAAATTTGGTTGAAGGTTGCTGAATTTATTTTTTACTGTACCTTTATTGACAGTATATTGTGTTGCATACAAGTTCTTATCAATTCTTTGGCATTTTAACTTTTTTTCTTCAGTGCTTTTCATCTACATTACAATAGTGTAATAAAAATTAATTTGTCCTAAATCTCATTGTTTTATTTTATGGGATCTGCACTCTTTTATTTATGTTGTATACTGTAATAGACATTGAATTGCAAAATCATTTCTGAATCCCAACAAGAGGTTTTTGTTACAGTGTTATAACGTGATCTCACTAGGTGTTCACTGGCCATGAAAGCAGTCTGTGTATTTGTTAGGTTTTGTGTGTCATCTGAGGCCAAGGTTTGATTCTGACAAAAGAGAATGTTTGACAAAACTATTTGATTTTGATATGACAGATTGAGGTTCGTACAAGTTGGTATATAGTTCTGAGATTGTTTATAGCTGTGAGAAAATGGTGAATTGTGTTAGCAATCGAGAAAAACTCTATTCAGAAATCCTTTAAACAATTTCAACATCCCAGTCACAAAGCATTAGATAACATGGTTTTATTTCTTTTTTTGGACAAAGTGTGAAGTAAAAATGCAACAAAGAATCCCTTTGTCAGTTAATATTTGAACAAATGTGGAGCTAGTTTTGATAACTCAAGGTTTACTTGTTTAGTTAATCATTAGTCCCTTTTAATCAGCACAGCATTTATTCATCACGTAAATAAAAAAAAAATAATAAAAAAAAAAAAAATCTCCATCCACATTGCATTGCAAGACAAACAAAATCAGTATTTTCTTGTCTATACATTAAGACAGTTTCAGCAAAACAAATATATGGAGTGAAAAAAACAAGTAGGAAAAGGTCTCATGTAAGAACTCCAGTATTTGACAGTCTCAGTAAGGGAGGAAATATGTTGATGCACTCTACTCAAAACTAAGCGCTGTAGAAAATCAACATGCCAGACATTTCCACTTACTAAAGCTGATTTCTGATCAGCTCTGATCACCAGTCTGACTAAAACCACAGTGAACAAAGCTATAAAGCTGTTATTGTGACATTGCAAGTCTAAATCATTGATCGCATTTCCAAACTCTTAAAACTATAAAAAGCAACGTGATTATCATTATAAAATATTTTAATAAAATCTCTTTGGCATAGTTAACCAGTCCTCTTACCAACAATGTATTAATGCACCCATAAGAAACACTAAAATATAACATTTTCTACAAAAAGACATGTAAAATGCAACAAGCTGTCATCCTTGTATAAAGGCAGGGTAAAGTTGCTCGATTCTGCCTATCCCAGCACAGTGAGAATTGCATATATTACAGCAGTGTCAGTGTGTGTTTACTGAGAAATGGACCACAGGCACCCAGCGATGGAAAAAAAAGAAAAAAAAAACTCTGCTGGGAGTTTCTGTCTTGTGTATTTTTCATAATCCTCTTTCAGTGGAACGCAACATCATCAGGCTGTGAAATAAATAGAAAACACTCAATTTAATGCAGACTTCAGCAGGTAAGTTCAATCTTATTTGAGTATTTGAATGACAACTAGTGTAACCTGTTAGTAGTTATCATGGTAGCCTCTGGCCATGGAGTTGTAACCCATGCCAGGCCCATAATCATCTTGCATTTCTTGATGCATGCCATCTAGAGGTATGCCATCCATTTGCATGCCATCATTGTATACTTGATATCCTGCAGGGCCGTAGCCATCGATGTCTGTATGACACAAAGCACAACACTGCAAAAGGTTAGCCATCTGTACAATGTCTCTAAAGATTTGAAACTCATTGTTGGTTCTGCAGAGATATAACTGACAGTCATGGAGATAATTAGCTGGCAAATCATGGTGAGATGATATACTAACCGTCCTCTGGCATGCCATGCTCCATCATGTTGCTGTGTGCCTAAAATGTAACAAGGACATTGTTAAAAACCTACATCTTATGTTCATATTTCTAATAAATGATCTTATTTGTTGTGATTTACATCACCATATTGTCATATAAGGACCATTTGGCTTTAATGTCAGCTTTAAATTCAACATGAAATTACAAAAATGACTTTTTTTTTATTTTATGGCCTATGTATAATAGACATCTGATATACATTTGCAGAAAGCACATACTTTACGCTAAAATGCAAAATATCAAAATACTGTAATAAAATAAAATGCAAAATAATAAGCCAAATTAGAGATAGTAAAGATCCATTTACAAAAGCACAAACATAAATTAACATTTGAAAAGTTTGTAATTACTGTATAGGGCATATTCACAGTTTCTGAAAACGTAAACATTAAATACAATGGTTACAAATTTTGTTAAATACAATTTTATTTACTATATGTTCTTATATTTTTTTATTTTTGTAATGTGTAATTTTTCATAATTATGTTATACTATAATACTGTTTTGATCTGTTTGCTATTTGCAATGGTTACTATTTATTATTTTTCATAAATTAATTTTTGGTGAATTGAATTGAAACCAGTCAGGGTCAGTTTGACCTGCAAATAACATAATTATTAATTATTAAAATAGTATATTGAACACACAACAACTGAAAACAAAAACGTATTGCCCCTGCTGTTTTAATTCATAGATAATAACAAGTGAGATCTCAATGATAATTTGACCACTGAAAATGTCTCTGGTTTTAATTTCAGAAGTCTGGTCACTACTATAAAGATAACTTTTCAGAAACAAATATGATAAAATAAGGTCAATATTTGTTTTTCTTTTTGAATATCCTGTTTCACTTTGAAATTTGTCATATTACAAAAGAAAAATGTGTTAAAATTTGCTATGAAACCTCCACACCACCAGGGGGCAAACTCACCATCTCCCAAGCAGCAGGGTCGTGTTTGAAGAGCGAGTGTGTGAGCTCCACTGATACTCGTTTCTTATAGTCAGGGTTTTTGTCCTCAGAAATTCGGAAGAGAACAGCAGCGGCATAGGTGGCTGAAAGAAAAAACATGCTTTGTTACACGCTTAACCCGAAAGTATACTTCTGTTTTGATGCAAACTCTCAGTGTGTACGTACGGCCGAACACATACACTTTCAAAGTATACTCTATTTGATAGCATGCGCAAAAACAGGCCCTTGATACATGCGCACTAGAAAGTTTCATACTTGTCCAGTGTCTGCTATATTTCTCTCCAGACGTTATGAGTGATAAAAATGTCTTTGTACTCGTTTAAACTAGAGTTGCGTGATTCTTTTTATCCCCTTAAAAAAAAAAGAAAAAAAAGAGTTGGTCAACAAGGATATCTGTTGTTAAAGTCTCGAGTAGTTTGTTGTTGTCTCGAGTAGTATTGTTTGTTCCATCTCCTTAGTTTCTTTTTTGACTGTGAAACAATAGGCCAGGCAAGTATGCTTCGCTTATGCTAACCGTTATGTTATTCGCTTGTTTCTCTGATGTTTCTCTCTCACTCACCAATTCCTTCATTACTGGAATGGAGGAGCTCCATGAGAGGCGCACAGGCTCCTTCCGAATCAATGATCTCAGCCGACTGTTTATCAAGAGCCAGTTCACACAGAACACCAGCTGCCACACGCTTGACGTTATCCAATGGAGAATACAACAGCTGCAGGGACAGAAACAGATGTCTATTATACACTGAGCATGTAAGACTGAGGGCAAAGGCTACGTATAAATGCGCTCTCATTCACACGCATAAAAACCGCCACAACATAGTATATTGGTGGAAAGGTGTAAGAGTTACCTGAACAAACAGAGGAATGGTGTCCATGCTGGCAATGGTGGCTTTGTTCATAGGATCTCTGGCCAGGATATGCAGAGCACCAGTGCTGCCCTCCACAATCTCTTCCATTCTCACCCCATCCTGAGAGAGAGAGAGAGAGAGAGAGAGAGAGAGAGAGAGAGAGAGAGAGAGAGAGAGAGAGAGAGAGAGAGAGAGAGAGAGAGAGAGAGAGAGAGAGAGAGAGAGAGAGAGAGAGAGAGAGAGAGAGAGAGAGAGAGAGAGAGAGAGAGAGAAAGGGTCATTTGATTAACTGAGTGACAAAACAGTAGTCTGTATGTTGTTGTATGCTGTGTGTAAGGATGAGAATTGTAAAGAATTTCAAAATTCTGGTTTTGATTCTTCTCAATTATTTCAATTTGGTTACACTGAAATTGAAACTGGTTACACTGTTTTTTTTTTTATTCACCAAAATATAACCGGCTCATTAGGGACATTCATTTGGATATTGAACTATACTAGTTGTATTACATGTTTTTTTATTGACCAAAAAAGAACCGGCTCATTAGGTCATTCATTTGGATACTGAACTATACTAATTGTGCTACATGTTTTTGATACACTAAAAAGCACAGACTCAGTGTCATTTGTTTGGGAATTGGAATACTCTGGTTGTTGCGCTACATATTTTTGAATAAATAAAAAGATCTGGCACATAAGAGTCATATATTTGGGGGAGTCATTTGTTTGTCACACAGTTACAGCGAAAGGTGGGGAATTCATACCTGGTATGTTTGTTGAGCAGATGAACCGTGTTTCTGTGCATCCTGATGAGCTTTTGAAAGCAAAGTAACCAGTTTGGGAATGGCTTCAGCGTCTCTCAAAGGAGCCTGATTGGCTTGACACAGTGCCAGGTTACGGATCAGACCAACCACAGCCTGTGACGAAGAAAAACGTGAGATAAGCAAAATATGGTTTATACTGCACAATAGGAGAGCCAATAAGGCCCTCTATGATATAAATTACTCATTGAGAGTGAGACCACCCATAAAATATTATCCCAGGGCCTGTGAATTTAATCAATAGCCTTGTCACACAATTAATAAACGTCTATTTTACTTCATTTAACTTGTTAACCTGCCTATTTTTGGACACTTTCAGCTGTGGAATAAATGAATCAAGGGTGACAAAAGCTCTTGTGAATGGGGTATTCCTACAGTGGCATTTGGTTTTGCGTAAAGCTTCATCCACACCAATAGGTGTCAGTATATAGCCCAAAACCACTGTATTGTAAAATAAGAACAAAATAATAAAAACAAAATTATATTATCACACCTTTAATTAATTTGATCAATAATATGTTTCTTGAAAACTTTTAGGAATAATAAAAAAAAAAAAAAAGGTTCTTAAAACAGTTTTTCTTTGGTATTTTGCAAAGCAATCGATTGCTCACTGAGGTGCTAATTTGTCCGTTTTCTCAGTTTTTCTCTCACTTACCTTAATGACTGGCCAGTAGTAGGGCTGATTGAGCAATCTGACAATAGCGGGGATGCCGTAATGGATTCGTACGGCATTCTGTGCGGCCTCAGCCTCCGGGTGCCGGCTGGTGAGGTGGCGTAGGGCACAGACAGCTGGCTCGATCACGTCCTGTTTTGAACCGGCCCTAAGGATGGTGTGAATCAGTGCCTCCACGCCGTTACTCTGGGTCACTTGTGTTTTGTTGCGTGTGTTGTTGCAGGTGAGGTTGGACAGGATGCCTGTAGCACAGGTCAACATGTTGATGTCGTCAGATGACAGCAGGCCAACCAGCACTTGGAGCAGATTTTCCATTCCGTCCTGCGGGGGGCAAGAGAGAGCATGTGTTGGCACCAATTAATATTTTCCTGATAAGCAATCAAGTTCAGCTAGAGCAGCAAGGCTTTGACATTTTATTTCAGAGCACAATTTATATAGAGCAGTGGTTCTCAATCTTTTTGAATCATTGGCCCTCACTGTCCAACACAATATTCAAAGGCCTCACCATATAGGCTATGTATACATATTTCCATTACTATGAAAAACGCTGCTAGTTTTTTTAATTATAGAATAAAAAAGTCGATACATTACATTAATTAACCACAATTCATTAAACAATTCGCTAACTTCATGATTCTAGAAGTTTTGAGAACATATTTTCCACACAAACAAGTTAGTTATTGTAAAAAAACAATTTTATGTTTTTAAGCATGTTAATGTAGATTGGAGTTACATTTTTATTAATATATTAAATAATCTATTAATTTAAATAATTTTAAGTCATCCTGAGGCCTCCTTGGTTAGAACTACTGGTATAGCGGTAGTTTGTCTCTTTATGTGTGTTTAAACCGTACGTTATGGGGACAAAATATCCCCACAAAGATGGCAATATCCGAAGTGAAGTTTTCTGAACATGTAAAAATGTAGAAGGTTTTCTGTGATGGGTAGGTTTAGGGTTAGGGGATAGAATACACAGTTTGGAAAGTCCCCATAAAACATGGAAACATAACGTGTGTGTGTGTGTGTGTGTGTGTGTGTGTGTGTGTGTGTGTGTGTGTGTGTGTGTGTGTGTGTGTGTGATAGATAGATAGATGGTGTTGGATGCATAAATTGACCTGTTTGGTTGCAGCATCTGACAAGTTTCTCAAGGTCCACAGGCAGTTTTGCATCAGACGTTGACTAGAGCCGGTCAGATGCTTACCAAGAGCTTGCATTCCACCTGAGAGAGAAAATGTTAGATACATTTGTAAATAGTAGTTATTACAGTTAATTACAACTAAAACCATAAAAAACATCTTCGTTCCTTGACATAAAAAAAATAAACGTTAACTGAAATAAAACATTGAAAAACTTCAATTTACTTCAGCTTGTTGAATTCAAAATACTAAAAACAAAACAAAACAAACAAACAAAAAAAACAATTATAATTGTATCTCAAAGATACTAAAATGACAATTGTGAATAGTGTTTTTATTGTCCACCAGGCAATCACAATTGAAAAAAGCCACAATAAAAATTTCAACTATCATTCATGTCCATAGTGGATTGGTAGAATTAACAAAGTATGATGGTTGCTTTAGCAAGCACAACTAATTAAAAACACTAATTACTATATTTAGAAGTGCAGTTCAGCTTTCCAGTTTGACTTACCAGCATCTACAATAGCAGGCTTGTTACTAGGGCAGACAGAGAGCACTTTGAGCACACGGCTAGTGGTCCAGAGCAGCTTCTCATAGTTGTAGGTTCTCATGATGTTCACTAGACCCTCAGGACCACCGTTAGCCAGAATAATCAGCTGTGAGACAATCAAACAAATCACATTTTAATGGAACTCTACTTAAAAAACAAGAACACAAGCAACAGAACATCAACAACTAATTTTACATTTACATTCATTTGTATTATTTTGTGCGCTATTAATATAGAATATATTTCATTAATAAATTAAAAAAAAAATATATGAATTATAATATTTTAAAAATAAACTATATATACTATAATAAACTATATATATATATTTTTATTTTTTTATTTTTTTTTTTTTTCTAACCTGCATATACATAACTATATTTACCTACATATACATAACTATTTTAAATATATTATTTATATACAGTAGGCTATTTATAATATATATAATATTTATATTCGATGAACAAACACCTTGCTCTCCTGGTTCCCATAGGAAAGCAGCTGTAGGCAGTCTGTGGTGATGGCCAGGAACTTGGGGTTGCTTTTCTTCAGCAGGGGAACCATCCTCTGCAGACCGTCAGCCAGACGCACCGCCATCTTGGCTCCCTCTTGGTGCAGGAGCAGGTTGTGCAGGGTGGTGATGGCATAGAAAAGAACAGAATCCATCGGAGAACTGAAAAAGAAGTGGTTGGATGGTTCAAATCAAGTGCTGGTGTAATTTCCTAATAATTGCGGATATCCACATTCCTAATAATGTAAATAAAATACTGAATCACACATTTGGAAAAAAAAAAAAAAAAAAAAAAAAAATTATATATATATATATATATATATATATATATATATATATATATATATATATATATATATATATATATATATATATATATTTAGCTTTAGTTTAGGCTTCTAAATCAAGTTTTTAATTTATTTCTAAAGTAATAGTTTACCCCATAAATGAACATTTTGTCGTTAATATGTCTTTCCAACTAAGATATCCTTTTTTATTTCATCAATGAAAAACTAAAGGAGATCTTATGCAGAATATTCATGCTTGGTATTAAAGAATTTACCACAAATTTTTAGGACTTTTTAACTGCTTTTTTGCAGCTTTTGAAGTATAAATCACCATCCACTTTCAAATCAAGTGCTGGTGTAATTTCCTCATAATCAGGAATATCTACGTTACAAATAATGTAAATAAAACACTGAATCACAAATTTGCAATGAAATACGTGCAGTGAAATGAGAAATATCTTTATAAAAAAGCTTTATAAATCAAGTCTTCAATAGTTTTTCAATAGTTAGTCAAAAAGTAACATGACTTTATCATTTACTTACCATTATGTTTAGCATATTCACCAATAAAATACAATAAATGCATGAACTAGATAAAAACATCCAACCTTGGTATTAAAGAATTTAGAACACACTAATTTTAAGACTTTAACTCTTCGCTTTTTGAAATATGAATCATCATGCACTTTCATTGTATGGAAAACCGAGGCATGGACATTCTGCCTAAAGTCTCATTTTGTGTTTCACAAAATAAAGGGTTTGAAATGACATTAGAGTGAATAAATTATGAAACAAATCTAATTTTTAGGCAAACTAGTCCTTTACTTTAGTATTACAGACTTTCTCACCTCAGCATGCGCACCAGAGCTGGAATGCCCCCTGATTTAAAGATGGCGAGCAGCCCCTCGCGCTGGTGTGAGAGGTTGTGCAGGATGCTGGCCGTGGCGCGGGTCGTCTCCATGTCGGACGTGTTCTGCATGGCTCTCACTACAGCGGCCACCATCTGCGGGGACTGCATCAGAGCCCGGCGGGACGCCTCCTTGCGGGTCAGCTGGTTCACGATCATGGCTGCCTTATTCACTACAACCTGAAGTCAAGAGAGAGAGTCAAAGGTGAAGCTTCTGTGCTTAATAATGTAAGATACATTTTTGTGATATAGAAATAGAGAAAGAGCAGAGAGTGAGTGTTATGACATCATCAGATGTTTAATACGAGCAGCGAGGTACCTGGTCATCATCGTTGAGGAGTTTGGTGAGCTCTGGAATGGCGCGTGTAGCGAGTTCGGCATCATCCTGGTAGTTGATAAGGTGAATGATGGCGGCTTTGAGTTGCTGAGATGGTTCGGCCAGCTTCTGTACATTGGTCTGCTGGGATGAATCGATCTGTGTGGAAAGGATGGACGTCCCCTCCATCACCGTCTCAGGAAACATGGCTGCCCTCACGCGCTGGGCACGGGTCATATTGTATTGAGACTCCACCTCTATAGGAGAGAATTATACAGAAAGAATTATAAACTAAACTCAACAGTTTGTTTTTGCATTTTCTCTGCTTATTTTGGAGGGAAACAATCTGAAATAAACTGCATAGTGTCAATCCTGGCAAAGGCATTTGGTAAACTGATATGGAAAAATTGCTACATAATAAAATAATTTTGATATACAGCATATGATGTTTTTTACCTGCAGGGTTCTCTGTGATTGTGGTAGTGTAGGTGAATTTCTTGGTGCTGTACTCTGTTCCATCTTCATCTGAGCGAACCGTAGTGGCTCCTGATTGGATGCCTGAATCTGTCCCGTAATACGACTGCTGCCACTCTGTGACCTTCACCGCTCCTGGGGCCTCTGCCACTGATACACACACATACACACAACATGATTTGAGTTGATCTATTACCTCTGTTTCGGCAAAACCATAAAAAAACACCCTCTGAAGTTACTCCCATAAACATGCAAAGCATCATGGAACATAGGACAAAGGAGGATATATGACCTCAAAACTAATAAACGTGGATTGTAATGCACAAAACTTTAATGTTAATTTCATTTTAACCCATTAACTGACACCGCCCACTAGGGGAGGAGCCCGCTAAAAGCAATCCCCATAGCAGGACGCTTGGCGCTCTTTTTATTATTGTTTTTTTTTGTCCTATCACATATTTTATTAATCATCATAAATTGGGAATTGTTCAAAAGCTTACACCCTCAATATTCATCCTGTGCAAACCATTTTGAAATCGGACATTGCGTTGCTTAAATGGTGCTTAAATTCCTTTTAGCGGGCTCCTCCCCCTAGTGGGCCGTTGTCATGTTTTATATTACAAAATATGAAAATGATCAAAACTTTTTCTGATCTTGACAAAAAACATCATTGGAAAGGTCTGAGACTCAAGATTCCATATTTGGTGACAGATGTTGGTGACAGATTTGGTGACAGATGATATTGTGAGAGAAATTTATTAATTTGCGACAGGAGAACGGATCAAAAAATTCAATGGAATGTGGGTTCAATGATGATTCAGTTCAGTTCTTTTCATTGTTGCAAAATTCTTCAATTAAGAAATAGTAGTAATAGAAGTCAAATCAGCTGTAAAGCAGTTCTGCAGAAAGCAGTGTTGTCATCACTGTTCAAGTTTCATTTTCATCCAATAGTGTCAGTGCAGTCAAATCAATAATATTACTGAATATTAAGTGTCTTTAAACCCTAGTCATGTTATTATCAATCATAACATTAAAATAATAAATGAATCATGTGGTGTGTTAATATTGTAATAATTACATGTACTTACAGTGCATTTCCATTTTGGCCTCCCGGACTCAAACCAAACAGTCCAAAAGTAAAACCTGTAAAACAAAAAACAGTAATGGATTAAACAAATATGAAAACTGATTAGTGCCAAAAATGTAATTAAGTCATCCTGCAATCTGTTCTCTGTTGCTCAGCAAGACAAAACACCATTAGAAACTGAGGTTCGAACAAACACAAGCAATCGAAACTGGTGATCATGGGAGAAGTGGAGAAGCAGGGAGGGAGGGGGTTGACAGTGACGGTGAATTCCAGCGGTAGGTTTTGACCCTTGGCTTCTCAAACAAGGCGTGTGAGCTAATGCTCGACTGCAAGCACAACAACCTCACAAAACCGGCTCTGCATGTTTCGACATTTACAGTACACACCCCTATACACCAAAGCCCTTCCCCTTTCTCATACTCTCACACTTTTAAACATACAACTACAAAATCCATTTTAGGTGAAAGCACAATATGTGAGCAGTATTGTTTCTTAAAATCCATTCATAACTTAAAACAAGGCAACAATAAAACCTTATTCTCAAAATAAGCAGGAGCACACAAAATTGATTTGCCTGCCATGACTTTTTTCCTTTTAGTTTTATCTGCACCTTGTAATGCCATTTTACTGTCTCCCTCCTGGCTTTATTTGAACTCCTCATACGTCATCAATTATTTCTCTCCTACCCTCCTTCAGGTACTCTACAGTACATTCTCCAATTCTCATGCTTTTATAGCACATTCTAACCAAAACCTTTAAACTCCAGAGGAGAAGAAGAGCATTTATCAGACAGCTGGACTGCTATCCAATTGGGTATAAACATTACATTTACACTTGGCCACATAAATGTGTCTCCATAAAACAGATATAAATGAAATGATCTACAACTTCTGTGTTATATGCAAATATAACACTTTACACTTGGTCAAGTCACGACTTATATATCTCAAATAAACAATCTAATGAGGTAGTCGGACTGACTGGATTGCCATCCATCTCAAATGCATCTTTAAAGGCATTTACACTTGATTTTTTTCATGACCAGATAGCTATAAATTCATAAAAAGACCAAGTGTAAATATCCCCAGAGAAAAGACAGATCAAAACACTGAACACTGACAGATCATAGCAACCAATTATGTTACTAGTCTATTAATCCCACATAAATTATTAGCAATAAATATTACAGAGACAGACAGAAAGACAGATAGATAAACAATATTTTTATATATTAATTTATTATATATTATAAATAAAGTGTATTATTTTCCAATTAACTGAATAAAAAAGACAAATTTTATGTTAAGGATTTAAAAATAATAGTAAAAGAAGGTTTCAAATATAAAGGTTAAAGTACAGATAAATACAACTAAAAAAACTATTCATAGTTTCAAAGCACAGGAGCAGATTCAATTAAAAAAAATTACTAACAACAACAACAACAACAACAAAGCAAACACACTATATTTTTATTATAGAACCTGAGCATCCCAGCACCCATGACAGCTGTTCTATTCTGGTTATATTCCTAAAAGAGGTGGGACTGACCAGGGATAGGCCTCAGGGAATAAGAACCTGATCGGTTTATTAGAGCAACCAATGAGGACTAACAAAGCCTTGCAACAGATGAATTCTGTATAAAACATTAGTATGTATTATTAACCAAGCACCTAAATGCACAGTTAAGTGGTTTGATGGATTCAATCCAATTAACGTTTGAAAATGCACATAATCAGAGGGTTGACATTTCCCAACCGGCTGGAAAGCCTGGCCACAGCCCTACAAACAAAAAGAAATGAAAGATAGTAGATGGACTCTGTAAAAAGATCACGATCAACAAGCCTGTTTCATGTACATGTGCCGCACTTTATAGAACATCATGAGAACAGATTGAACACATATTTTGAATGCCTTACATGTCTGCACTTGAAGAGTGGCTGTTATGCCACAAAGAAGGCAAACTTTTTACAAACTCTAAACAGCACAAACAACTATACTAAGCAGATGTTTGGTTTGCAACTGCTGTGAGCATTTACTCATGCCAAAATATGCCTGCTGCTGACACAAATAGTCTTTTGTGTGTTACTACACTACACTGAAATGGTTCTTTAGAGTTTAGAATTGATTTATTCAACTAGTTCAGGGTCATAATTGTAAAGAGGTTTTTCATATAAAGAAGTAACTCCATTCACTATGGCAATGGCATCAGGACACACCTAGATGGGTGTAGCCAAGTCAAAAACTTGTCAAAACACGTAAAACGCAACAAGCAGCAACTCCTGCCAGGCCTGCAGGTGAACGATAGCAAGTGCCTGTGTGAACACTGGGTGTGGGTGTTTTCTCAAGAATCACATTTACACACCCGCTTTGGTATGTCCATACACTATACTGTCATTTGCCCAAAAAAAAAGGGCTATAAAACATAGCAGATTACAACAGATTAGTTTAAGATCAGCTCTACACCTTTCTGATTTTGGTCATGGACCAAACAATTACAGTTAGTAAGTCTTACTAGTGCATACTTGCATGAAGACACAAGGTCTGTTTTGAAGGGCGAGGTCAATCACACAACTACAGGTGACACACCCAAAAATAAATGAAAAATCCTACAGATTTACACTAAAGGAAGGACCTGAGGCATATCTAGAATCCATGGGCTTTTTTGAATTGAGGTAGTAAGCAGCCACCAACAATTCGGTTGTTAAGCCTGACGTCACGCGGCAGCGCTTCCGGGTCCAAACGCTCTATTTCATACCACAAGAAAACAACAAATGGTGCTAATATACACACATGATGTGGTGTAATACTACCAAAAAATTATAATCATAACCTTCATACCAAAATCCCAGATGGGCAGACAGCGATTCATCTTATAAATCATTAATATATTAATGTCTGTGACGCTGTGAGCACGGAGACTGTTGTGTAGACTGTAAGTATTTTAAATGTTTAACTTTAAAATGTTAAATGTTTAATATGAATAAATAGCGCTCATAAACGGCCATCGAGATGGCATTCTCAAGTGAAACGAGCCGGGGCTTGGACCCAGAAACGGCGTTCCTTACGTCACGACTTAACAAGCGGATATCTACATCTAGTGTGCTATCTGCTATGAGGGGGAAATGATTTATGAACCATTGGTTCACTGCGGTTTCTGAGCTCATATGAGGCATGTACTGTTGTCTCTACTTTGGACTTCACACACAGTTGGGATGATGATTAGTTAATGAGTAAAAGTTTATTACTGTACATTCAGTTTTGTACTGAGAAACCTGAGCAACATATCACACGCCCTTCAGAATCATCACCCACCCCCACCTGACCTGCTCCACCTACATATTCCTTAACGGACCCAGGGCCTCGAACAACTTAGCTGTCTCCAAAATGAGGCTGAGATGTGTTTGAGTCAGAATGAGCTGTAGATATGACACATCCCAGAGCCGAATCCCAAAACTCTAATCCCGGTGTGACATTCCACACCAGTCCATGGTGTGCAACCTCTCCCACCCACTTTCTCTTATACACACCCTGTCAATGACTTTCTGTCATGTAATGGCATATATTTACAAAATCGTGCACACACACACAGTAGTAGACAAACACTTGGTTATTTTCCCCATTCGTTTTCTCTGTAAGCATTTTTTAAACTCAATAAAATTCAGTGAACCAAGCCAACCAGCTCTGAAATGAATTACAAAATTTCAAACTTGGATTCAAAACAAATCCAAATAAAAAACTGTGGTCTTAATTTTAATTTTATGTTGGAATGAACTCATTCCTTGAAGCACTGCAAATGACAATCATATCAGAAACTAGGTATGCAGCGATATTAAAATTATGGGTGACTACCGATGATTATTTTCATGTTATGGGTGAAAACCAAAAGATATGGAAGCTTGTTTTCGCCACAGACAAAAAAAATTAATTGCGACTTTTTATCTCGCAATTGTAATATAAATTGCGAGTTATAAAGTCAAAATCGTGGTATGTAAAATCGCAACTGTGAGTTATAATGTCAGAATTGTGAGATATAAACTCAAAATTCAGAATTTTTCCTCGCAATTGTGAGTTTATATCTTGCAATTCTGACTTTCTTTTTTCAGAATTGATATAAATTCGCAATTCTGTTAATATCACCCAATTCTGAGAGAAAAAAAAAAGTCAGAATTGCAAGTTAGAGTCACAATTACCTTTTTTTTTCAGTAGCGGAAACAAGATTCCATAAAATGGTGATAAACCAATTTAATGATATTAAAATTATTTGATATTAAAAATAAAACACAAAATAAATAAAATAAATAGTTAAGAATCACAACACTACATTATACAGTATGAAAAAACAATATAATTTTGATTATATTGCTAAAGATTACATAACATTAGTGTAAATTATTAGTGTTTTTAAAGATTAACATCAAGTGAGCATTGGATGATGACAAATTAATCTTAATAGTAATTGTAATTGAGTATGCACAATTAAATATCCAATATCGACCAATACTGATAATCTGATTATACAACAGTTAATTCTGCTCTTTTAATTGGCCAATAAACTATTCCAGTCTGTCAGTTGCTTGTACTATTCCAGTTTGTCTGTCTGTTTAGTAAATGGCTAAATTTAAACTTGTTACTTATTAACTTTTTGTTTACAGAACCATACTGTATCCTTTTAAGGTTATGTACACAAAATCAGTTTTTGTTTGTCTCAATCACTCAAATTTCCCTGTGCCTCACACTCACATGACCTGACGGGACGGCTAAAGAATGTCAAAATCAGATGTGCTGATGGTGCTCATTCACACAACAATACTGAGTACTGACAGTGCAGCCAGTCACCATCTCTTTCTCACTGCCCTGCCCTCAGGACAGAAGGGAGTGCCACTGATAACACTCAGGTTTGTGTGGTCTTCTGCTCTGAGTCAAACTCTTTTAACACCTCTCATGATATTTGAAGATTTCTTTGTCCTATTAATCTATTAATTTATTCACAAATACATTAAAATGAAATTTATACATGCAATTATTTGAATACACATAGATAAGCATGTTCAAATCTAAATATCAACATGATCTTGTTACAAAACAGAAAAAAATGGAATTCCTTAAAAGAAAAATATATTTAAAAAATTGCTTACCTACTTATTAACATTTGAAAAGGTTTTGTCCACCAGATAAAAAAAAAAAAAAAAAAAAAAATCACGGTGCAATCAACATGCAGAAAAAAAACAATAGAAAACAGGAAATGACTTCATGGAAAAGTCTACTAGTCAATAAGTGCCAAATGTCATGTAGTGTGACTTATATTTATTAATTATTAATTAATAATTCATGATATTAATGTGTAAAGAAAATATAGAACTTTTTACTTTATGGTTACACCACATGACAATTTTAGAGTCATTAAATAAAACCCTTGTAAAAAATGGTGTAAAAGTTTTTCAAAATCATATGAAACCAACATTAATACAAAGAACTTTCTAACAGTTATGTTCCTAATTGATAAAAATCAGGTTTTATTTTAGCTTACTTTTTTGAAAATTAAAAAGTTTTCCTTATTTTTTGCATTACAATAAAGACAAACATCTTCTATGAATATAACATTCATCATAATATGACAGTATACTCAGGCAGCGGCCAGTCTTTATTTTTTACAGTGACCATAATGAGCCATTACCATATTTACATCTGAATTACTGCCAAAAAGCAGCCATTTTAGTTTCAGAGTCAGTCTTCAGAGATTATACAGCTGCTATGCCTCATAGCTTTAATTCAGTAGTATGACATCCAAAGCCACCCACACAGTAGAACACACACACACACACACACACACACACACACACACACACACACACACACACACACACACACACATTAATGACTTTGTGACCTGGCAGCTACCAGCTGAGCCCATACTGCTAAGAGCCTGCTGTGTCTGAGATCTCCCCTGACGCTCAGCTTGTTTCCGCTGGAGATAGCAAGTGGGCGAGCAGGTGGTCTGCACTGGCTCGGGCCCGTGGGTTTCTTTAACCCCAGACGAAATGCACACACAGGCCTCTCAACATGTAGATCCATCAACCAGCACATCCAATTACACAGTTATCATAGGAGGTCAAATGAACACAGCAAATTATAATGTACATTTCTGACTACCGCTGCATACCCCCAGAATAACAGATAGCTATTAGAGAAGACTACCATTAAGGCCTATTATGAACAAAGACTTTGAAACCAAAAATGTGTCCAATGTCAGAAGTTTCTGCTCATCCTACTACAGAAATTCACAGCACAATAAGACATCGCTAATGTGATGTATCACAAAATATATATAAAATAAATGGCTTTTAAATTACATATCACATTATATTACTGAAGCTAAAACTGGTCAAATTAAGCATTTCCCGTTTTTTGTATTTTCAGTTAACCTTTGGTTAGCATGCTAACATCTTTGCTTACTAGCTTAGCATAGATCTAACTTGTTGTGTATTTCTTAAAGGGATAGTTCACCCCAAAATGAAAATTTTGTCATCACTTACTCACCCTCATGTTGTTCCAAACTTGTGTGAGTTTCTTTCTTCTGTTGAAGGCAAAAGAAGATATTTTAAAGAATGTTGGTTACCAACATTTTTTAAAATATCTTCTTTTGTGTTCAGCATAAGAAAGAAACTCACACAGGTTTGGAACAACATGAGGGTGAGTAAGTGATGACAAAATTTTCATTTTGGGGTGAACTATCCCTTTAACCAGAAATGTGTGTTGTGCTATTAAAAGTACCACAGTAAATTATTTTCGTTCAGTGTGAATAATACTGCATTTGGCGATTCATCTCACTTTTTGTTTAGCTCTAGACCTTTGGATGTCTACAGTGATATAGTGATCGAACAGACCACTGCAGAAAATTGTTCTTCCTCAAAAAATGTATTAAAATTGCCTCTGCACCCATTTATCTAACTTTAAATCTTTCCCCGCCATTGAAAAGATGTTCCATCATTTGTGACACAACGCTTCCCTGCAATTGAACAGTTTTTCCGGCTTTTTTATGTTTTCACTGTTATATGGAAGGGAGCACTGTTACTCATCTTCTGAAAGAGTATAGCATCTCTGGATCTAAAAACAAGCGAAGAAAAATATCTGCGTATTCCAGAAGGAGTGGCTAAAAGATTGCTTAAGCACAGTTAAGCTAACATGATCATCAAACATTAAACCGCATATAAATCAAAACTGCCTAACATTACCAAATGAAATGTTGAAATGTTTGAAATGTTTGGGGGTGTTGATGGACACGATCTAGGTTTTGATCATCATTCTGAATCCAATCTAGACAAAGTCTTTGATGAAAACACGATTTTCTCAGCTTTTTGTTCGAAACATTTTCCCAAGTTACCAAAGTGTTGATAAAAAAAAAAAAGAGAGTGAAGCTAGAATAAACTGTTTTTGTTGTTGTTGTTTAAAAGCAAAGTGTCTGTTCTTTCGCTGGCTTGCAACTTTTTTAGAGAACACGGGGAAAGAGTTAAATATTCAATATGCAAAAGTTCACTTGTATTGTCACTTGCTTCAATGAACTTGTTCTTCTTGTGGCCAATCAAAAAAACTATGCATATTCTGCTCATGTTGCACAGCATTGTCACTGCAAAGTAGAATGCCCATTTTGGAAAGTAATTATAAGATAAATGCATTAGCACGATTAATACACAGTAGTAGGTAAACTACTTTGGAAGCAGTTGATGTGTAACTCCACAGTGAGGTATTCAGGCATGTATGAACAGGCTGTTATTTCAGCCTCAAGCTAAATCATTAGCACAATTAAATGACATGCATGTCTAGGGGGGAAAAAATTAATGTTCACGATTGATAACAACATATACAGATATGAGAATTGTGCAAAACTGCACATTTTCAAAGCGACTTTGACCAAACGCATTTTTAGGGGGTGTTACATAAGCATTCTTGCCATGAAAACCACATACACAGAGTGTATGGTGGCCAAGAGAGCTCACGCACTGCAACTGCAGAAAACATGCAAATAGAAAAAACACCAGCAAATTAAGAAACCATCTTCATCAGTTTGACAACACATCCGCTGCAAATACTCTCAATGCAACCAAATACAGAAACAGCTGCAAATACTCACAATGCACATACAATCAGGATGTTAAACAAAAAACTCAACTTTCAGGTTATCGACAACACCACTGGCGAGTAGACATTGAACAATAAGCGGTCCCAGCCAGATTCGTCACTTGTTGGGGTCGCCTTGAAACACTTCCATTGTGGTCTGTGCTATTTGCAGCGCATTTCTGTATTTGGTTGCATTGTGAGTATTTGCAGGACGTGTGTTGTCAAACTGATGAAGATGTTTTCTTAATTTGCTGGTGGTTTTTTTTATTTGCATATGTTTTCTTCAAATGCAGCACATTGAGCTCTCTTAGCCACAGTAGTAAAGGAATAAAAACAAAATGCAATGATCTTGAGACAAGTATTTAAAAGGTGTTCACACAAAGAACGATAACTATTTCAGCATCCACACTAATGCACAATAATGTTCTATTTATTTTAAGCATGTGCTGCAGTTTTGTCAGCTGCCCCTTTAAAAGCTTAAACTCTTTAAAGTCAGGTGGATTCTGATTGGCTGTCAATGTTTTTATTGTTTTAAACAATTAAAATTCTGTCATTCTGTCACACCTGTAAGACCTTCGCTCATCTTCGGAACACAAATTAAGACATTTTTGATAAAAACTGATGGCTCAGTGAGGCCTGCATTGAAAGCAAGTTAATTTAAACTTTCAAACGCCCAGAACGCTACTAAAGACGTATTTAAAAAGGTTTATGTGACTACAGTGGTTCAACCTTAATGTTATGAAGTGACAAGAATACTTTTTGTGCACCAAAAAAACCAAAATAATGACTTTATTCAACAAATCTAGTGATGGCCGATTTCAAAACACTGAAGCTTTGAAGCTTAACGAATCTTTTGTTTCGAATCAGTGGTTCAGAGCATGTATCAAACTGCCAAAGTCACGTGAACCAATGAAATTTCGAAACACTTATGACGTAACAAAGCCTCGTTTACTGAAATCAAGTGACTAGCGCTCCGAACCACTGATTCAAAACAAAAGATTCGTAAAGCTTCGAAGCTTCATGAAGCAGTGTTCTGAAATCGTCCATCACTAGATATTATTGAATAAAGTCGTTATTTTGTTTTTAAATATAACTTAGTACCTTTCTGGGCGTTTGAAAGTGTAAATTAACTTGCTTTCAATGGAGGCCTCACTGAGCCATCGGATTTTATCAAAAGTATCTTAATTTGTGTTCTGAAGATGAACGAAGGTCTTACGGGTGTGGAACGACATGAGGGTGAGTAATTAATAACAGAATTTTCATTTTTGGGTGAACTAACCCTTTAATAGTTCTGAAAGTGATTCCAATCATTCCTCTATGTCGTTATTGTAATAGTTGAGGACTTCCCTATTTTCATAGAATTGTGATGATTATTAAAACTTTATAGTTATCATCTGTGGTGTGAATGGGCATTAAAAGTTGTTTGTAAAAGACAATATTATAAGATGACTTGTCACCTTAAAAATTAAGATGCATTTTTTCCATACAAACAGTTAAAGCACACAGTTAGCATGCTAATCAAAGTATCGTGGCTTAAATTTCCAAAACTAAAAATGTATTAAAGAACTAACTAATTGACTAGTCATTTGTTGGATGCAATCTATCTGTAATGCATATAAATGCAAAAATGTATAAAGCTACTTCAAGGACGGTTTGAGTATTTAAACAGTCCAGTTATAGCAAAGATAATCAGTGAATCAGTGTTACTGACACAATGCTGCCCATGATCCCACTTATATGCTTTAAAAGCTAAACGATGGGCATTTGGTCACGGGTGTCACTTGCAGTAAGTGCTTAGATTAACACAGACCGGATGAGACAGGGCATTAGCAAACCCTGTCTGTCTGCTCGCTGCATCCTTGTGTCTCCTTTCAGTTCAATGCGATAGATTGAGAGATATGTGATAGGAGAGACTCTGAACAGTGGGCAAGTTACAGTATCATGTAAATATTCAGACGTCGTCAACTATCCCATAATCCCTCTTCTGTTTTAGGCCAGTTGAGATGAAAGAGGTCATTCCATCTGAATGGAGCACTTGACTAAATGTGGGCAGCTGTGTGACTGCCTGTGGCTTGATGGACTATCACTAACAATTCATGTTATTGTACGACGTTTCTCGACTGACTCATTAGCAAAGGCACTTAACGGTAAGTGGCACGTTATCTGAGACAGAGTCAGAGTTTACCAGCATTCTGGGGAATAAGTTTCAACATTCGCCCCTCCTGGTTTTTGTAATGCATCATTTCAAATAAAAGTATGCAGGTTCATCATGATTTTAGCCCATTGAGCCATTTCTTCCGCAGAAAGGAGGGAAGCTGCTTCATCATAGGTATGCTTGAGTTTGTAAAGCACAACTGAGCCAATGTGACAGTTGTTGAATATTTAATCGGTCTGAGATGTCCTGAGGGAAACCTTGCTGGTACTGCATAAATCTGAAGATTTAAAAGAATACTATACTATTCTAGAGCAAGTTTAACTCAGGAAGACAACCTGGTTAAAGTTTGACAGGAGAAGAGACTGAATTAGGCTACTGGTTTATGAAGAGTCGGACTTGCACTAGACAAGAAACAGAAACTAGATGTATAGAGAGATGCAAGATATATCTGTACCATTTTGGTTACAGGCAGAAATTAGAGATTTTGTACATTTATCCAACATCTAACAATTATCCAAATGCAAAAATTTCACAATTAAATATCAAACGTCAGCGGCTTTATAAAGCGACAAAAAGTTGTTGTTTTTTTTGAAAATGTTATCTTTAATAAATCTCAAAATGAATATCCATTTTTCATACTGTACATTATAAGATGCAATTATGCATTATAGTTTGAAGCATTTTATCTGTACTTTATTTAGACAAATGAGTATATAAAAATACATTTTAATGTCAGCCATTTTTTAGTTACTGGCCTTAACACGAAACTAAAAAGTACAGTACAGTGCTGTTATCTTCTAATCTCAAGAGAGAACAAACATGTGGTTTTGGCCTTTGAAAAAGTTGTAGTAGCTTTCATACAGGTTGTTTCAACTCATAGGGGTCAACTGAGAACAAAAACACTACCACAAAGGACTATGGAAATGTTTTTCGCTACCAAGTAGAATTAAATGGAGGCTTCTTTAGAATGATTATTTATTACCCTGAGATTGTGTCTCTAGTGTGCGAAAATTCCCTGAACAGCCCCTTTCTCCACCTCTCCCTGGATACTCTACACCTCCCATACCCTGAATTAAGGAGTGGAGATGTTCTGTCTTGATGATACATGCCCGGAACCTCCCACAACTTTTGACTCATGTTGAGCAAAGCTGCTTCTTCACAGAAAAAGTGGTCTTGATACAGAAACGTATAACACAGATCATTATTTTTGATATCACACCCAGAACATAACCCAAATGCTTGCTGAACTGATCAAACCACACTCAATTTTCAAGTTTAGAACTTAATTTGGGGTTTGCAACTTCCCTCTGCTTGATACTATCACAGAAATTATTCATGTTATGCAGTGTTAAACTCACTTTTCTCACTGTCTGTCAGGACATGACGGTCTGAGGTTAGTTTCATATTGAGCGGAATTTGACTCCTCAAATTCCACTCAATGAAAAAAAACAAGGGGGAGGGGGCAAAGGAGGCTATGTTCCTTTGTGACTGCTCAGTGTTAATTCAGTAGGTCTGTGCTGGTGTTGGAGTGTTTACTGACATTCGAGGAGAGCTTTGTTAATATTTCATGAGCGCTGAGCTGACCGCACAAAGTACGGAAAGATATCAGTGTGCAAAAAGATCCTAGAGAGGTAATTAAGTGCGAATCACACTTAAGTTATACTGATGCTACACTTTTTTTCAGTCGGAATATTAAAGCCTGTTCACAACAAGAATTCTAACTATAAAATAACATATAACATTAAATTCTTAGTTCAGTCCACAGTCTGATAGGTCCTTTACATGCAATCTTCAATCACATAATTTACTTCATGGCACAAGCTGATTGGTCTCTGCTGATTCTGCAGCCAAATGGTTCTATTTAAATGCTTGCTCAACATTTAAATAGTCTAATTTGGTGTTCACTGTAAGTTGGTCCTGCAGAGCGCTATCAGAGTTCATCTGAAACCCTCCACCTCCCCCAGCTCCACCTGTCTAGATCTGCTATGGGATTTATTTATGCCTATTCATGCAGCAACAGCATATCTTACACGCTCACAGAAACATGTCTGTTAATCTATTGGCAGTAGCAAATCCATACTTGCTTTGTAGCAGCAGCAGTGTGCGACGCAGATCTAGTTGGCCAAGAATATAAATTAACATTGTCATATCCATTAACATGCTAAAACTATTCTGAGAGTTGTCATGATTGTACTACATTAACATCCACACCAGCGGATGATAATGTTCTGTTTATTATAACCGTGGGCTGCAATTATGTCGCATGCTGTTTTAAATGCCCAAGCTCCTCAAACTTGGGTGGATTCTGATTGGCTGTGAATTTTTTTTTTCTTCAAAAAATCATTTTAAAAGTGATTCCAATTCCATGTTGTTATCATTATAGTTGTGATGTGGACTTCCCTATTCTAATAGAATTAAAACCATATAGTTATTGTTAACTTCCTTGGTGTAAACGGGCCTTTACAGAGAGTTCCAGGTTTATAAAACAATTAACCTCGAAAAGTCCTAAAGAGCAATTGGCTTGGCCCTGTACAGATTATGAAGCTATCAGACAATCTTATCCATCTCAGCCAGCTGGTCATTCACCAAAGATTTCATATAGCTACGGATCTCACTCCACGTTCATTAAAGATACATGGCACATTAGGGATTATAGATATGGAGAGAGTGTGTAAAGGAACACTCTGTGACTCATATGCTGGGGCTATAGCCATAAAACGCAGCAGACATGAATTATACAGAAAGGTAGAGAGATAGAAAGAGAGAAGTAAAGATAAAGATGCTAATTGGTCTAACAAAACTGTAAAATACAAACAAACAGATATCCTAAGCGAATGCTGCTCATGGGTAATCTCCTTTGCCCCCTCTGAAAGTGTATTTATGAAGAGGGGATCACGCCGCCCCTTGCTGTCCTAATGTAGGACAATATCAGGGATTTGTGCCTGTAGGGGGATTAACGGCTATGTGTGAGCCCAAATGCTGTAAATCTCATCCTAAAACCAATGCCAGTCAGTCGGTAAAGCAACCAGCTGGCCCCTGACTGCACTACTAATGTGTACAACTCAGGAACTCCCACAAAAAGCAAATGCCACATCCTGTCTGTGTTAATAGCTACTACAACTGACCCATATAAATATATAAATAGACTGTCATATGGTCTTTCATCTGTCCATATTTATTTCACATTTTGTGAAGAAAAAAATTAGAGAAAAAAAAAAAAAATCCTTGTCTTGCAATCATCCTCTTTCTGCGTGCCAGTGGGGCATGTTGATGCCATCCAAAATCCAACTGGAATTCAATTGGCCCAAAACTGGACTTGGTAATGCTGGCTAAATCCATGTCATTAAATTTTGCAGAATTTAGTCGCTTCTTTAAGAGATAAACCACTCACAGAGGACACAACTTTTTGCTTCCTTGCTAACCAGACAAACAGGAAAGGGTGTATCATAAGGAACGTTATTTCCTCCGAGGCAGATTAAACACATTATTTCTTTTACACTTAGTAAACACTCAGAACAACTTAAGTAGAACCTTAATTATGATAAAACTTTGATTTTATCGTATTTTTTCAGACTGAAAGAACTAAAGATAAGTCAGCTTTTCAGCTGTGCTCACAGTTGGGAAGTAAATAAAACATGGTACAGCCCCACCCAGACACATGTACTAACATAAGACCCAGAGTAACAATGTAAAAGAAAGAGGCATAAATAACTTATGAATTACACATGTTAAATTAATGTGTTTTTCTTTTATTTCTTTACATTAGACCATACCAGGCTCGATAATACAATCCCTGATTCACTGAACACCCTGCAAGGTGTTACAGGTGTGGCAACAGACCAGCATTCAAAAACATGCTGGTTTTGTCAAAACCAGTGGTTATGTCAACAGTACACAAACAATTCCAAACAAAAGCTATACATTGTATATCCCAAAATAATCAAATACAAAATCCAATCAGAGAGAGATGAACACTGCAGTGATAGTTCTCCCAAAAACATCTCTCATAATATATATTCTTTAAAAAGTAGAAGAAAAGATGTAGCCCTATACTTTGTACACGCAATTGTCTACAATTTTTCAGTAAACACAAAAGTTTAAACGCTCGCGAACAGAAATAGTCTTTGCATGAGAAGGAAACCATAACAACAGCTGCTCTATCCCAGTTTGTATCGGACAGTGTCATTATTTATCAAGTTAACAAAGATTTATACATCAAAAATCGTTGGTATTTTTCAAAATGTCTTTAGAATAGTTGACGTTTAGCTAATATGCGCTGAGGCGCCAAAAGACAAATTGTGTTGCGCAAAACGAAGCGATTGAAAACAGAAATTACTTGAGCAAATTATTTTAAAAAGTTGACCTTTCACAGCTGACAGCCTCAGTCGCTATAAGTACTTTTTAATGAATTTTTCCCCACATGAAAATGAATGGTAACTGAGATTGTCATCTCCCTTTGTGTCCACAGAAGAACGAAACTCCTACAGGTTTGAACAGGGGGGGTGAGTAAATAATGACAGAATTGTCACCTTTAGATGAACTATTCATTTAAATCTATCGTACAGTACTTTAATTTTTAATTTATTATTAATTTTAACACTGTGAGTAGGCCTATCATTAGGCTATTACGTATGTTTAATGTCAACAGCTGACATTTCGAAAGTAGGGGGGTTTGCTTGTGTTTCTTTGTTGGGAGAAACACACCCGCCGAAGTTATATACAGCTGAATGTTTATATAAATGCTGTGTACGATTATATAGCAAGTATTGAGCGACATGCATTTAAAGTTTGGATCAGCTGTAACCCGACACACGGAAGTAGGAGCGAATATCGTACAGGTAGGTAAACCAACACCGACAACCCAGATCACCACAATAAGCCACTTTCCCAAGAGATCTATCCACGAATTAATGGCTGCTTTATAGGATCAATGTTATAGACTGGATAAAAAAACAGATAAAGTTTAACTATAACAACAAAGGTACAAAATCACAGTAAAACAACCTTCTTTCTTATTAAATACACAAATTTTAGTTTACCTTTAAACGCTTGTCTCCAAACACTGCTGCTGACAGCGATCCAAGAGTCTTTTAGTTTTCCCCACCGCACAGACTTCCAGGGAGTGCGACACTTTCTCTTGCATTCAGATGAGGGTGAACAATGTGCGTCGGGGAGAGGGCAAAGTCTCCTCCAGAGCTCCGCCCCCGATACTATACGAGTCCCGCACCACACCCAAACCCAAACCCACACCTCCGCACTCTTACCGACACACGAACAGTTTTTGAACACTTTCACTGGAAATATCAGTGATTGTTTTAGCTGCTCATCACTGGAATGTTATTAAAATGCAACACATACGAGGTTTAAAACATGCATAATATATCAACGCCTAAGTATTTTATTGGTTTCGGTACTATTTAGGCCTACAATATTGTGAAAACATCAGTATACACTCAGTAAAAGCATTTGCTGGGAAAGGGTGTCTGTAATGTCAATAAAACGTATTAATTGTAATACAGGCTACAATAAAAGTATAATAAATTTATATAGGCTATAATGAATATAGCCTAGACTATATTATAAATATATATTGAATATAGTGATTGAAGCAGTGGCAGGAAGGCGTATTTGTTTGTGTCTGGTCTGTGATCATTGCTAAGTATTCATCTCTGCTTACATATTCTGTCATAAAGTGCTTTTCAAAAGCAGGGAGATCTTCTACCTTTAGGGCATATTCCCACATCAGCGGCCACACCTTGGCATTACAACATACAGGGTGCTGCGTCATGACTCATGTCATTCTCAGACAATGCAATATGATGACCTGTGTGTCTAATCGCCTCTTTAACTATACACTCGTCCAATCAATTTTAAAGAGCTTTTATTCTGTAATTACACTTGGCAGGCTTCAACCAATTCCACAGGTTACACAGTCCCCAAAAGTGAAACCATACACTTTTTAATATTATACTTATTTATATTTTTATTTTTTTATCTCCATTTTGTTTGTTTGTTATCTACTTGTCAGAGTTATTAAGAATCAACAATATTGTGTACCAACAGCAAACATCTTAAAGATCTTCTGAAAGACTAAACAGTCCTGAATTAACATTAGATTTTACATAATATCGTTTTTTTTTTTTTTTTTGACTATATAGAGACAATGAGCACTTAACAACTAGTTCAACAAATCTGTCACGCTTAAGAAAGGTTCTCAAAAAATGCTTGTGTCGGCTTTGAAGAGTGATGTGTTTGGCAATGATTTAATTGCTGTGGAGTGAGTGATTCAGATTACTGTTTACCAATGTGCAAAACATAGTTCAGAGGAAAAAGAGGGAGAGTGAAAAGCAAGAAAGGGGTGGAGGAGGGAGAGGGATGTGGCTGAGACACTCCTTTGTGCTGAAAGCATGACAGCTGTAACAATAATCGAAGATGTCAAAATCAGTTGGTCAAAAATTTAGGAAGTTTAGCAAAGGAGAAGAACAAAATGTCAGATTAATGTAAATTGCTTTGGATTTAAAAACTGCTTCTTCTTTTGACACATAACCAGGAACAAAGACATGCAAACAAAGAGCTCAAAGGGCTGGTTTCATTCCTGCAATCAATACTACTGATGCTTGGGATCTGTTCATAATGATTCTAAAATGGACAGTACCAAATGGATATTTAGAAACAATTATCTTAGAACATCTTAGTGAAGTCAAGCCAAGTCACCTTTATTTATATAGCACTTTATACAATAGCACTTTGAACGATTGTTTCAAAGCAGCTTTACAGGGATAAACAGGAAAATAATGAATCAATTATGAAAACAGAGTTCGATTGTACTGTAAAACAGCTCTAAATATACAACAGAGTCATTGTTCAGCTGAGGCCAGTTGTGTAAAGATTATCAAATATGAAATGAGTTCAATTCAGCAATAAAAGCAACTATGTAGAAAACAGTGATGTTATCGTCCAGCTCAATTTAGATGTCATCCAATAGTGTCAGTGCAGCCAAATAATTAACATTGCTGAATATTATGTGCCCCCAACAAACATATATATATATATATATATATATATATATATATACACACACACACACACTGGTTTGTGACAGGCAATGTTATTTTAGTTTCATTGAGAGTTTTTATTAAAGGGGTGGTTAATTATGATTTCATTTTTTTAACTTTAGTTAGTGTGTAATGTTTCTGTTTGAGCATAAACAACATCTGCAAAGTTACAATGCTCAAAGTTCAATGTAAAGTGAGATATTTTCTTTTAAAGAATTCTCTGTTTAAGGACTACAACAAACTGTTAGGGACTACAACAAGCTTCTTCCTGGGTTAGTGACATCACTGAACCTAAAATTTACATAAATCCCGCCCCCGAGAACACACAACAAAGGGGGTGAGGCCATGTTGGGCTGCTTTAGAGAAGAGGAAGAGTTGTTGTTACCATGAGGTTGTTACCATGCCGTCATTTTACGCTGGACTGCTTAACAAACAAACGCTGGATTTGCACAAAAGATTAACATGACGGCACATGCTAGTCAATGAGTTAAATCAACTCCACTGCAACTACATAAATTTATCCACTAACCGTTGTAACTTCTTCCTGAGTCTCTCCATCAGTGTCCGACTCCGGTTTGAACAATGTAAGGCTGAACGCCATTACTGAGCATCGACATTTTGGCTGTGTGAGATTCTCCAGCTTTGGTGTTGTTGAGCAACCGAAGCATGAGCTGTTAAAGCTCCGCCCTCTTCTGGAAAGCAGGCCGGGAGCAGCAGCTCATTTGCATTTAAAGGGACACACAAAAACAGCGTGTTTTTGCTCACACCCAAATAGGGGCAAATTTGACAAGTTATAATTGTCAGGTTGTGTAGCAGGAAGACGAAGACGAACAGGTCAAATACAAAATACTCCAAGTTTAATGCATAGAATCCAAACAGGCAGACGGGCAGGAACACCACAACATAAACGAACGGTTAACGGACAAGGAACAGAACTGAAACTAGAACTTATATACACACAGGGGAATTAACTGATAATGTGCAGCTGTGAAGATGATTAGTGTCCATAGAAACAAATGAATGTGCGCAGGTGAGGAGCAGTGCTAGTGCTGGTGACCGTGACATTACACCCCCCTCCGGCAAGGCGCGTCCTTGAGCCGTAAAGGAACATCAACGGTGAGGGCCGGAGGGGGTTCTGGAGGCGGGCGAAGTGATGGTGATGAAGGGCAGGTGGAAGGCTGAGGAGACGTGAAGGTGGTGCTTGGACGACGATCCTCTGGCGGTGATGGAGATGATGGACCGCTGGCACAGACCCAGAGCTCCCCAGTGCCGACAGCCCGCGGCGAAGACGAAGGAGGGAGGAGCCCAGTTGGTGACTTGGCTGACGACAGCTGGGGGACGACCGACGGAGGCGTGGCCGATGGATCCGCTGGCGCAGACGGAGAGGCGATGGAGACGAGCGACATCGCTGGTACTGGAGACCCAGGCGGTGTCGCGGCGAAGACCGTCGAGGGCGCAGCCAGAGTACCCGAGGGCTGAGGTGGATCCGGTGTGACAGAGCACAGAGGCGACACCGAGGGGAAGGAGGAGCCTGCTGACGTCGTAGGGGTGGAGGGACAGAGTGCAGCGAATGGACCGCAAGTCCGTGACGGAAGAGGTGTGACGAGGGACCAAGGGGGAGCTGGCAGGACGAGGGAACCCGGAGGAACCGGAAGTCCGAGGAACTCTGGTGAAGCCGTAGGTGGGAGGAGCCCCGTTGGAGCCGACAGGTCGACAGGCCGAGATGGAACGAGGATCCCAGAGGCCGGAGGCGGAGCCGCAGGATCCTCAGGTGATGGCGCTGCAGGTGGACACACAACCTATGGCTCGACGTCAGAGTGGAGCTCCCACGGAGATGACGCAGGGCTGTGGACCTCCGGCAGCGGCATGGTTGGAGGACTGGCTGAGCTCTGGGGTAATGGAAATGGTGAGGATCTCGATGGCGTAACGGTGAGTAGTATACAGTCCTTACAGTCATTAGAAACATTCAGAGACGATGATGGTGATGTTGGGTGGGAAAGGGTGGGAGATGGAATTACCTCACTGAAGTCAATCAGCCAGTCCTCATCCTCCGTAGTTGAGACTCCCTCGTCCGCTGATGTTGCTGGCTCACACCCCTGGTCAGACTTGCGGTCGGGCTGCACGTCTGGGACGAGGGTCAGCTCTGTCCTCTCTTCCTCGGGCTCTGGATGACGCGTCGTGGCGGGTGCTGGCTCACTGTCTGCGGGGGGCACACACGAGTTCTCCGCGGTCGAGGGTGTTGCTACGGGCTCTGGGTCTGGCTGTGCTCCAGATCGGGGCGCGACGCTCTCCAGACACCGAATGACAGCTTCTCTCCAGTTCAGTCCGGTGGTGTCTGGGAGGTCGAGGGGTTGGTGGAAAGTAACCCCGATCCGGAACAAGGTCTTGAGGGTCTCGTCGTCCAGGGTGCTGGTGACGGCCAAAAAAAAAAAGTCCTGAACAAAAGAAACAAGGTCTGGGCTCTCCTGAGCCCTGACGAGCATTATAGCCCTCTCGTCCATTTCGGGCGGTCCGTTAATCTGTCAGGTTGTGTAGCAGGAAGACGAAGACTAACAGGTCAAATACAAAATACTCCAAGTTTAATGCATAGAATCCAAACAGGCAGACGGGCAGGAACAACACAACATAAACGAACGGTTAATGGACAAGGAACAGAACTGAAACTAGAACTTATATACACACAGGGGAATTAACTGATAACGTGTAGCTGTGAAGATGATTAGTGTCCATAGAAACAAATGAATGTGCGCAGGTGAGGAGCAGGAGGGATGCTGGGAAATGAAGTGCTAGTGCTGGTGACCGTGACAATAATATTAGATCTGTGGGGTATTTTGAGCTGAAACTTCACAGACACATTCTGGGGACACAATATACACAATATACTTATATTACATCTTGTAAAAGGGGCATTATAGGTCCCCTTTAATATTTTGAATCTGTTTTGAATATTTTGAAGTTTTTATTTTTATATTTTCATTTAGTTAAAATTTTAGTAATTTCATATTTGTAATTTATAAATTATTAGTGTTTTTTTAATTTTTTTTTTTTTTTAAATAGTAATTTTTATTTTAGTTTTTGTTGGTACATCAAGTTAAAATATTTTTTGTTGGTGTTGTTTTAGTTACTTTTATTTTAAGGCAATATAGTTACAATTTACTGCATGTAATTACTATAGTAATAACAGTAAAATATGCATAATTACAAGTAACTAACCCTAAACCAAACCCTAACTGTAACTATATAGTAAGTACTTGTAGTTAATTAATATTACAGTACTTATTTAAAATAAAGTGTAACCTCAGTTTTATTTAACTATAATAACCCTGGTTTGTGGTCAATATTTCAGAAACGCCTCATAGTCTGAATGGAGGTCAGAGGTCAGCATTCCCAAGCTGCCTTTCATGCTTAGCTCAGGAAGCCAAAATAGCTCAACATGTGCAGCAGACACACACATGTTTCCGCATCCACTGCTCCACTGAACTGAGCTCAGTACTTTTTAGAGGCGATCACTGAGAGAGACATTGTATAATAAACAGCCTCATTGTTTTAAAGAGAAAGAAGACATATGGACATGCTGCTTGGAGGAACACGCTCATCCAAACCAGTGTATTTAACGCAAATGAAAGCAAGCAGTATTGTAATTATAGGCCATCTTTGTTGTTTGATTAAGTGGTAAAGGTTTGTTTTATAGGAGACTCATAAAGCTGTGGAGCCAAATGCAGAGGACTTAGAAGAGTGGAAAAAAGTACACTTTTTGAAATCAAATAATATCATAAATACCCTCATCACTTTCATTCAAATGTGAATTATGATGTTAGAAAGAGTAATTTTTGTCTTCAACGACCACAGAAATGCAGTGCAATCCAGACTAACTTTATTTAAAGGAACACTCCACTTTTTTTGAAAATAGGCTCATTTTCCAACTCCCCTAGAGTTAAACAGTTGAGTTTTACCGTTTCCGAATCCATTCAGCCGATCTCTGGGTCTGGCGGTACCACTTTTAGCATAGCTTAGCATAGTTCATTGAATCTGATTAGACCGTTAGCATCTCGCTTAAAAATTACCAAAGAGTTTCAATATTTTTCCTATTTAAAACTTGACTCTTCTGTAGTTACATCGTGTACTAAGACCGACGGAAAATGAAAAGTTGCGATTTTCTAGGCCGATATGGCTAGGAACTTTGCTGCCGTACCATGGGTGCAGCAGGCGCAATGATATTACGCAGCGCCTGTGACCCCCTGCTTGCACAGGGAGCGTGCCTTGCAACCATGGAGACATTTGTGAGAGGCGCTGCGTAATATCATTGCGCCTGCTGCACCCATGGTACGGCAGCAAAGTTCGGTTAGTTGTCGGTTTGACAAGTCAGAAAAAAATCTGTGGTGACGTCATCAATATCATATCCTCCTATCTCCTTTTTGAGCTCACAGAAGTGGCATGTGACTGTGAGCAACATTGTAGATTTTATGAACAAAAAACTGATTTTCAGGAAAGTAAAATTTTGATGAAGATTATTTTTTGCCTAGCAATCATTGTATTGTAGAGACAATTATTTAACTTAACCTAAAGTAGCCATTTCTCTAGTTTAATTTGATGCTTTGCCTTCATGCTAACTTCAAACCCACATGCTAAAACACACTCTAAAAAAAAGATGGTTCTTTAAAAGTTCTTCACATGTAGTAACAGTTCTATTTAGAACCATATCATCTTGAAGAACTCTTGCTGAAATTGTTCTTTGTGTTAGAGTTTAGGGTTCTTTTTTCCCGCCTTTTTGTTTTTCAAATCTGTAACTGTCAAAGCCATCTCATTACTGATTTTCTGGAGCTCAGCAGCCATCCAATTACACAGACTGCCAACACCCTCTTAAGTAAATTATTTCTTTCTTAAAATATCTATACATTTTAACTTTCAAGTTGGTTTCCTACCAGTCATGTCTTTTTCTCTTTATTTAACAGAACATGTAGGTGTGAGTAGCTCTATTCAGTTAAGGATACTTATCTTCTCTTCTAAGTAAGAGAAAGATTGAATTTATGATCCATATATTGTTATATTTTTTTAAATTAGGCTACTACTTTATATATCACTTTTTCCTTTTAACATTGTAAAGGGCTCACATACTGGCAATTTTTGCTAATGTTGGCCTTAATAAACATAATTGTTTTTACATAAGAAGAGACACACTGTAACTGTAAAGATAATAATATAAAAAAAACTATAATAAAAAGGTTATTTATAACACCATTGATGCCATATAGCACTTTCAAAGCATGGTTCTTTATGGAACCTTATAAATATGGTTCTATTTAGTACCAAAAAGGGTTCTGCTATTATTACAAGCTAAATAACCCTAATTTGGTACTGTTTAGAACCATTTTTTCTTGGGGTGTGGATAGTTGTAACAGTTCATTAAAAATGTTACAACCAACCCCTTATGATGATTCCAGTGAGTCCATTATCAATATCCTCTGTTAGGGCAAAGTCACATGAGTTTTTGTTACGCATCAATGGATTTATTTGGTAAATGCGTTTCCATCTTAGTTTATGTGCATTTTATCTTATCGGATAAAAAAAAAAATCTGCCTCAATTGAGCATAGGCCTAAGTTTTTTTTGTACATTTTTTTTTTTTTCAATTTATGTGCATCTTGATGTTTCCATCCAACCTTTTTTTTTGTAATATCCCAAAATTCACATAAAAATAAGTGGATAGAAACATATAGTGACTGAACCCTTATGTGACAGGAATACAGTACACACACAACACTCACACGGCACTTGTTTTGTGCTGAATGTAAAGTCCTAAAAAATACAATATAATGTTTTATTTGTCACTTTATAAACAGTTAGTTCCTGTCCTTGATTCTGATTGGTCAATATGACCGCTTCACCCAACGGTTCTGTGTATCACTACACAACACACTTAGCAACCGCTCTTAGCAACGTAAATTTTATGTTCTCAATTGATATTGTTCATTGGGGGCTTTGCGTCGTGCCTAACAACACCCTTCAGCCGTGACTTAGGCCTATTCACGATACAGCACAGCCTCTCGTACTTTATTGCTTACTTAAATTGCCCACTTTATTAAAAATATATATATTATTCTTTGTTCTTCAATAAAGTTCTTGGATAAATTATATAGTGTGGATTTTATTTCAGCAAATTATCTCAGTCTTACATCTATCCCCAACTAGTGTTACAGCTCACCCGTGTAGTGGGGTAGGTTGTAACAACGGAACTCTTTGTATTTGACATTAACTCACATAATCTGTGATTGTGTAGTACACGTCCAAGTGAGTTTTATATAGGCTATAGTAGACAAATGTGGCTACTACTGTGTATCAAAGATGAAGAGATCTTGCACAAACAACCACTAAATTACTGATGCTCACAGAAAAAAGTGTTACTTCCATCCCCGGTGTCCCTAAATTAGGTCTCTTTATGTCATTGAGATGAATGGTAAAAATGGTCTACTTTAACTGATTTTTTTTTTTTTTTTTAATTAATTAATTTATTTATTTATTATACCCTTTAACGCAGAAACCCACGTAAAGATTTCAATCCACTTAAATGGATCTCCTGACAGCACATCTTATGCACTGTTTTTAGATGAACAGCTGAGCATTCCTCAGTGATGGAGCGACCTCTGATGGAGCACGAGCTCACAGCGCGTTCACAGTCACAGCGGATCTGCCCAGAGGCTCTTGACAGCCCGAGGCGCTTCCGACAGACTTCACCCCGGGCCAAAAACATGAGCGATACATGGACAAAGGAGGACAAACAAGATAAAGTAAGTTTCGCGCATTTATAAATAAACCGTCAACAGAATGAACTACTTGGCTGCTTATTCGTGAAGCGAATAAGTTGGACAGAGAGAACACTGTTCTCGTTTGGCAGGGTGGGACTTTTCATCTCTACTCATGCATTTGATTACAAATATCTAACACTACAGTTCACTTGATTGTGTTGTTGTTTATAACGGTTAGCAGGATTCAACGTGCCTTTGCAGTTAATGCAATCTAAGTTATGTGATTTTTTCCACTCTTTAAAAAAACTCTTCTCCCCGTCTTCTGAACTTCCTCATTACAAAAGTTTTTGTTAAGTTATAGACTAGAAAAAGTGTTTTTTGTTTCCTCGGTGCGCTTTTTAATTGAGTAAACTTGTAATGAATGGACACATAAAGCATTTCTGACCGGTGCCATCCACAGTGGCAGCTTGCAGTTGAATATGTGCCGGTGTCCACGTTCCCCTTCAGCCCGGTGCTGAGCCCCTACAAAAAATTAAGATTAAGGTAGAAATGTTGCTTACAATGACGTCATTTTGAAGTTGGGACTAAGAGTAGCTACTGTAGTTATATATTGTTTAGACAGCTATACGAAGGTTAAGGGAACATTTCATTTTATTATTTTGCACAAAAAAAAAAAAAAATAATAATAATAATAAAAAAAAAAAATGATGGGATCGTTACTTTTGAGTATTCTCTGAACATTCAGAAACAAGTAACATTTAAGTATGTTAGATGGGCATCCAACTAAACTGTTTCAGAAAAAAATGTTCCATGAATGATGTATAAATAATGTTTGGTAACATTATTAAAACCCAGATAACTTTGAAAGACCTTGAATTATGTTTTTTCATAACTTTGAGAGAACCTTGCCAGAATGTTAGTCAAAGTTCTGAGAATGTTTCCAGTTAGCTGGGAAGACATAAAAGTAATGTATTTTCTCTGTGAATCTCATTATTAATCAACTGGAAATTATGAACATGAATGTGGGTGGAATATTTTTCACCTGACATATATTTCTAGGCTAATGGTTTTTTGATCCCTTTACACAGTGTGCTTTGTTTGAAATGGACTTTACCCTGAGTTTAGGACTGGTTTTTGTGGATTTTCCCACTGAAATGACACACAGCAACCGATAGATGTAGACACACCCTGAACAGATTCATTGACTGGCTTTACATGCACAAAAGTATTCATGAGAATTTGGGTCATATTCTTAGTATGTTTGCATAATGTAAAACACCTTATTTTTTTCTAGTTTTATATATTCTGAAAATCTGAATAAGACACCTGGCATATGCCTGTCATAATCACATTTTTCCCCATGTAAACACCTTTTTCAGAATATCAACTTTAATATCACACGTACAAATGAAAGTATTATAAATCTATATCTATAGTTGTAACCAGAATGTGTACTTTAATTGGAAAATGTGCTTGTAAACATGGCCATTGTTCTCTGAATGGCCCCTGAATGGATTCATTTAAATACAGCATGAGATTTATCATCAGCTCTCCAGGCCTGTCTGCACCTGTTCTCTGATTTGCTGTGTGTGGTCAGTCCTGCTCAACTAAATAAAGCCTTTGCCATCAAATGCAAAACAGAGAACTCTACAGTTTGTGTTTGTGCTCCTATTGTTGTGGACTGGACACAACAGGGACATAGACAGTGTTTCCAGGATGATGTTAAAATAAGTGGTGACTCAGAGAATCCAATTCTGGATTCATGGAAAACATTATAATGAGGAGAAATATGAACTGTGCTCCTATTTTGAGTTATTTTGAAAATCATATCCTGAGCTGTCATGATATCATTTGAACAATACAAAATTACTCAAACACTTTATTTTTTAATTCAGTATTTTGGTTCTGAATTAAACAATTTATGAATGGAATTAGTAATAGATTTCATGAACGTAAGTGTAGTAGTGTTTCAACTATTGGCATTTCTGGCAGACACTTTTTTAAAAAAAATGTTCAAAACTTCTAAACTTTTGTCAATGTCCAACAAGCATTAGAGGAAAATTCTGTCATCACAAATCACAAACAAATGTTATATTGATTTATATCAAAATTCATTTTGAGTTAAAAGTGACATTTTAAACATTTTTTGGAAAAAAAAAAAAAAAAAAGTCTGACTTTTTCATAGGTAGTATTTTATGTATTCTAAATACACACAATAAAAATATTCTCATATTGAACTTAAAGGATTAGTTCACTTCAGAATTCAAATTTCCTGATAATTTAGTCACCCCCATGTCATCCAAGATGTTTATGTTTTTCTTTCTTCAGTCGAAAATAAATTAAAGTTTTTGAGGAAAACATTCCAAGATTTTTCTCCATTTAGTGGACTTCAACGGCTACCAACGGGTTGATGATCAAAAATTCAGATTTAAATGCAGCTTCAAAGGGCTCTACACGATCCCAGACGAGGAAAAAGGGTCTTGTCTAGCAAAACAATCGGTCGTTTTCTAAAAAAAAAAAAATAATAATAATAATAATAAACTTTTTAACCTCAAATGCTCATCTTGCACTAGCTCTGCGATGCGCCACGCATTACATAATGGAGTTTTTCGCCCTACCGTGGTACTTCCGCCTACGTCACGCGTGACCTTTCCAACATAATTACATAATGTGTGGCGCATTGCAGAGCTAGTGCAAAATGAGCATTTGTGGTTAAAAAGTATATACATTTTTTTTTTTTTTTTTTTGAAAATGACAGATTGTTTCACTAGATAAGACCATTATTCCTCAGCTGGGATCGTGTAGAATCCTTTAAAGCTTCACTGAAACTGCAGTTTGGACCTTCAACCCATTGGTAACCATTGAAGTCCACTATATGGAGAAAAATCCTGGAATGTTTTCCTCAAAAACCATAATTTCTGTTGGACTGAAGAAAGAAAGACATCAACATCTTGGATGACATGGGGGTGAGTAAATTATCAGGAAATTTTAATTCTAAAAATGAACTAATCCTTTAATTCTAATAGTCAGTCATGCTTTTACTGTCACTGTCTTCTTGACACCACAATACACAAAACAATATATTTAATACATAGTTTAATGCGAGTATGGTTACTGCGATTATAAGCTTAATCGCATTAGTTTGATCAAAGTATTGCGATTACATGAGGTAAAGTTTAATCGCAATATTGCCAAAATCCCATTATAATCACATTATGAGGGTGCGGTTACTGACATTCTTCCATTTGCTTGGTTACTGACATTCTTCCAAATATCTTCCTTTGTGTACAGCAAAACAAAGAAACAACTTGAGGGTGAGTAAATGATGACATAATTTTCATATTTGGGTGAACTATCCCTTTAAGCGACTGAACACCAGTGGGCGGGGTCTATGGTGAGATGATGTAAAATCGTTCGTCGATATCTTGTTCTGGAAGCAGTCAAATGCAAATGTATTTACCCGTGTGATGTCGCAAATCCCACAATATCCAAATGAGTCGTTTTTGGAGCTTGATTAAATGTTTTGTTTATAACGTTTTAAGCTATGAAAATTACAGGATGTTTTAATGGTACAAAGACCTCTTATATGTCATAAGATCAAGGCAAATTTGATTTCTAATGTCATGACCCCTTTAAGTTTAAATAAATAACAACCCCTGGAACATAAAACTGATAGAAGTTAAAGATTCTATGTTATGAAAGTGTCACATTGTGCCTCAAATAGCCATATCATGATACTTGTCATGACTGGAAATCACTGACACATATAAATGAGTGATTCAGTCATCAGTGAGTAATATGATCAAATTAATGAAGCATTTCAATTTAATAATCGATTTAACAACAATCAAAGGTGTCCACAAATCATTTATGAGTGTAAATGATTAGGTTAAATTAATCAGTAAATCTGTTGGTTCCATGAATTGATGAATTGAGCAGTTTGATTAAATTGATCTGGCAGTGGTGAAACTGCTTTTAGCTGTATGAGCTGCAGAGTGCCGGCTCACAGATTGCCTCTCTTTATTCTCTCTCTTTTGCTCCCACCCACTCCTCTTACTCCACCCTCCCTATCGCCCCGTTCAGAAAGTCTTCTCAGTGCACAGGCCAGTCGATAGAGTGAGCAGAACAAGACAGGGCAACCTTGAGCAGGTGTAAAGGACAATTTCAAGAAAGACCGATCGTCTGTCACCCCCAGAGAGTCGGCTCTGCTTTCACCCAATGCAGAGATCATCTATCAGTTGCTGTAAGTAGCTCTAGACTTCTTTTATGTGTCTGACTCTCAGTTGTAGCTCTCAGCTGTCCGTACATCCTATTACGGGACCCTCAGTTGTGCTTCAGCCTGCTGCTGTGTTACTGTAGATGTTTATGGGATATGACACAGGTGGACATGACATCTTTGGTGCAGTTTGTTTTGGTTTCCAACCATTGTTCCAACCTAAATTAAAAAGAGACAGGAAGTGAGTGTGTTGTCATCTGGTGTTTAACAGTCCTGCAGTGAAATGTGATATAACTACAGTTTGTTTACAGGCCATTTAGGCACTGTTGAGTTTTTGTGTTTCAATTACACAAGATCACGACTGTTACACTAAAAAAAAAAAAAAAAAAAAAAAAAAAAGACATTACAAGACATACAATACATACAATTACAAATATGTAAGTATTTAAGGACTTCTAAATACCATATAACATAATATATATAGCTAAGGGATTTGCACATTGTTATGTCACAACATAGCTAATTGTGTAATAAGGGAGGTTAGCATAACATTTTTTTCGGACTGTGATCTAAAGATACTTCAAGAATGGGGCTTAGAAGTGTAGTCTTATTTCTAAGCCTAGTTCCCCCAAAATCTGTCATAACCTCATGTTGGTCCAAACCTGACTCTTTTTTCTTCTGCAATACACAAAAAGAAGACTACTGGTAACCAAACAGTATTGGTGCCCATTGATTTCCCTTGTATGAATGAAAAAACACTTCTCAAAATATCTTCTTGTATGTTCTACAGAAGAAATAAAAAGTCATACAGTTTTGGAATGACAATAGGGTGAGTAAATGATGACAGAATTTTCTTTCTTTTTTTTTTTTCTTTTTTCCCTTTTTTTTTATGAACTATCCCTTTAACTCTTACTTAGTCTGATTTAGATGTATAAATCTTTTTAATCATGTAAATTCTTATTTTACAAACTTGCTGTTTTTTCAGTGCTTTAATGAGAGGCTGTGCCAGTGGGTTATGAATAATTGTGTCTTCACAAAGAATATAAGGGCTGGAGAGACTGACAATCTCTGTCAGCTTTCCTATGACCTCCAACTTTCCTATGACCTCCATTTGGACAAATTTGGACTCAAAGGGCATAAAAGTAGAATTTTAGTACAGTGTGTCAAAATTTGCATACATTGCTATCAGTATAGTTCGCTTTATGCAGTGTACTGACATTTATGTTTGCTCTATCTATGTTTGCACTTTGTTTGTGTCATATAGAAAATGTTTTACAAAAAGTTGGATACTTCAGTGAGTACAGAGTACCAAGGGTCTTTGTTCAATGTGACAAGTGGTATCTTGTGATTACATTACTGCCCAAAGGTTTGGAGTCAGCAGGAGTAGATTTTGAAATTAATACCTTTTTTCAGCAAGGATGCAAAAGTGGTAGTAAAGACTTTTGCATTGTTTTTTTTTTTTTGTTTTTTTTTTTTTTTTTAAACAAATGCTGTTCTTTTGAACTTTCTCTTTATCAAAGAATCCTAAAAAAAATGTATCATGGTTTCCACAAAAATTTTAAGCAGCACAACTGTTTTCAACATTGATAATAACAAGAAATAATTCTTAAGCACCAAATCAGCTTATATTTGATTTCTGAAGGATCATGTGACACTGAAGACTGGAGTAATGATGCTGAAGATTCAGCTTTGCCATCACAGGAATAATTTACATTTTAAAATATATTAAAATAGAAAATTGTTATTTTAAATATTTCACAATATTACTGTTTTTACTGTATTTCTGATCAAATAAATGGTGAGCATAAGAGACATCTTTCAAAAACATTAAAAATTCTTACCCTAATCATTTGAACAGTATGATTTATTCAGTTTAAAGAAGATTTATTATTTGATGAAGAAGTAAAACATGGCAGTAGAAGTTATCCAGTATAGCTTCGTTTATCTGAATGCACTGAAAGCAGATGTTATCATATTATATTTATTTATCTTTTGTTTTTGCTTGTAGGAAACAGGAGACTGCTGATCACACAGCTGACAGCTGATCACCTTTATATGCACTGATGTCATTTGATAAATGAGCATAACCCTGACCTCTTAATCTTAGATCCCTGCCCAGCTTACTGGCACACATCACATTTTCTTCTTTGTGCTACTAAAAAAAAGTTTCGAGGAAGAACTTTAATGACCCATAATTTACACGTTTTTATTTGCAGAGTTCAGAAAAATGCATCAGTTCAACAGTTAGGAAGTTTTTTTATTATTCATGTCCTCAGGTTAATGTGTAACACACGCCCAGTCCACTCTTTGTTTGGTGTGATTTACATTGAGGTAAAAACCTGAACAAACCACCTGTCAGAGAGAAGGGGGGGAGGGGGGCTGGACAGATAGAGATGATGTCATATTTATGATTTATGAGCCATTTAGTCTTTAGCTGGAGTTCAGAGTCAGTGTGGAGAGTCAGTATTCGGCTTCAAGCAAAGAAACTTTACTGTGATTGTCAGCTCTCTTTTTTGGATTAACATTGTCTTTGTACATATTTAATTAACTACATTTATTGTTGTCCTAAAGTGTCATATGGCCCTTGAATATGTATTACAACTGTTTTCATTGAACCCTTAATTGAGCCTTAAACGAACAGTTTACAGGAAAAAATATGTCATTACTTACTCGTCCTCTTATCTTTCCAAACCTATATTCTCCAGTGTTGGGGATAGGGCTGCGACAATAAATTGATGCTTCTCAATTCTTGGATCGATTCTGAGATTTTCCAAATGCATCGCGATTCTCTCTCGAATCCATTCTGAGCTTAGTTTTTAACAACAGATGGTGCTCTAGGCTAGTTTTTAACTGCATGCTCAAATGCTCATGAAGAAGAGCACTCGTGCATTCGGCTGAGTCTGAGAATGTACTTGAACCTCAGAATGCTTTTTTGACACGAGATTAATGTACACAGCCCACTGCAAACAACCTTGTAATTCGCTTCAACCTTTTCAAACTTTATGAATGATTATTTTAAAAAAAGTTGAAGTGGTGTGTGTAAGGAATTGGAAGCAAGCAGAGTACGGCTGTTTCTAAAGCATGCCGTGCCATCTGCTGTTAAAAACTAAGCTCAGATTCAATTTGAAAGAGAATTGCATTCGGAAAATTTTAGAATCGATATAGAATCATTTCGCGATGCATCGATTTATTTTTCCAGTCCTAGGGGTAACGCATTTCAACGTAAATAATGCAAGTAACTAGTAAAGTAATGCATTTGTTTTAATGTTGTGTGAACATGATGGTTATTGTAGTTCTAGACTAAAAGTGAGCAGGCGTTTACTCATCTCACTTGCACAAAAACATTCAGTATCCTTCAAAATTAATAAAGTATAGAATATTACGCAAACCTGCAATAAATTGTTAAATTACACAAATGTACTTTATGTATTTAATCTCACTTTGTTAATCAATGTCTTTGCTGCTGACCTTCAATGATCCGATTCAACCATAGTAATTAACAAAGGTGAATTTAGATAAACATCACATTTGTGTTTCATGTTTTGTTTTTATTGCTAAAGTAAGAGTGTTGAACCTTCTTCTCCTGCATCCTATTCTTCTGCAATCCAGAATGGCAGCACAGCTGAAAGTTTTGTTTGAGCCGCTCCTTCTAATGTACAGACATGAATTTGCATTTGGTTTGAAACAACAGAAGGTATCAGAATTTTCATATTTTTGACCCTACCAAAATACAACAATACTGCAAAACAGGTTTCCACAATAGTGCTTATTGCATCAGAGTTGTATTTACTGTAGATTGAGCTCATAATCTTATTCATTCAGATCAGAATAACAGGGTTTTTTTTGTACCTTTATGATTTATTTGCTCTTTTAAGTCAGAGAGAGTGTGTGCAGGACTGCTCGTAGGCAATGGGGATTGTTTGTAGTCGGCAAACATGATCAGATACATCAGTGATAGGAGGAACTTATCTATCACCTGTTGGTCAGAGACAGAGTTCTGAGCCTGATCTTGCTGTTGAGAGCCAACATCATGGCTACATGACTTCAGACTGTACAGACGTGTTTGAAAAATGAAATTGGCTGTTCTTATTTAAAGATTTTGGATCATCAAGCAGAAGGTAATGGATGATTCCTCATGCATTTTCAATGTTCTGCATCTCTGCATGATGAAAGAGGGCTGAAGCATAGTTCTTGAAGGAGATATCCTCCAAAATCATTATTTAATCTGATTTTGATTGTACAGTCTGCCTTATTGTACTCATTTATAGCTGTATCCAACCACACCTTTGTTGGTCTGAAATGTCATGGTTTATTGCCGGCAATCAACCTACTTAATCTGACTAGAGAAAAAAGATTCTTGTAACTGACAGTATTTTACAGAAATTGAGCTTATGCTTCCTTGTTTTTCTTGATGTGTTTTCTTGGTACTGATTGTTTGTTCTAGAGATATGGATCTTTCTAATAGACTAATATATATGAGCCAGGCTGGTTGATATATGTAGATAATTTGTGGATATTTGACTATTTTGAGATGTTTGGCGTTAGATGATTCTCATGCCTCAGTATATTTCCAAGAGAGTTAGTTCTCCCTTATGTCACTTCCAAAATATCAATAGCCTTTTCAATGCATAAACCACATGCAGTTTTCAAATATTTTCATCTGCTTTTAGCAGCTGTTGCCATCTGATATATTACCAGATGGGTTTTTCTCTTTTCTCATGTAATTGTTGTATAGCTGAATAATTTTAAAGAGAATTTTTGAGAAACTATTCCAAAATGCAGTAAAACATTATTGTCAAGGCACTTATAATACTGGCACAAGGTACCCAGAGAAGATATAAATGTTATTTTTAAAGGGTTAGTACACCCAAAAATTAAATTTTTGTCATTAAGTACTCACCCTTGTGTCGTTCCAAACCCGTAAGACCTTCTTTCATCTTCAGAACACAAATTAAGATCTTTTTGATGAAATCCGAGAGGTTTTTTTTATCCTATAGAAAGCAATGTAATTTCCGTCATTCAAGGTCCAAAAAGGTATTAAAGACATTGTTAAAATTGTCATCTTTGACTACAGTGGTTCAACCTTAATGTTATGAAGCGACGAGATTACTTTTTGTGCGCAAAAACAAAACAAAAATAAACTTTATTCAACAATTTGTTCTCTACCTTGTCAGACTCGTACAAAGTTCAGCGCTTCCGTGTTTTACGTCCGAACGCCGGCTCATTATTGGCCAGCTCCTGTGTCAGTGTCACGCGCATGCGCCGTGGTGCTCATGTGACCAGCCTCGGCCAATACCGAGCCGGCGTTCGGACGTAAACACGGAAGCGCTGAACTGCATTCACTGCGTCAACTGCATACGAGACTGACAGGGTAGAGAAGAGATTGTTGAATAATGTCGTGTTTTTTGTTTTGTTTTTGCGCACAAAAGTATTCTTGTTGCTTCATAACATTAAGGTTGAACCAATTTAGTCACGTTGACAATTTTAACAATGTCTTTATTACTTTTCTGGACCTTGAAGGACAGTAATTACGTTGATTTCTATGGGGGATAAAAAAACCTTAGATTTCATCAAAAATATCTTAAAGGGATAATTCCGTCATCATTTACTCACCCTCAGGTTGTTCTAAACCTATATAAATGTCTTTGTTTTGCTGAACACAAAGGAAGATAATTGGAAGAATGTCAGTAACCAAACAGATCTTGCCCCCCATTGACTACCTTAATAGGAAGTAAATACTATGGAAGTCAATGGGGGGTGAGATCTGTTTGGTTACTGACATTCTTCCAAATATCTTCCTTTGTGTTCAGCAGGATAAAGACATAGGTTTGGAACAACCTGAGGGTAAGTAAATGATGACAGAATTTTCATTTTTGTGTGAACTATCCCTTTGTGTTCCAAAGATGAACAAAGGTCTTACGGGTTTGTAACAACACGAGGGTGAGTAATTAAAGACATAAATTTAATTTTTGGGTCAAATAACCCTTTAATGTTATTATATTTATTTAATTATTTTTATGTTACTATTATATATGTTACATGGTTTCTGAGTAAATATTGTTTTTTTTTTAAATTGTTTTAAAAGTTGTCTATGCCTCATTTTCTATCATTAAGTTGCATTATATTAATTCTGGCATTATATTGAGTGTCTGCCACCTCAAGATATTTTGGCATCGACCATTTAAAAACTCATATTGGTCAACTAATATATTTTATCAAGGTGAGAGAGAATAGGACAATTGCATTAACCTTGACAGTGTTTATCAGGAAAAACTGTGCAAATGATAATTTTCTCTTTGAACTGCATGTATATTCCTCAAATGGCTGATTCTCTCTGAGCAGATTGTAGGAAAGTTGTTTGATTTTAGCATAGCACTTATTTTGATGGAAAGAAATGTTTTGTTTTGTTAGTTACTATTAAAGTATGTCCTGTAGAGTGAGCAAAAAACAAAGAAAAGTGGATTGAGCTTAATGTCAGATAGTGATTATCCTTGTAATAACTGTTTATAATGTGAATTAGTGATAATGTGTTCTTTGTGTGGGTTACAATGTGATTTATAATTACTAGATTAGTAAGAGTGAACATGGATACTGTAGGGACTCATGGAAACAAACTTTGGTAATGTTGTAAACTTTTAAAATTGGTATTCAGTGGAACAGAAACACTGTATACATGCATATAGACGTCCATGTGTACGTGTTTGCATGAGCCCTTAATTGCCCATAAAGCCCTCTGACAGATGCATCATGTGACCAAGCTGCACGTTCACAGTCCTCAGGTCTCCTAGGAGACAGCCGGTTCAGAGTGCATGCTGCTTTCAGCCAAACACATGCTTTCTGAACATTGAACTTGCCCCTCCCCCTAACTTAAGCCGTAATTCAAGTGTGTCCTTTCTGATAGGCTGAAAAAAGACTTTCTTTGTTCCTCCTGTCTTTCTCTCCCACTTTCTCTTGTTTTATCACTCTCTCTCTCTCTTTTGGCCTCCCTCTTTCTCTGAAAAGAGGAGAGCCCTAGAGGCTATGTGAAAGGACACACGTAGGCACCTCCAGCAGGAGTTTGGTTGGCAGTGAGTCCGGTATTGTGTACAGTCACCTTGAGTTTGTCCGTAATCTCTGGCTAAAAGTGAGAGTGACTTAAGATCTCGGTCAATATTTAAAAATCAACAACAAATATAGTGTTCAAATTTATTTTGGAATGCAAAGTTTGTAAAGAGCGTGGTTCCCTTGATAAAAATCCTATAGGATTTTTACACTGGCTTTTGAATTATTGCAGAAAATAAGCTCCGTGACCAACAAAAGTTTATGATTCTTACATGTTTTGTTCATGATGATGAGCTTCACAAATTAACACAACTTTTTTTGAATTTTGAAGTCTAAATACAATTGCCAGAAGTAAAAAGCTAAACTGTGAACGTGAACTATATAAGTATATGAGCTGACCTTTTTGGCTGGTGACATTTAATGTCCCAGACAATCTGTAGTCCCATTTAGCCACTTGCTAGCAACAGGCGTTTTAAAGTAAAAGCTTTAAAAAATCCACAAGAGGGTATTACTGATGTATTTTGTGTCGTAGAATAAAACATGAAAATATCTTGAGCTTGTGTTAACCACAGACCTTTTTTTAGGCATTCAAAAACGCATTTAAAAAACTCATTGACTTCAGGATGATGGAACCGGAAGTGCTAAAATGCTAAATGGTTTCCAGTTTATGGAGGATCTGTGTGTTTGGACAGTTTTATAGAGAATTTACAGAAATTATACAAAAATGCTGCAAAATGGGGCATTTGTAATAATGACACAAGGTACCTGTAAAGCTTATAAGCGGTATTATAATTCTTGTTGTTTCAGATCTCTCTTTCCTTGCGCGCGATCCCAGTTCTCTCAGACAGCGCTCGATCAGTTCTCCTTGCGCCTGAATTGTCAAATGCACACATAGTTGTCAAAATGTCCATCATGTTAATGTTAATAAAACAACAAAATATTTTATTTTATTTTATTTATTAATAAATGTATACATGGTAAATAAGCCTACTGTATCCGAAAACCAAGTTTATTTAATTTGTATCTCTATCGTATTGTTTGTATTTTTTTCTAATTTGTTTGTAAATTTCTATATATATAAGAAATTTTTATCATGGTCATATTGCCCACCCCTTGCTCACCCGTCCTGTATTCCACCATGAGAAATCTGGTCACCCTAATACAACATATATACTAAATGCATGTGTACAGTGGTAGTATGTTAGAATGCTATACTGATTCAGTTATAAGCACTTTTAAATGAGGCTTCTCTGTTTTCATTAACTGTTAGAAGTGTTTGTCCAGATCTGATTCATAATTTCTTTTTAGAGCAGTTTTTCTTTTTTATCATGTTTTTGTGTTATTTAACAATTTCTTTGCCGAAAAGTGGCAGATTTGACAACTTATTGCACAATTAATTGTATTAATTAAAAAATTTGTTCACTGTTCACAAATATCTCCAATTCATTCCTACATTCCTTTTGGATGTTCTGTAAAACTTGTCTGATAAAACAGTAAAAACAGTAACCAACAGGGTGGAGCTTTACTCTGCTGGAGGATTGTTATTGGTTCAATCATATTTTAGCATAATATTACATTATATTGTCACAACACATCCTTTACCAAAATTTCTGATTAAGCGTGTGATATATTCTCACCACAAGGTCTTTGCTTTAGAACATCATGACTCAAAAAAGTCACAAATGATTTTATATGCCACCAGCTGAATTATTTAAAAGTGTGTCATGTCATTTGATATTGGATCTGATAGACATTTTCACTGTGAGACATCAAGCTGAAAGTAACACTGCTGTAGTTACGTGAGGGCTTATCCAGTTTCACATCAATACAATCAATGGCCTGCTTTCAATGAACATGATCTGTGCCCTAAGCATCAATGTTTTCATATGCCTTTTCATTTAACTAGATACTGATAGGGGAGTCTTTAATACGCAAAAAAAAAGCTCTTTTCTTATAATCAGTTTGTTAATATCAGTGTACATCTCTCTCTTTCTGTCTGTCTCCACCAGGTCACATGAGGACGTGTGCTTTGAGTCTGTCACCCATTCTCTGATCCAGTAGAGGCAGCACATCAGTCTGTTGAAGGCCTCAAGCACCCATCACCCTGAACCCCAGCAGGCCTGTCACACTGTCTCACTCCCTCGATTCTGCCTCTTCTCCTCCTGCACGCCCCCCTCAGCCCTCCCTGGAGCCCCCAGGAGAGCAGGGAGAGGGATGCGGGACCCTCACCCAGGAGATTTGCCTCACTCCTGGGAACCTGAGGGAGGATCCTCTGCCAGCGCAAGGCTTTCATGATGTCTCAACTCTCACAGGTACAGGAAGAGGTTTTGTTGGTCTGCAATTGTTCCCAGGTTGCATCTGTTTGCTGTAGGGCCATCTATATGCTAATGTACTTTTAGCAGATACACTACCGTTCAAATGTTTGGGGAACATGAATACCTTTATTCAGCAAGGACCCATTATATTGATCCAAAGTGACAGTAAAGCCATTTATAATGTTACAAAACATTTCTATATAAAATAAATGCTGTTCTTTTGAATTTTCTATTCATTAAAGAATCATGGAAAAAAGAAAATTAAGCAGCACAATGTTTTTCAATGTTGATAATGATAAGAAATGTTTCTTGAGCAATAAATCGGCATATTAGAATGATTTCTGAAGGATCATGTGACACTAAAGACTGGAGTAATGATGCTGAAAATTCAGCTTTGACATCACAGGAATAAATTACATTTTAAAAAATATTGAAATAGAAATGTTATTTTAAAGCTGCAGACCGTAACTTTTTTTGGTTAAATCAATTTTTGAGCAAGTATATAACCAGCCAGTTTTCAAAACTATCTCCTTATCTTAGCCCGATTCACAGACAGGTGTTGAAAAAAAAAAAAACATTAGAGTTTGTTTCATGGCTATGATATAATACATTCATTAAATTCATTTTGTGGCATCATAAAACTGTGATTGACCACAAATACCTGCTGGACTCAGATATACACTACCATTTGGGGTCATTTTTTTTTATTTATGAAATTAATACTTTAAATAGAAAAGAATATTTAGCAAGGACACATTCAGTTGATCAAAAGTGACAGTAAAGACATTACAAAAGAAACAATATGTAGGCCCATTGTGAAAAGTGCTACACATATGAACTTGAACTGAATCGAAAAGATTTCTATTTCAAATAATTGCTGTTCTTTTGAACTTTCTATTCATCCAAGAATCCTGAAAAAAAAATGTCACAGTTTCCAAAATTAAATCAAGCATCACAACTGTTTTCAATACTGATAATAAGAAATGTTTCTTGAGCAATAAATCGGCATATTAGAATGATTTCTGAAGGATCATGTGACACTAAAGACTGGAGTAATGATGCTGAAAATTCAGCTTTGACATCACAGGAATAAATTACATTTTTAAAAATATTGTAATAGAAATGTTATTTTAAAGCTGCAGTCCTTAACTTTTTTTGGTTAAATCAATTTTTGAGCAAGTACATAACCAGCCAGTTTTCAAAACTATCTCCTTATCTTAGCCCGATTCACAACGGTAAACTTGTAATAATTTTTTCTAACTCTGTTGGTACTGGTGGGTTTCCGTGGGAAATTCGAGCATGCAGCCTTTCGTCTTTGTGTCACTACGTCACGTCTGTTCACATAAAGAAGGAGTCCCAGCTAGTAGGCTAAATCACATGTGAGGATGCTGCAGGTGGCGGATCATTTATAGCCTTTTCTCACAGCAGCTGGAATAATTAAACTTATCATTGTGATTGCGGATTGTAATCCAGAAAGGTCCAAATGACAATCATCAGTGACAACTGGAGATTCACCCGTAGTCAAAAACAAAAGACTTCGGACTGCGGAATGGCTACAGAAATTGAAATCTACATGTAACGCTAATACATACTAAATACACATAGTCAGTGCTGATGTTGTTAACATTAACAATTTTAGAACAAAGTATAACAATAATAATAATTTACACGGGTTGACGTGATCCAAGCTAAGCAATCGTTAGATTTAATCACCATTGGCAGTGCGATTTATTGTGTTTTTTTCTCAGTTGGTCAGAACAAAAGTGGCAGACATGTTACTTACTTATTTTGGTCATACTTCCAAGACGTAGAATCTGTGATTCTGAAGTACAGTATCCACCGGTGTGGTGACTGACAGCAAACATTAGATTAATCCACGCTGAGGAGTCGTGCCGATGCACAACCCACGTAATGATGATAATTCCGCAAAAATAACTGCAATTGCAGGTTTCAAACAGAGATGGTGACAAAGAGGCAAAACTTACGGACTGCAGCTTTAAATTATAATAATATTTCAGAATATTACTGTTTTTACTGTATTTTAGACCAAACAATGCAGCCTTGGTGAGCATAAGAGACTTTCTTTAAAACATTTAAAAATCTTACTGACCCCAAACTTTTGAGCAGTCGTGGTGTAGGCCTATATTCATTTAACATGTAACATTTGAGCTTTTCTCATCGGGGACCAAAAAATTCTTGTAACTCATCTTGCATACAGTTTTTTGTCTAATCAATTGCTACAATCAGAATGAGAATACCTCCACAACAGAACAGAATACAGACAAAGGCAGGAAAGGTGGTACAAACCATAGTGACTAAGGAAGTACCTATATGTGTGCTGCTTTCTAATTATGGGCTATTCTAAAAGTTCAAAAGTGTGTGCTGTAGCTTTGAACTCTAATAGGATTTTTAAATGATCTTCTTGATTGAAACATCTCAGCCATACTAATAACATACTATAACATATAATTCTTGCTCAAACTTAAAAAAGACAGCACATTATGCTAGAGTTGTTTTGGCCTCTGTTGCAGATGTTTTCATGTCCACACTGTGTGATTTTAATTTGGGACAGTTGTGGCCTAATGGTTAGAACAGGGGTGTCCAAACTCGATCTTGGAGGGCCACTGTCCTGCAGAGTTTAGCTCCAACTTACCACAACACACCTGCCTGGAAGTTTCTAGTATGCCTAAAAACCTTGATTAGCTGATTCAGGTGTGTTTAACTGGGGTTTGAGCTAAACTCTGCAGGACAGTGGCCCTCCAGGAGCAGGATTGGACACCCCTGGGTTAGAGAGTCGGACTTAAAACTCAAAGGTCGCAGGTTCAAGCCTCAGTACCGGCGGGAGATGTAGGTGGGGGGAATGAATGAGCAGCGTTCTCTTCCACTCTCATTACTCACAACTGAGGTGCCCTTGAGCAAGGCACCAAACCCCCAATCACTCCCCAGATGCTGCAGCAAAATGGCTGCCCACTGCTCCAGGTGTGTGTTCACTACTGTGTGTGTGCACTTGGATGGGTGAAATGCAGAACACAAATTCTGAGTATGGGACACCATACTTGTCTACACGTCACAAAAAGAAATGTTCATTTACCTTATATAACTAATTAGATATTTTCAGATAAACTAATTAAATGAACATTTAGAGCTGTGAAAGTAATTGGTTGTCTTTCTGTTCATCACACAGATCTGTGCTCCAGTGTGGATCTGCCAGAGGTGGAGATCGTCAGCTTGCTTACAGAAGAATTGCCCAAATACACTCTGCGGGCAGACCATGTGTATGGGTACGAGCATGACGACTGGCTGCACACACCTCTGCTGCCACCAGAGGCCGCTCTTGGACTTACACAGGAGCAGATCGACGAGACACTCAAGTACTTCTGTGAGTCCACACCTTTCTCCTTTAATATAGCCTACTGCTTTTCCATTTCTGGTAAATCCAACCACTTTTAAACTTTTTCAGAAAGCTTGGGGATGAAAAGAAAACAGTTAATTAAAGGTAATTTTTATATTAAAAAGAGACCAAACAAAATAAAAATTCATCATTAGTCACCTCATCACAATTGATGAATTCAGTCTTTCATTTAGGCTGTACTACAATGACAAATAAAAGATAGCTATGTAATTTGGGAAATAACATGTTGTCTTTATACTATCATATACAATGATGTATTAAATGTATGCCAGTACGTCAGCTCACTCACGGTACCAGTTACAGGCTCTAGTGCTACTGTTGACCCTGCCAGAGAGCAATACTGTAATCCCAGCCACTTCCCTTCCTCTTGGAGCACAGATGCAAATTCCATCAAGAGGATTAGCTCCTTACTGCTTAAGGATAATGAGACATTCTGCTGTTCTCAGTGGCTTCTCTCTACGGCCTGGCAAACATTCAACCGCTCTGACGTTACACCAGCACTGCAGTATCTGTCTGCTGCTCAGATTGGCTAAACTTAGGTCACTGCAGTTTTGGTTTCTCAGACAGGTGTTGAAAAAAAAAACATTAGAGTTTGTTTCATGGCTGTGATATAGTACATTCATTAAATTCATTTTGTGGCATCATAAAACTTTGATTGACCACAAATACCTGCTGGACTCAGATATACACTACCGTTTGGGGTCATTTTTTTTATTTATGAAATTAATACTTTAAATAGAAATGAATATTTAGCAAGGACACATTCAGTTGATCAAAAGTGACAGTAAAGACGTTACAAAAGAAACAATATGTAGGCCCATTGTGAAAAGTGCTAAACATATGAACTTGAATTGAATCGAAAAGATTTCTATTTCAAATAACTGCTGTTCTTTTGAATTTTCTATTCATCCAAGAATCCTGAAAAAAATTGACACAGTTTCCAAAAACTGTGTCAGAAATGTTTCTTGAGCACCACATCTGCATATTAGAATGATTTCTGAAGCAACATGTGATACTGAAGACTGGAGTAATGATGCTGAAAATTCAGCTTTACATCTCACAAATAAATTATATTTTAAAACATATTCAAATAGAAAACAGTTATTTTAAATAGTAATAATATTTAACAATATTATTGTATTTCCTGTATTTTCGAACAAATAAATGCAGCCTTGGTGAGCAAAAGAGTCTTTCATTTAAAAAATCGCCAAACTTTTGAACGGTTGTGTAATCAGCCAGTGTTTACAGTATTAAAATTATGGAAAAGGAAACAGATTGCTCTTTGACTGCTCTGATGGACTTACGATGGTGCTAATTTAGTTCTAATCCCTTTGGCATGGAAACTTGTTCTCATACCTGCACTGATCTCTTTACATGGGCTGTAGCCCAAACACAGCTGTTATTTCTAGCCTAAATATCTAAACACGTACACTTCTATTTGTACACAGCCTGTATTCTATTAGAGATTTAAATTTTGTTATTTGTTTCACTGTATTTGTCATTTCGCTATGGCACTTTCACTGAAGGCAGATTAGGGATATTTGTGGTACTATAAATGATTGGCTTGGCATGTATGAGTAACCTTAGGTAATTGTGTATCATTCTTTCTGAGCTAGAAAGCCATCTAGCCTCAGACAAATGTCTAGTAAAATTTGAAAATTTATCTTTGTGTTATCAAGTGTGTTTCAATAACATCTGATAAGATGACAGTATTATTTCTTTTTCATATTTCTTATTTCTGCCATCATCACCCTAAGCACAATTGATTAGGTTATAGGCCTATTACTTAAATTAGAATCTGTTTGTTTTTGTCCAGTGGAAACTGTTGCGTGTTTAGTTGCACCAGGTTTATTAATTATAAATGAACTTGTGGTAGATATAGGACGATTTGGAAATGGTTATTTCTCTCTATAATGGTGGTCTTGGTGAAGTTTCCTCACAATGTGTTGTCTTTTTAAGCTCTAACTGGTAGAAGGTGCAGTGTTTTGTAGGTCAGATTTTAAGCACATCATGCAACTGCATGTGATGACGTGACCTCAAATGAAAAATTGACATGGGTGTAGTTTAATATTTGATAGAGCGCTTCAGAATTTGGCTAGAAAGCAATTTTGGCCCAGATTCTTTTAGCATGTCTGAAGGAGAAAGAGTAAAGGATGCGGCAGGCGAATGACATACAGTGTTATATTCAATACCATGTTTTCACATGACCACTGTCATTGCTAAATGGATTGCTTTGGACTGTTGGCCAGTTTAATAAAACAAAAAATATATTGACTTCTAAAATATTAATTTATTCAGTTAATTCAACAGCTTATGTTATTAAAGGCACAATTTTGGCTTAAAATATCTAAAAACCAATAGAACAATGTTATATATTTTGTTGACTTGTGTGCGTACATTATCCCAAATGTTTCCAAGAATGTTTAAATCCAGAGAAATAAGCAATTTTTTAATCTGGACACGGACTGTGTCCGTGCGTCACCTATCAGTGACATTCTGCGCTCAAACTCGCCATCATCAAGCTATGCCTTTGTTTTGAATAGGCGACCTCTAGTGGCGAAAATCTACATAGTGTGCCTTGAATTCAAACAAAAGTTTGAATTGATTCACAGCTCTATTTAAATTAAAATGTGTTTTAACACTGTCCAAAACATAACAATCCAAAATGTTGTCTTCATTTTTTACACACAATCTACATATATTCTATCATTCGCTCTCTGATGCTTTTATTGTTAATAAATAGGTTAATTTAGACAAAAACATTATCATTTTATATTCAGAAAAATGTCATCAAAACAATGTTTTTACTCAAATATAGGCTGCATCTGAAATTGCATACTTCTCTACTATATAGTAGGTGAAAAACAGTATGTGACAAAAGGAGAATGTCCGAATTCACAGAAAAGAGTAGGCAAAAAGTGCCCGGATGACCTTCTACTTCCGGCGGGATTCAGAAGTGTGCATATGTGAAGTGACACTTTATTATCCCAAGAGGCCACAGAAGAGGATGTGTGAATGGCAGTGAAGTGACGCAACTGACGCTGGTACTTTTACTTCGCTTTTCCACCCTTTTTGGGGTGTAGGCTGTCAACCAGGGCTCTCCAGGCATCTCTGTCTTGGGCTTTCCTCTCGATCTTACTCCAGGTGTAACCCATCTTTTTGCAATCCACCTCAAGTACACTGCACCAGGTGTTGCTTGGCCTTCCTCTTTTCCTTTTTCCTTGAGGATTCCAGGTCAGGGCTTGCCTTGTAATGCAGGGAAATATTATATTTTTTCATCTCTGCTATGAGTTGGGCAGTCTTGCCTGTCTCGAACATGGTCCTCACATTCCATGTCCCAATAGTGATGGTCTTGGTTGAGAGCAGGGTAGTCGGCCTTGTGGCTTACTGCTTATACCACAAGGCGCAGGTGGTGGAGATCCCTCCTCTTCCAAGGCTTAGATACAAACCATTAGATGCAAAACCATGACAGAGTTAACTGATGCTGGTAGGTCACATGATAATGACAACATGGCGAATGTACTACGTCCGGATTACATTCATACTACACATATTCATACTATATAGAATGCAACTTTTTAGCAGTCACAAAGTAATTACTTGTACAAATAAGTACCTACTCAAGAGAGTGTGCAATTTCAGACGCAGCCATAGACTAAAAACTTTTGACACTAAGATTCAGATGGCTGTAGTTTTGGCTGCTTACACACACTCCTCCTGGTATTATTTTAGTATTATTTATATAGCCTATTATTAAAGTATTTATCAATATTTCAGATGTTTATATTTCAAATTTTTATATTTAAAACGTTTATTTTTATATTTTCAATTTTCATTTTTTATGTGCTTTTGAAATTTTTATTTATTTCTTTTTTTACACTTTTTTTTTCTACATAGCTTAAATGTATTTTTATTTATTTTTCTTTTAGTAATTTTAACAACTTCAACTTAAAGGCCCACTGAGAGCCTTTGAACAAGCAGCTTTATTCACTGTGTTGACATAATTTCCAATGAAACAGGAAGACAGGGCGGGATATATCAGGAAGCTCCTCCCCTTCTTTCAAAATAGCCAATAGTGTAAAACCCATTTTTCCGCATAATCTCTAACAGTTAGTCGACTTGCACATATGATCCACTATGTGCTCTCGTGTCTCTAGACCGGAGCAGACTATGCTCGCGCTGCGGCGGTTCACATGCATAACGTGAAAACGTTAGTCAAAAAGACTTCATTCACATCAATGGAAAGCACATTTACACTGTCTGAATCAATCCCTATCCTCTATATAGTGAACTATGTGCCATTCACCATATAGAAACTAGTAAATGTATGAACAAATGACCAATTTCAGCCACAGCTTCAGTGTCTGTTTATAGTGTAGGAGGGGAGGGACTTCAGATTCTAGAGAGCATTTGATTGGACAAAAGATTTGATGAGAAGCTGAAGTCCGCAGTGATGTCATGAAAATCTGTGATCCATTTTAGCAGAAATGAGAGACTGTAGGTTTTGAATGCTTATATCTCCTAAATGCGAATTTTGTCATTGTTTTGGAACACACCAGCTTATTCATAACATTAAGGCTAACATATTCATACTAAAAGCTAAAAAACTTAAATTTTGATTTCAGGGGGACTTTAAACCTATTTATCTCCTTTATTGTGAAGGCAACATTTCTAATTTTTGTTTAAGGTTTTTTATCTAATATTTAGGCTTATGTTTTATTTTATTTCAGCTTTATTTCAATTACTGAAAACTGAATAGTTTTGGTTTCAGTTAACAATAACAGCACTGATGTGTCCTGTGAGTGTGGGTGTGTCCGTCTGTTGTGCTGCAGCAGTATTAGGACATTAATCTGGAAGGTACCATATTGTGTTTGAACAGGGGGGTGTGCCATCTGTACAATAACACAAGCTGTTTCAAATCAAATCCGCAAAATTCTCTTATAAATAAACATGATCCAATACTCCAAGACTCCAAATGACTGCAAAAAAATACACAAATCCTCTGGTCTTTTATGTACCCCTCTAAGTTTCCTTCAGCTGTCCTCCCCTCCTCTCAGAGTTGATGTCCTCCTGTGGCTCAGTGCAGCCAGGTGAGTCTGAGCTGCCATCAGGCATGAGCTGCAGTGACACACACTCTCAGCAGATTCAGTAACAACATCAGCATGCTTACAGGTGCATTAGTGAGCAGAAAGCCTAGGGGACAGACGTGTTGACTGGCAGCAAACACAGACGGATCGCGTAACGTGTTATAAATCAGCCTGGCACAGACTGTGGACAGAGAGAGAGACAGAGAGTGACTCGAGACAGACCGCATTGCAGAGCAGACAGAGATCATAGCAGAGCATGAGTGCAGAAATGGAGGTGTGGAGCAGTGCGGGAATGGATGAGAGCGAGAGAGACAGTGGCACAAGCCATGATGAAGACGATGAAGAACCAGAGGACGAAGAGGAACCCGACACTGAGGGACTGTGCAGAGAGCTGGTACAAGGTAACAGAGAAAGATAAGGAGACAATTAGTGTGAGAGAGCAGTTATTCATACAGGAAAGCTAAAAGAATCACATGCTGTGAGGCAGGAGGAGAGAAAGCGACTCACCATGTGAATTGTCAAGGTCTTTATTTGCTGAAGAGGGTATTGAACAGCATGCACAGCATGTCAATAAATCCTCATTATCGTCTGCATAAGTTGTCAGTGTTGTTTCACCTCAAAGATGTGGTTACAGTGTCTTTGTCCTTCTGTGATATTGTCCTGTTTTTCATAATGATGGAAATACATGGTTCTGGATTTTTGACCTTGTTGACATGCATTTCTGAAATATGCAGTGTAGTTGGATAAATTGCAGATAAATTGTGATTTTTTTTTTTTTTTTTTATGTGTGCTGGATTAACCAATATTTTTATTTACATCATGCAACTTGCACTTTAAAATATATGTGGGTCAGTGACGTGACGGGTCATTTTTTTGTCCAAAGGCCTTAATAATAATAAAAAACAAAGATATGACATCCAAAGTATGTAAGGTAGTACAACTAGATCTCTTTTATTGAATCCAAAAGGTTTCAATTATATTTTGCTACATATAAAGGTATTTTAAAGATTTTGAAATGTTAAAAGGTCATTCGGTTTAACTATCCAAAAGCCAATACAGCCATTTCATTTGTTATTAAAATATCTTAAAATGTAAAAAATGTATATATTTTTTTTATTCTGGCATGATTTTATAACATCATGTATTAACATAGTGCAAAATGGTATTAAAATTAGGTGTAGAAGTCGTTGCTTTGTTATGAGAAAGAATGTCCGGAAAAATTAATTTCATTGATGTCATTCGGAGTAACCATTATAAAGGGAACATTTTGGATCAAGTCATGCGGTCAATATCATGTGACAGGATGTGACATCATTCAGACACCTGCAAAGGACCACATGCTCGTGAAGCAAATTAACTAACTCGCTCTTAAATATTTGAAAAATTCATGTTTTCACTTGTTCATACGCATGTCCCGAAACATCAGGTCATTTGGAACAACCGTTATAAAACATGGAAAATTTTGTAATATTTTAAAAACTTGTACTAAATATAAAATGTAGCTAGCTAGATATCAGCCTGTTAGCATTGTTTGAAAATATCGTCATTCAGTATAACCAAAAGTGTCATTCGGTAAAACTGAAATTTTGGTTAAACCGAATGACTTTTTTGGTGACAAATTTGGTCCATCTTGTAAAAAATGACAAAAGCAGTGTTAATTGATTAAAAAAAAAACCACATAATCTCATTGTTATCGCTTAATAAAACTTCAAAATTAATTATATCTCCATTATGTTTTTTTTTTTTATTTTTTTTTTTTTACACTTTTAAAAACCTTATTCGTCAGTGACCCATGTGCTTCAGTTTTTAGGTCTCTGAATATTTTTTTTATATATTTTCTTTCTTTTTAATGTCAAGGTCATTTATTCCTTGAAAAATGAACACTGATTTCTGTATCTAAATCTGTGTTTTAATCATAGCAAAACATTTAATCACAATTTCCTGCTTTTATACTATGAAGGATGTAGGGTTCATTTCACAAGGGCTAAATCACTTTAATCTGTCCAGTCACTTTATCCTGCCCTCAGTCCAGTTTCACGTAGTACAGACTACTGTCTTACTGTCCTTAATGTCCTTAATTCTATCAGTGACGTAAATCACAGCAGAATTGAACTCCTTTCAGGCCAGGTGAGCAGATTTAGCAGCGGCTCTGTCACTGGCCAGAGCATGTGGAGGACTGAATGAAAGGACACATGCTGACACTAATCATTATGTAGCCTCTACCACTAAACTGCTTTTGCTTCAGATTTTACGTCAGACATCAAGTGACGACCAAACAGTTGAAAATTGATCATCGCATGAGAAAGTAAACAAACATTGTTAGTTTCAGTTACTAAATGTCTTGAATTCCAGTGGTTTCATGCTCTTGGTATTCAAAACACATTGTAGTTTGAACAAATCATAATAATCATCATTTTCAAGTTAGCAGTATTTAATTAAGTCAGGGTTGTTTTTCATTTATATTTTGTATTTCCCTTTTGTAACATTGTTCATTGTTTTTGAAACACTGTAGACTTTCATTGGACGCATAGACAACAACAAGAAAGGTTAATAGGTCTATTTGATTTGCTATCCAAACTGTGTGTACAATGATATGGTCAGTTGCATTTAATTATGTGCATTTAGCTTTATTTTCCCTGTTGTCTGCAATGCTATCAGCTGCGACTCAGCAGTTGAAACAACTGCTCTATGAGGTCCAAGGACCCTCAAAGAAGTCCTTAGAGCAGATCTTTATTATTTGACTTGCTATCACCCCATTTTCTGCAGTGCATTTCACTGTCCCTAGTGTAGAAGGTTAAAGCTTTATTAATGTGGACTCTGCTGAGCCAAGTCATCATTTTCAGAGCTGGGAACCACTGCCAAGCTCTTATTTTAGCAAAGTCAAACACGCCTCATTCCAGTTGAAATTTGATTACGCCTCAGGGAAAGACAAGAACCAACCAAGTGAAAAAACCTGTCTTGAACGAAGCAGCATAATATATTGCACTTGTGGTAGTGCTTTGAACAGATCAGATGCCTAGTTTTTTGCGTTTCGTCTGTACACTCTGAGACGCAAGTTATTTATGATGTAGAAAAAAAGAGCCACAGTGGCTTCCCTGATTACAGCAACTTCCATTTTTATTACAGATATTTTGCGCCAGTTTCACAGAAAGTGACGGTTTTGTTCTCTTGAACGCATAGGATGGGAAACGATGCTTTATTCGCAAATGTTTTAAGCAATATTCTATTTATATTTGATTAATTATATTATATTTTAAAGTGTTAGTTCACCCAAAAATGAAAATTATGTCATTAATTACTCACCCTCATGTTGTTCCTAACCCGTAAGACCTTCGTTCATCTTCAGAACACAAATTGATATTTTTGTTGAAATCCGAGTGCTTCTGACCCCCCCATAGACTGCAATATAATTACCACTTTCAAGGCCCAGAAAGGTAGTAAAGACATTGTTAAAATAGTCCATGTGACTACAGTGGTTCAACCTTAATGTTATGAAGCGACGAGAATACTTTTTGTGCGAAAAAAACCCAACAAAAAAACAACTTTATTCAACAATTTCTTCTCTTTTGTGTCAGTCTCCGACGCTGATCATGTAGTAAACACATTGCAGCGTTTCCGGGTTCATAACGCCGGCTCAGTATTGGCTGGCTCCTGCGTCAGCATCACACGCATGTGTCGTGGTGCTCACGTGAACAGCGTCAGAGGCTGACACAGAAGAGAAGAAACTGTTGAATAACGTCATTATTTTTTATTTTTTTATTTTATTTTTTTTGCGCACAGAAAGTATTCTCGTCACTTCATAACATTAAGGTTGAAACACTGTAGTCACATGGACTATTTTAACGATGTCTTTACTACCTTTCTGGGCCTTGAAATTGGTAATTGTGTTGCTTTCTTTGGAGGGTCAGAAAGCTCTCGGATTTCATCAAAAATACCTTAATTTGTGCTCCGAAGATGAACGAAGGTCTTACTGGTTTAAAATGATATGAAGCGTAATTAATGACAGAATTTTCATTTTTGGGTGAACTAACCCTTTAATATTTTGTAAAAGAAAATGTACCCCCTGAAAAAGTATGCCTATTTGGGGACCTCTGGTCTAGAAGATGTTTGTAAACGCAGGCCTGATCAGTATTTATGAGTAGGGATGGAAATGAGAGACTTAACCCTTAATGAGGATCAGGCTAAGAGGCTCTTGTTCTTGACTGCATAGACCTCTCTGTTACCTGTGTCGTTGAGGTTGGGTCACATTGACTCTACAGATCCGCACAGATCACACTTTTATAAGCAGTGTTTGATCCATTTGAACATCAGAGGTCTTTTTACACATATACTATAGTGACATAATTCTGAAATCTATCATTTTTATTACATTGTTTCTGATTCCTTATGATGAGCCCATCAGCCAACCCTATGCCTCTTTCTCACATTCTCATTCTCTCAATATCTTTTTTTCCTCTGCAGTGCTGTGTTCAGAGAGAGTTGGTCAAATCACAAAGACGTATCATGACATTGAGGCAGTTACACATCTGCTTGAGGAGGTGAGAGACACAACATGATTTGCTTTACAGTCACAGACATACTGGTTGGCATTAATTATGCCGCTGTGTAGTACTTAAGTGATGACATAATAAAAGTCCCACACATGCTTGTCTTCCTCCGCAGAAAGAGCGGGATCTGGAATTGGCAGCCCGGATTGGCCAATCGCTGCTCAAGCAGAATAAAGCCCTGACCGAACGCAACAAACTACTGGACGAACAGCTGGAAATTGCCCAGGAAGAGGTCATAATTGTTGAAAGAAAAATAATTTCACTTGTTTTAAAAAGAGTATTGCACACAAAAATTAAAATCCCTCATTATTTACTCATGTCCTCCCAAATATGTAAGCTGATGGTATATGTGGAACAAAAGTGCAATTTTTTTGAAGAATTTTTATGCATCTCTTTCCATACATATGTGTGCCAACAGTATATATCTATATCTGTATACATCTATCTATCTTTCTATCTACATATATATATACATACACTGCCCTCCAAAGTTTGGAAACACCCCTGGCAAAGTGTGGTTTTGGATGATATCAGCATAAATCCTTAACATTTTTTGGTGCAAATACATTACAGTAACTTGACATTATCATTGAAGACCAGCAATAATAATTTTCATTTTGATTACATAATAATGGCAATATATAAATGTCAAAGTCAAATGTCCCTTTGCCAGCTGTGATGCCTGGTTACTGGTTTAAACTTGGCCCAGGTTTGTAAAAGATTTTTGGGTCAGCACACCTTAATAGCTTCAACAATTGATTGCCAATTAAGTTTAGAATACAATGAACCAATTAGAACCCAGTTTAGGTCAGATAGCTGCTAATGGTGGATATTTTGATCGAAAATCGAAATCGAATCGAAAATTTAATTTTTTTTCTATGTATAAACTGTTTTTATAATAAAATATGTTTTCGTAGTTTGTGTTGTCCCTTATCAATGCAAAATTATCACAAATTAAAAAAGATTCATGCCAATATTGTCCAAAACCCCACTTTTCTAGGGCGTTTCCAAACTTTTGGAGGGCAGTGTATATATATATATATATAATGTATGTATACACACACACACACACACATATAGATAGATAAATAGATAATGTACTATATATATATATATATATATATATATATATATATATATATATATATAATATAGAGAGAGAGAGAGAGAGAGTTTAAAAGTAGAGTTTAAAAACAGTGTAATTCTTAATGATACAATAGATGTTAATGTTCTGTTTTGTGTTATATGGAATTTAACACTGATTCTGGGTCTGTTCTTACAGATTTCCCAGCTGCGTCATGAGCTTTCCATGAGAGATGATCTCCTGCACTTTTATGCCAGCACTGAAGATATAGAGCATGCCTCAGAAACACTGTGAGTCACACACACACACACACACAAACACACACATACACACCTACACACGCAAAGTGATCAATGACTTCATTCTGTCTTACTGATAAATGTTTCCTCCTCCTTCAGGCTTATACGGAATGATTCGACCTCATCTCTCAGCAACTACATCAATTACGACTTTCTGCAACAGAAACTCAAGGGTTTGGAAGAGGAGAACTTCAAATTGCGCACAGAGGTATATTTTAACACGTATATAAATTTACAAAAAAAATTGTGCTACAATTAGATACTTTTTTTTTTTTTTCACACCCATCACTCTTTTTTAGGCTAATGAGTTAACATTTGAGACCAACAATTATGAGGAACAAGAGCAACGGCTTATGATGGTGTGTGTGGACGAACTCTGTGAGTAAATTACCCACAATGGCTAGCTCATCATTCGGTATCTCAAATAAGGTAACAGACTAACGTTTCCTCTTCTTCTCTCTTCCACCAGCGACAGCAAATAAGCGGGCCGTATCTCTATCAGAGGAGTTGGCCCGGAAGGTGGAAGATTCGCTAAGACAACAAGAGGAGATTAGTGCCCTCCTGGGACAGATTGTCGACCTAGAGCAGCGCTGCAAAGGGGTTAGACACAAACACACACATACACACTCTATTTCATCCTTTACACTATTTAGAGAATATGTTTATATAAATTAATACATCAAATTTGCTTCCAAATTCAGCTCACTGCTGAGAATGAGGAGTTAACGCAACATCTGAATGCCTCCCGGGAATCCCAGGCGCAGCTGAAAACAGAGGTACAGTCCTCATAATATCAATATCACAATATTCACACATCATTCTGCTGTTGTTATTTATTTGTTTCATTAAGTGGCTTTTGCGCCTCAAGTATCAATTTATGATGTTCTTTCTCCCTCTGGTGGCAGCTGAAGGAACTGCAGGAGAGGTACTCAGAATGTGAGGACATGCTCCATGAAGCTAGAGAGGACATTAAAAACCTGCGCAACAAGAGTATGCCCAACAGCACTGTGCAGCGTTATAGCACCCTGGCAGCGGTCTTCCCAATGGATTCACTTGCTGCTGAGATTGAAGGAACCTTCCGGAAAGGCCTAGACAGCCCAGCGCCCACTGAGTACAAGTTAGTCACCTGAGTACATGTAGCAGCTTTATTAAAATTAATAAAATATTAAGTGTGTAAGATTTTCAGAAGAATATGCAGTTGTTTTTTATTCAAATTTCATTCAATAAGGTTTTTAATTGAATTCAATTCACATTTATTTGTATAGCGCTTTTCACAATACATATCATTTCTGCTTTACAGAAAATGCATGTCAACATTACACTTTAATGTATATAATGTATATAAATAACCCTGGACTGCAACATGATGTGATTCCCTTGAATTTGCTGTGCAGGAATCATCCATTGCGGGTGTTTGAGACAGTGAAAGTGGCCAATCAGGTGGCTCGGCTACGTTCTCAGAATCCCTCTCCCCAGGTTCCAGGTTCAAGCCCTTCATCATTGCGCTCTAGTCGAATTAGTACACCACGGACCAGTTATTATGAATCAGACAATGTTAGCGTTAACCTGGAGGATAAGCACTCGCCTCCGATGCACACACAGGATCATGGGTCAGTGTCTGCTAAAATTCTCTTAAATTTTTCACAAAAATTACTTTTAAGAATAAATAAATATAACATATTTCCTGCATAGGTTGCTGGAGTCAAAGCGTCTGGGCCAGCCAGGTACGCCAGGTGGGCAGGATTTAGAGGAAGCACTCCGGTCTCTCTCAGAGCGTCAGGAGAGCCACACATCAGAGCGTCCGTTCTTTGAGGTGGAGCGAGAAAGGAAACTGCGCGCCCTGCAGAGTGGAAGCAGCGGCAGTGGCGGCGGCTCCAGCGGCTTCCTGACGCCCAATGGCAGCGTTGCATCCACAGGAACTAACTACTCTGGCACCTCCACGCATTCCTCAGGCACAGGCTCCTCCCGCTCGTACCTACCTGAACGGCTGCAGATAGTAAAGCCGCTAGAGGGTCAGTAGATACGCACACATGGAGCTTAAATAGTCATGAAAGAGAAACATTTAGATCAAAAATAAACTAATAATAAATAAAAACATAAAATAATGAGTAAATAATAATAAATATACTCATAAAAAATTATCACAACATTTTAGGGGAGTTGCACAATTGTACAACCAACATTAATCTTGCCATGATCAAATTATGGGATTTAAAAAAAGATTTATTGACTCTAACACAGTCATGCAGGGATCCTATGTATGATATCATTTCCAGTTTTATGTTTTTTCCCCAACATGTTTCTGCATGTTACACCACATGACTTTGATTAGGTGGATGAAAAAATTTAAAATATTAAAGGATAAGTTCACTTTCAAATGAAAATTACCCCAAGCTTTACTCACCCTCAAGCCATCCTAGGTGTATATGACTTTCTTCTTTCAGATGAACACAATCGGAGATATATTAATAAATATCCTGACGCATCCGAGCTTTATAATAGCAGTGAACAGGGGTCACAAGTATGAGCTGAAGAAAGTGCTTCCATCCACATCCATCCATCATAAATGTGTACTCCACACGGCTCTGGGGGAAAAATAAAGGCCTTCTGAAGCGAAGTGATGCGTTTATGTAAAAAAATATCCATATTTAACAAGTTATGAAGTAAAATATCTAGCTTCCGCCAGACCACCTTCCGTATTCAACGTACGAAGAAAGTGTAAAACTCTTGCAGTTCAAAAAGCTTTCACTACGTCCTACACCTTCTCTGTTCAACTTACGGAAAAAGTCTACCTGACACGACGTCAGTTTACACTTTCTTTATAACTTGAATATGGAAGGCGGTCTGGTCTCTAACTTGTTAAATATGGATATTTTTTTAACACAAATGCATCGCTTCGATTCAGAAGGCCTTTATTAACCCCCCGGAGCCGTGTGGAGTACACGTTTATGATGGATGGATGTGGATGGAAGCTCTTTCTTCAGCTCATACTCGTGACCCCTGTTCACTATCATTATAAAGCTCTGATACATCAGTATATTTATTACTATATCTCAGATTGTGTTCATCAGAAAGAAGAAAGTCATATACACCTAGGATGGCTTGAGGGTGAGTAAAGCTTGGGGTAATTTTCATTTGAAAGTGAACTAGTTTAATAAGCAGTGAAACTAATAAGCATCTTTATTAAAATACAGAGTTCCTACACAGTTCAGAAAAGTATGGGATTTGATTTGAGTAATTTCCAGGTCTGGATAAGTATGGAAAAAAGAAAATAGAGTATGGAAAAATCTTTGTGTTTCCAGACTATTGCCCCTATTCAGTTTTCTAAAATATAAAATGAAGAATTTCTAAAAGTAAATGTATCATACAAGCAAGGTGTTTAGTGATAGTTTAGTGATTGTGGAACACAACTGAATGAATTCAAGGAACACATTTTCATTATGCCAAACTGTTTGTCTTTACTATAAACAAGTCTTTTTTTAAACGAATGTGTGTGTGCCACTCAAAACAACAACAGATTATGGAGCAAACCACATTTACAGTATCAAACCGATGTGTCAGAGCTGTATATATGCAGGTTTTAAAGCGTTTAAGGTTTTGTATCATGTAAGCATATGTTATCACTTTGAGAAAACCAATGAAAAAAAAAAAAACAGAAGAGATGACTGTATAATATACCAAATATAATGCTGTAAGAACCATTTTAAACATGGTCTGAAAAATCTACAGAGAGGTTTGGAAATTTGAGTCTGGAAAAGTATGGAATTTTGAAATTGAAAATGTGTAGGAACTAGGTGTCGCGATATACCAGTTTCATATTTAAAAATTAAATATTGTTATCATGTTAGGTGTGTCGCAATATATCACAATAACCATAAACAATAAAATGAAAGCGTTAAAACATATTTTTTTTTTTTTCAAAATTTCTATAGATATCACAATATATCGTTATTGTGAATTATTTTGGCCACGATAATAGTGCAGTGAAAAATGTGATATCGTGACAGCTTTTGAACCCTGAAAATAAGAAATAATAAAAAATAATAATACAAGATGTTTACTATTTAATAAGGTTTTCCTTTTCAAGGATTTCATTTTTATAAGGAGCATCATGATACCAGAACAGCTGTACCACCCTGACATTTGACTTTATGTATCAAATGATATCAAGATGATATATTTTCTGGACAAAACTGAACATTTCATTGACCCATTTACTTCATCTTGCCACTGTCCACAGGCTCAGTGACTCTGCACCAATGGCAGCAGCTGGCCAAGCCCAATCTTGGGGGCATCCTGCATCCACGGCCAGGTGTGCTCACCAAAGACTTTAGAGAGCTGGATGTGGATTTTCAGCATGTCTACAGCCTCAACGACCTTGAGGAGGATGAGCCTGATCTGTCCAAATTCCCCAACCTCCTGCACGGCACTGTGGGTAAGAACCCAATCACCTACAGCAACACATTTTCTTTTTAATTCTTTTGTTTGTTTGATTTTTGAAGTACACTTCAGATCCAATAAGGTGTTAGATTTCAGTATGTATCTATTTCTAAATGACTATTTTTACCTTTTTTCCCATGCTTCATAGCAATTATCATGGCTTTATTCAACCTGTCTTTACTGTAGTGCTGTAGGTAACTGTCATGCATAGCTGAGATTTAGTCAAGTCAAGTCATCTTTATTTATATAACGCTTTTTACAATGCAGATTGTGTCAAAGCAGCTTTACAGTGATAACTGGTATATAATTTTTGGCTGCACAGCAGCTCTTAAAGAAAATGGTGTCATTGTCCAGCTTAAGTAAATTCATTATTGAGTCATTATTAATTTAGTTAATTTATCTATATCAGCTCTGGAGTAAACAGTGATGTCATCATCCAGCTCAGTTCAGTTTGCATACAATGGTGTCGATACAGGCAGATCAAAACATTGTTGAATATCAAATGTCATTTAGCGTGTATTTGTGTTTCCTTGAATAAACTTGCAGTTACTTCATCCAGACCTAACATCCCTCAGACCTCCCCCACACTCCCGACCACTAGCTGTCAGATCCTCCATCCCTCAGTCCTCCTCTCCTCCTTCTCCACCAGGTAAGACATGATTCACACAGTGCTTATTATAGGACTGTCACTCATCCATCAAAATTCTCTTGCTTTTAATGGACATTTGCACAAAACTAGGCAATGGGTTTAATTCTTACATTTAAAAACAAAATGAGGCACTTGGCGGAATATTAGAAATGTCTATGTCAGATTTCACAATATTTAGTACTTTAGTATTCTTGCTTATTTTCCCTCCTTCCCTCTGTAACAGGAAACGCTGGAACCGGCTCTTTGTACAGTTATAATACCATCCTCTGTAAAGTAAGACATGTCAGGCATGATCTTTTTGATCCCTTTACTAGGATCATCTGTACAATTGCGAAATCCATTCACTAACTTTCTTTCTCTCTAACCTTAGGTTTCATTCATGAGCTAAACAAACATCGTAGCATAACAGCATCAAGACGTTTTGTTATTAATTCCGTCTTCTCTCCTGTTCAAATATAGGTTTAGGTATGACAAGTGCTGTTATGTCTCATGCATCGCACATCTGTTTTAACATAACGCTTGTCTGCTAAGATTATGTTTGATTGGGGAAAATAAATGTACTAAGGTCATTCTCAAAAAACGCTGAAGTTGTGAATTCAGTTAAATTCTCCCATAAAAGTGATATTAACATCTTGACATTACTAATCTGGACTGTTTTATTTTATGGTAACACTTCACAATAAGATTTAATTTAACTTTAACATTAGTTAACTACATTAGTTGACGTGAACAAACAATGAACAATACTTCTACAGCATTTAGTAATCTTAGTTAATATTAATCTCAACATTTACTAGTACATTTTTAAGATCAAGGGCCAGATTTACTAAACAGGGCAAATTAGCATGAGTGCGCAATTCCACAAATGTGCCAATGGGAATGGCAAGTTTTGCGTGTGATCTACTGCTGACGCGCAAATTGAAGAACACAGAAGCAGTCAAATCATTTACATAATGACCAACGCAATCTACCAAGAGCAATGCAAATTAGCATTGGGTCGCAAATAAGCAGAGCTGATGCTCATCAGGTGTGGGTCGACACAGGCGCAACTTGTTACATGTAATATATGGATAACGTCTTCCTCTGGCTTTCCAAAGAAATTAATACGAGTGGAAAATATTTTCTCCCTTATACCACGCGCTCTCTGCGGTGTCTCCTCCTAGCAGCAACAATTGCAGCCATGTCGCAAAATGGGTTAAGGCATGCTTTTTTGGGCCGTTAAATAATGGCGCAAATACCAGTGAATTGACTAGCGCAAACATTAGTAAATCGCGTTGCGTGATTCATTTAAATACTCTCCTCCCATAAATTTTGCGTCTGAAAGGGAAACTCCTACAAATGCATTTGCAATAAGGTCAGCTGCAAAAACAACTCAGTCTATGCCTTAGTAAACCCAACAGTAGTTTTTTAACGCCAAAAGAGGGTTTGCGCTGGCACAAACTCTTAGTAAATCTGGCCCCAAATGTTGTATCTGTTAACATTAGTTAATGCATTAGTTAATGTTTATTAACATTAACAAAGGTTAATAAATTCTGTAAAACTGTTTGCTCACTGTTAGTTCATATTAGTTAATGCATTAATTAATGTTAACAAATGAGACCTTATTGTAAAGTGTTACCTATTTATTTTATTTTTATTTTACTTTATTTTATTTTATTTTTGAAACAAGGAATTCCAGTGACAAATTCCCACAAAGAGAATTATACAAATTTGAATTAATTATTCCCTTAAATCTTTTTTTTTTTTTTTTTTTAATATAATAAAAGAGTCCTTTTACCTAAAGGGACAAGCTGAGGAAAAAAAAAATATTTAAACATTTTTGCATCAACTTGCTAAAGTTAAAGAAACGCAAACATCTCAGGGGAACGCAAAAGCATTGACAAGTAATTTTTCCTCCAATCTCATATTTTTTTTTTCCTTCACCATGTCCCTTTTGGGGCTCCGTAGAACAATGTTCTTTTTCTGAACTTTGACTTTGAAAGTACTTATTCAAACATGTTTGTACCTTCAAAATACTAGTTTTTAACATTGACGTAAAAATGGAAAAACTTTTCTTTTTTTTTTTTTAATTGTTTGTATTATTGATTACTTTGTTTTGCTTTTCTGTAAACTTTCATTAATGCTTCACCTGGAGAAAAAAAAAATCTTTATTTAATTAAATAGGTGGCTAGCTAGCTGTAAATTTCATTTAATGAAATTTAATGAAACATCATACCAGATGAAGAGGACAAGGGATTTTTCAGGCACCTGGCAAATAAACATTTTATATTATCATTATGTTATAGGTTATAGAATGAAAACGCCCTTTTTATATGGGGTTTCTTGAATATTTTAAATCTTTATCGTGACTGAAATGTCATATTTTGAGAATGACTTACTACTGTAATACTAGACTGTGCATGTTACATTCAAGTCCTTTAAATGCTGTTGAAACTGTTAACCAACTTGTGCAAGTCTCATCTTCATATCCATTTATTCATAAGCATGATCATACAGTGGTGGTCAGAATTATTGGCACCCTTGGTAAATATGATCAAAGATGACTATAAAAATAAATCTGCATTGTTTATCCTTTTGATCTTTAATTCATAAAATTAGCAAAAATCTAACCTTTCATTGAAGGAAAAGAATTGAAAGTGGGGGGAAAATCACATTATGAAATAAATGTTTTTCTCCCAAACACGTTGGCCACAATTATTGGCACCCTTTTATTCAATACTTTTTGCAACCTCCTTTTGCCAAGATAACAGCTCTGAGTCTTCACCTATAATGCCTGATGAGTTTGGAGAACACCTGACAAGAGATCAGAGACCATTCCTTCATGCAGAATCTCTCCAGATCCTTCAGATTCCCAGCTCCATGTTGGTGCTTCTTCTCTTCAGTTCACTTCACTCATTTTCTATAGGGTTCAGGTCAGGGAACTGGGACGACCATGGCAGAAGCTTCATTTTGTGCTCAGTGACACATTTTTGTGTTTGTTTTGATGTTTGTTTTGGGTCATTGTCCTGATGGAAGATCCAACCACAGCCCATTATTGGATTTCTAGCAGAAGCAGTCAGGTTTTGATTTTTTTATCTGTTGGTATTTGATAGAATCCATGATAGCATGTATCTGAACAATATGTCCAGGACCTCCAGCAGAAAAAAAGGCCCACGACATTAAAGATCCAGCAGTATATTTAACCGTGGGCATGGGGTACTTTTTATCCATGTGTGCACCAAACCCATCTGGTGGGTTTGCTGCCAAAAAGCTCTTTTTTTAGTTTCATCTGACCATAGAAGCCGGTCCCTTTTGAAGTTCCAGTCATGTCTGACGACTGAATATGCTGGAGTTTGTTTCTGGATGAGAGCAGAGGATTTTTCTTGAAACCCTCCTGAACAACTTGTGGTGATGTAGGTGCTGTTTGATAATTTTTTTTAGGCTTTCTGAGACTCAAGACTCAACTAATCTCTGCAATTCTCCAGCTGTGATCCTTGGAGAGTCTTTGGCCACTCAAACTTTCCTCCTCACCGCGCATTAGGACGATTTAGACATACGTCCTCTTCCAGGCAGATTTGTAACATCTTTAGTTGATTGGAACTTCTTAATTAGTGCCCTGATAGTGGAAATGAGGATTTTCAATGCTTTAGCTATTTTCTTACAGCCATTTTCTATTTTGTGAAGCTCAACAATCTTTTGCTGCACATCAGAACTATATTCTTTGGTTTTTCTCATTGTGATGAATGATTACGGGAATTTGGCCTTTGTGTTTCCTCATGTTTATACTCCTGTGGAACAGGAAGTCATGGCTGGACAATTTCATGTTAATGATCACCCTGGTGTGCTAAAAAAAATGTAAATATGAATGGGAATATACTTCAGAGATATTTTACTCATAAAAAATTCTAGGGGTGCCAATAATTGCGGCCAACGTGTTTTGGAGAAAAACATTTATTTCATAATGTGATTTCCCCCCCCCCCCACTTTCAATTCTTTTCCTTCAATGAAAGGTTAGATTTTTGCTAATTTTATGAATTAAAGATCAAAAGGATAAACAATGCAGATTTATTTTTATAGTCATCTTTGATCATATTTACCAAGGGTGCTAATAATTCTGACCACCACTGTATATCTAATGTGTTTCTACCCGGAAGGCTTTCACTAACACTTGTGTTCTTCCCTCTTCGTTTCTGCTGTGGTTTGGTGTAAAAAGCTTCCCATGGAGCATCTGACATTGTTCTTCCTTGTTCTCTCCCCAGCCTTCGGCCCCGCAGTGCGTCCGCTTGTGGGAGCTGTGAGCATGTGAGGACGTCATCAGGACTCCAGTGCATCTCTGGGTCCACATCACACCTCCACCCGACCTCCTCCCTCGGTCTGCTACAACTTGTATCAGAGCGTGGCATCTCAGCCGCAACCCATCCCAGCTGTCCTCTTAATCACACCCTCACCGCATCCTCAGAGGAAAGACAATGGGGCTTTGATGGAAGGGATCAAGGAAAAAGAGAAAAGGAACGGCAGAGAAACATTTTCAGTGTCAATCTTGTAGAAAAGCTCAGAAGCCTGGGCCTGTACAAAGTGGTTGCCAGAGGCTTGGTCGATTCTGATCGAAAAGAAAAACCAGACCTGAATAATAGTCCCCCATGAAATGCAAAGAGCTGTTCACGCTGTTCACCATTAAAGGTGCCATTTCATGCACCACACTCATTTTGGCATGCAGCTAAACTTTCCCCATTTGTGATGGGGCGTTCTGGAAGCCATATCAGTTGAATGACATATCAAGTTTGCGTTTCTGTGATGACTTCCTATTTAACGTATGTGTCACTGGAAATTTTAAGTATGGACTGCACCTCAATAGATTTCATGATGAAGTCAAACCCATGTTTTTTTGTATCATTGTTGTTGTAGGGTTTTTTAAACACTCTTCAGAAGAGAACATTTGTTGACTTTTTAACGTCTTCTTCGGTTGAGACTGTCTGTCACCATCAGTCTTGAAATCACTGTTTTATTGTTATGAAACTGTACAGCACTACAGAAAAATGCACTATGTGGCCTCAATTTTTGCTTGCTGCCAACCAAGCATCAATGTCAGTAGTGCGTTCTGCTTTCTGAGAAATACATTTGTTCATAATAGCACTTTTCAGGGCATTCAGACCCCTTTTTCTAGGGAATGCAGGATACATTATGTGAGGTTATGTACTGTACCTGCAGTCTACACTGTAAAAATGAGAAGCTATATTTATGAGGACTGTTGGTGGTCAATTTAGGGAACATTATACAGACTTGTTGAGTGAATAGAAGTGATCTTGTGCTTTATTTTCATTGTGCTTTAATGCAAGAACACCTCATGTGATGGTACACCATGCACACACATGTATGTACTGTATGTAATGCAACTTTAATGTCACAGACACATTTTCATCTGATTGTAAAGTTTGTAATGCATATGATTGTGTTTTGCCAGAATCAGGGATGCATAAATAAAGTCAATGGTGCAGTTTCTGCTTGAATTAAATGCTTTAGAGCCATAAATAGTTAATGCACAATCGGTTAAATATAATATAGAGTTGTCTTGGGAATTTATATCACTGGATACAAGATCTATTGGGTGCATTGTTCATTTAACACAGCTTTTATTTTGCCCTCAACAACCCGTCTTCTCCATCAACGTCTTTCATTGTGTCCACTAGAGTCTGTCAACCAAATGAAAAGAAGCATGGTAATATATCTGTGTATGGAAATCCTTCTATGTATTGGAGATTTTCAGAGGGACATGATGAAGTGTAGTATTTACTGACCTAGAGTCTCAGACAAAATGGTTATTTAAAAAGTAATATATATAAAAATGTGTACTTGAAATACCACTCTGTACAAAACACAATGCCTGGTCACAATTTTGTAAAATATGTATAGAGTTGTTTAAAAAAAAAAAAAAACGGATAATATAAAAAAAATTAAAGAATTAAGTAAAGAATTATTAATTTAAACAAGAATAAAAGGTTAAAGGTTGAGTAATGGTTGTATTTTTACATTAGAACAATGTTTAGACACTGTTTAGTCTCACAATGAATTGAAGCCCCTGAGTACACTGTATCTAAAGTAACTATCAGGCACTGATATTGTGTTACACGGCAATAAAGATTTCAGTGTATTTTGACCTGTCTGCTTGTTTGTATGTTTATATATTTATGTGTGAACTGACCTGTTTTACTTTGATGCTAGTTTCAAATTCATAAATTGAAATAACCTACATTTTAATATAGTAAAGATTTTGTATGTCTCTCCTATCTGGCACACTGTGTCTGAAAGCTTAGGCAGCTGACTTGTTGCCTTGCTGCTCTATCAAGCAATGACTTTGCAGGCAGCTGATTTCTGGCAGACTTCTGAGGATGCATAACGGTTTAATGATCTACAACAAAATAGAGAGCTTTGGCGATAACTAAGATAATATTTAATTATATATTATACTATACCGGTAGTAATCTCTCCCTAGAAATGACATCAAAAGTGGAAAACTTTGGTAAAAAAATCCATATTTACACACAAACTAACCACCAAACTGCCATTTTCAGATGCCAACTTTATTATTTTTCTTAACTGTCATATAAAGAAAGCACTGTGTGATATCAGAGGAAGGGAAGGATACATCTATTGCCTTCAAAAATCAATCAGATGAAGGTATCTCAGATGACAGGAAGTGAAGCTAACACTGGATTCAGATGTGCCTTTATGCCTTCTTACTTCGGAATGCATTCTCCAAAGGCAGCATTTTTAAGCCTTCGGACACAACCACTCAGTTCAGTTCACGGATCTCTCTCCTAATGAGCTGATGATCTGAATCAGGTGTGTTAAATAAGGGAGGCAGGTGTGTCCGAAAGAAAAAAAAAAAAAAAAAAAAAAGACCTTTGGAGGATGCATTCCAAGGTAGGAAGGCTATCAAGACACGTCCAAATCAAATGTTAATTTCAATGACTCTATTTTCTCTTAGAGCCGCTGTACATATGATTGTGTTTTGCCAGAATCAGATGCAGAAATAAAGTTAATGGAGCAGTTTCTTCTTGAATTAAGTGCTCTCTCTCTCTATCTCTCTCTTGCCTCTGGGAAAGGGTTGATTATCAACTGTCGGGATTCCACAATTAAAAAAAAAGATGAAAGGAGTAAGATTTAATTGTGGAAAACAGGTTGGGTGAATCGTACAAAAAATCAATTTGCATGGTCATTGCCAAACAGCAGATATGAAAAAAAGTATAAGAACAGTCCTGCAGGCATCCTGGCTTTGTTGCATTGTCCAAAAAAGTCTTATTTTGACTTCTGGAACTCTGCCTCCTGAGCTTCATTTGCATGAAAGAGAGAATTTTCTCCACAACACCCAATATGTTAAGACTTGTTTATACTTTCACCTGGTTCCGCACGCGAGCCTCCGCTGACTGCGCACGCACCTCCCCAAACGGATGAGGCATTTATATTCGACGCGTTCACCATTGTAGTATTCTTTGAAACAACAGGAGCGACTCGGAGTAGCCTAATTTTCCTCTTAAACCATCAGGAAGCAGCGGTGGGAAGAGGAAGAAGTAAGGTACACACATGACGATGTTTGTTTTTATTACACTTAACCAAACCATACTACAAAAGAACCAAAGAATTGTGTAAAACTCAGTTTGCAAGCAGACCACCCTGTTTCAGCGGCGTACTGGTGTCGGATCAGGACGTGGCCATATTGCGAGCAGAGACAGGCAATAGAAGTGGTGCCTCCAGAGCACAGGGAAAGCGGTCGATACAGTCGATATTTTCTAGTTCCCAAGAAGGACGGTGGTCTTCGCCCCATTTTGGATCTGAGAATGCTGAATCACGTGCTGGCAAAGTGCCCATTCGAAATGATTACTGTGAAGCAGATCCTCATGCATAATCAACCTGGGGACTGGTTTGTGCCGGTGGATGCGAGCATGCCTGTCTCAGGACTCAGGACTCTCTTAACACCTTTGGTACATTTTACAACCTTGAGCAGGGTTGCCAGGACTGCACAACAAAACCCACCCAATTGCTAATCAAAACGAGCCCAATCACATTCTCAGGCTCTGCGTGGCACAGAGGCCAGATGTACATCTTAGTGACTCGTGGCTGTAAGGGCACCTTGGCTCGACAGGACCATGTATGAGCAGGGGGTCCCAATAAGCAGAGTGGTCAGGAGAAAAGTTGTAGCGACAGATGCGTTGTTGATGTGCTAGGGAGGCCTTTGCGATAACAGGCCGGTTTGCGGCACTTGGCCAAGTGTGCAGTCACAAAGTAGTACATAAACTGCCTAGAGCTGAAGGCAGTATCTTTAGCTTTGCAGAACTTTCTTCCGTTCGTGAAGGACCACCATGTCCTGGTTCGGACAGGCAACACGACAGTCGTCTCATACATCAATCGCCAAGGGGGTTTCCTTCTCGCCCACTTCATGGGCTGGCGGAACATGCTGCTGCTCGTGCAGAACTACCCCAACCCGCAGTGGTTTCCAGAACTGGTGGAACTTCTGGTGGCTCCCCTGTGGCCGATTCCGTTACAGAGGAACCTGCTGTCTCAAGTGATGGACACTATATGGTGCCAGGCCAGGACAGGACAGGACAGGCCAGGGCTATGGGACCTGCATGTCTGGCAGGTCAGTGCGAGGGGCAGGCATTGAATGTGACGTAAAGGGTCTTAGATACGATTGTGGAAGCAAGAGGCCCGTCAACCAGATGCCTTTACGCTTTGAAAAGGAAAGTCTTCGTATCCTGGTGAAAGGCAAAAAATGAGGACCCAACGACCTGTGCTGTGTCTATCATTTTGTCGTTACAGGACTGTTTGGATAACAGGCACACACCATCCACTCTTAAGGTGTATGTGGCTGCTGTTTCAGTTTTTCACTCGCCCGTTGATTGTCACTCAGTAGGTGAGCACAGTTTAGTAGCAGGGGTTCTGAGAGGAGCGAGATGGCTGCATCGATCTCGTCCTAACCTGGTACCTGTCTGGGATTTGTCTTTGGTGCTTAGCTCACTTTCTGGGCCACCTTTTAAACTGCTGCATGCTACGGAGCTGAAAGTGCTCTCATTTAAGACGGCACTTTTACTTGCTCTGGCGTGTCGGAAGAGAGTGGGTGATTTACATACTCTGTCTACTGACACGGCTTGTATAGTGCTTGGTAAAGATGACTGTGGTCACGTCCCAGATCTGGATATGTGTCCCAAGTGTTGTCTACACTGTTTAGAGCACAGGTTATAATGCTGCAAGAGTTTGCTCCTCAGGAGACCACGTCTGCGCAACGTCATTTATGCCGTGTTCACACTTTGCATGTATATGTGGACAAGTCTGATCATTTTAGACTGTCAAAGCAGCGGTTTGTCTGTTTCGGAGGTTGCAGTAAAGTTCTGCCGCTTTTGAAACAACTCTTTTCTCATTGGATTGTGGAAGCTACAGCATTAGCGTATATACTTCAAAAATAGAGGCTTGTCCTATTGGAGTTTGTGTTCACTCTTCTAGGAGTATGGCTTCTTCGTGGGCTTGGAATAAAGGGATGTTGTTTCAAGACAATTGTTTGGCAGCAGGTTGGTCTTCTCTTAACACCTTTGGTACATTTTACAACCTTGAGCAGGGTTGCCAGGACTGTGCAATAAAACCCACCTAATTCCTAATCAAAATGAGCCCAATGACAGCCAAAACTCAACCCACGGACTACAAAAACTAGCAAGGTCATTGCCTGATAAGGTAGCAAGGCAACAAGTCATCTGCCTAAGATTTCGATTGTGTGTCAGATAGGAGAGACATCCCCAGGACCAGGATTGAAAACAACTGTTTTATTCAACAACATAAAATAAATCAATTATAGTCACGTGACTGTGGTCTAGTTCTTTTATAGCCTACTTTGAACTTTTTATTTCTGCCGATTGTATTTAGGCTTGTAAATTCATAAAAGTTGTGTTCATCTGTAAAGATTATCATGATGAACAAAACATGAAAGAACAAACACATATAGTTGCAAATATATTTATTGACAGATCACAGTACAGAGTTTTTACTACTTTGCATGCAGTTTCAGTCTGCACTCCGGCGCCCAAAATCTACCCAGCCTTGGTAGTCTGTAACGCAGTCCTCCCGTTGAATGATTTCTGTCCAAAACACGGAGAACAGCAAGTAAGAGCGATGCTTCGTTTCTTCTCATGTTTTTAACTTCAGAGACACGCACCTGATAGTGCCTGTAAGAGCTGCCGGGACATGAGCTCGCGCTGATCCTCCGATAACTGTATGGAACGCCTCACAAGGGCCTGCAGTCTCTCATGTATCTCAGGTGGTCTCTCTGGAAGCCCTGCTATCGCATTTGTGTTTGCAGGTGTGTCTTTGGACAGAGGAGAAGCCACACACGCCACTGCCAGCATCATTATAGCGATCAATACAATGCACTTGGCCATCATTTCTGTGAAGAATAATTTCAAGTATTTAAAAGCAGTACTATTTGTGTCAAACAAACAAATAAAAAAAGACCCATTCTTCCTGGAAATCCATTTTAAGATGTTGGTATAAAACAAATTTTGGAACATGGTAGATGGTTTCTGGTTCAGACTGGTTATTAGCTGGTCAACCAGTCACCATGTTCCAAAAACCAACTGAAATGACCACCTGGTAGCTTGTTTGTTGCTAATCCAAGATGGTCTGCCAGCAAATGACCAGCTAATTCCAGCTAATCACAAGCTAGAAACCACATATCATATTCCAAACACAGATACTATCTTAAGATGGTTTATTCAGCAAGGAAATATAAAGATATTAAAAGAAAAAAACAGATTTACAGTACCTGAAGTGCTGTGCCAGAAATGTTTTAACAAAGTGTAAGAATAAAACCTTGTAATCCAAAATACTGGGTCAGTCCCTTTATATTTAATTTTCAGGTAAAAAAAAAACAAGTGTTAACCAATGGATTTAGATAATTATTGTTCAGGAGGAGGAGCATGCTTAAACTGAATACGTCAGACATGACAGTAAACCGAACATGGCATGGGAAATTCAATAGTTTTTATGAGAATTTAACATAGCAAACATTACAAAACCATGTGATCAGGAAAGTCATGGCACTTAACTAATGGGAAACAACATTAACATGTACGTGACCTGTAAAAAAGAATTAGCACTGGATTTTATATTCATGTCAGCACCCGAGTTCTCATCTAATCAATTGTTCTAAAGTAATATTATATGATGTGCCATCAATAAGTGACATTTTTTAAAACTATCATATTGATTAAAATGAACTGATGGAGAAAGGCTATGACGCAGTGCTTTTAATTTTATTGCCAGAGAGGAGTCTGTTGCTTCCTCTCAGGACCATTAGATTTATGTACCTAAAGATTTTACCCAAGATCACAATCCTCTGCTATCATGTGAGTCTGAGGTGAACAAATAATTGCCAATCCACCTTTGAAAGCATAGCCTATACTGAGTATATGACATCAGATTGTGCTCAATTTGATGTGTTGCATCCTCCTTTATTACTACTTTTCCTCATCTTCAGTATTAGCGATGACATAATGGGACAATGTTGTGACAATCACATTTGTCCTGCAGTATCTATAAATTCATTCGGAAAACACATTTAAAATGCAATTCATACATAGAATGTGTTAAATGCACCCATTCTATGATGAGCGTGTTTTTAATTTCTGATTTAAATTTCATTTTGATTTTTTGGGGGGACATAAAGTAAAAATTTTGTCAGGCTGATACAACTATTCTGATATCATAATGAAGAAAACAGCCTCATAACAAGAATGAAACTCTTGAAAGAACAACCATAAAAGGAATAGTAAAAATGACAAATCTGTCATCATTTACGTAAGCAATAAGGTACGAGAGGCTGTCGTGCTTCGCGTCGTGCCTAACAACGCCCTTCAGCCGTGACTTATTCACGATACAGCACAGCCTCTCGTACCTTATTGCTTTTATAAAACGGTTACCACACAATACAAATATTAAAGCCAAAAATATGTATCACTGCAACTTTCATGAAGTAAACTTTCAATAAAAGCCTTCCTTCCGCTGGAAAAAATAGCCCCTGACCGTGAACAGCAACAGAAGTTACATTATTACGCCATTAGATGGCGGCAAAGACTGTCTTTACGAGTGTGTCAGTCAGTAGCGAAGACTTTTACATTGAAAAGACTGAATTGTTGTGAACACGGAACAAGACGCAACTGACAAATGCTTTGACTAGCGCTGTCAGTCATGGGAAAACCCCTTAACTGTTAAAATGACAAGATAATACATTGGACATTTAAACAGATTTTTTATTATAAACATAGCACTGACCTGAAGGAAAATGCTAAATCTGAATGCAGGTAATAAACTCGCTCACTCGATCTCTTTCTCGCAATACTCTTCTACATAATACAGTAAGCTTCAATGAACAAAATCAATTAAGAACATACAGTTTACGTTGCTAAGAGTGGTTGCTAAGGGTTTTGTGTAGTGATACACAGAACCATTGGGTGAAGCGGTCATAGCCGTGTTTTATCGTGAATAAACAGCTATTGACCAATCAGAATCAAGGACAGGAACTAACCATTTTATAATCATCTTTATATCATTCCAAACCTGTATGACTAAAAAAGTTTTTGAAATTACACAGACAAATGGATTAAATATCTCAAAGCTAAGATGCATTTTAGTGAAAGACTACCAAAAAAGGAAATCTAGCAAAAGAAATCTAGCATTGCATGTAAAAACCCATTGAGTGAAATATTTTCTTCAGAATGGGCTGGGCCTTATGAATTTGCATGTTCTGACAATCAGAATAGCCTGACAACATGATTGATTTCTTATGAATGTTCCTATTCATTTACTTTAAAATGTCAACATATTTATCCTTTACTGTCAACCAGCACCAGCAAAACTGTTTTATCAGGGATTACGACTACGTTTTAAGAGATGATCGGACGGTGATTTGGCATTAGGCCACTGATGGAGAAAAATGTACTGAAGAGATGTGTTTTTACTACATTCTGACACATGAATCCATTCTTCATGATTGATGGTTATTGTTCAGGTACATTACATGTGAGTCCAAGCTTGAGAAAGAACAATGTTTCTCATAATATGTAAATGGAAAGGCAATTCTGATTAATATTGTGGCGAATACCCAAAGTAAACAAACATCTGAGAAATTAGCTTTAGGAGTTATTTTTGTCACATATATGTGTATAATTAATGGTTGCATTTAAAAGAATAAAAAGTTATAGCTTTTATAAAAACTACTGTTAATACTTATAATTGGCACATGGCCAATACAAACAATCTGTTTATACAACAGTAAAATAGTTAAAGATGAAATCTCTTTAAGCTAGAAATCATTTTACGTTGGTTTTGAAGGTCAAGGGTGTGATAGCAGGTTTTTGAAGTGAATGGTTTTAATCTGCATCCTGGCACAGGCGGGTCTCTGTTCACATTCCATCTGTTCAGTGGAACTGGAAATCTGAAACCATGCGGGATGCAACAGGACTATATATAAGACAATCTTTAGTGGTAATTAGTTTAGATGTTTAGTTTCGACACTGAAAGACATCCTTCCATCCTTCTCACTAAGTCATGTCGGTCCGTCACAGTAGTAAGACGTTCACCGCTCGGAGTGTGTTCGGGTCAGCTGGCCTCAGTTCTTCTGGTGGATTGGTCATGAACGGATTGGGGAGTTCAGGGCTCTCTTTGTCTTTTGGTGGACAAAACTATGGCAGGTCTGGGAACTATGGTGCCCGCATCTCCAGATCTTTGTCCACTTCATCCTTGACAACGGCTGTTAACGAGGTCACATTGTCTGCCAACGAAAAGCAGACAATGCAGAACCTCAATGACCGACTGGCATCTTACCTGGTGCAGGTAACACCTTCTATTGGTTAACTTGAAAATGTAACAGAAACTACATGAAAACAATTTAATCTCATCTTCTTCTAATGAATCCTGATGAATGTTTTATGAAAAAGGTAACACTATTTTGAGTTAATACAATGAAGGCGATTTATTTAATCAACAGAAACTGAAGATATTATGTTATCTGAACCACATTAAGTTGATTTGACAGATGAAAAAATGTTGTGATAACAAATCATGAAAATAATTTTAGTAAGTAACTTTGCAACTACATGTCAACTTATTTTAACCCTAACCTTACCAGTCTACTAATACTCTACTCTAATGAGAGTTTGTAGACGTATAGGTGCAACGTTAGTTATAGTCAACAGAATGTTAAAGGGACCATCAAAATAAAATGAAACCTAAAAAGCATATTTGTAAAAAAACAAAAACAAAAAAAAAAAACATTGTTTATATATTAATTAATAATTGTTTTACTTAATAAATGTTATCATGTTAAAGTTTGATCAGAATTTCTAAAATATTTTTTACATTTTATAACATTATATATTCACATTTTATATAATATGACATAACAGGCACATTATATTAATATGCATTAAAAGTAATAATTATAAATGATATTCTTTTTTGTCATTTCATTGCATTCTTCTGGGTGATTTTATAAAAAAAAAAAATATATATATATATATATATTAGAAAAAATGAAAAAATTAGTGCTGTTAATTTAACCATTTAACACTGGAATACACTGTAAGTAGATGAAGATTGTTTTATTTTCATAAAATCAGTTATGATGGTTTTACTCTAAATATTTAGGCCTAATTAAAAAAATTTAAATAAAATAAAACTTTATTTCTCTAATTCTAAATCAATTCTAAATATTTCGGTAATTCCTAAAATCAAAAGATTAAGAACATTACAAACTGCAACATTCAGCCTTGAGAGAATGTTTCTGATTTGGACTTCTGTCTAATCTTGTCTTTATTTTCTGAGAAGATCTGACAATATGTTTTGTGTTTTAGGTGCGCTCTTTAGAGCAAGCCAACAAGAAACTTGAGCTGCAAATTAAGGAGTTTTATGACAACAAGAGCCCACTGCAGAGCAAAGACTTGAGTGCTTACTTCAAAACCATTTCAGAGCTCTGCACACAGGTAGAGCCGCTATCATTCATCAGAAGGATCACACCCCTGAAATAACTGAAATGTCATGAGATAAACGCTGCCTCACCTAATGCCATTATGCCATGTTTTGTGTTTTAAATATCACAAATACAACAGGGCAATCCTGTTTAGCACTGTTTAGCATCATTGTTTAGCTGTTAACAAGAATCTGGTTTCAGCTAGAGTCATTTTTTCTCTTTTTAATGTATCCAGATAATTAGTTATTACAGTACACAGCATAAATGAGTACACCTCCTCTGAACAAATACAAAAGATGTATTTTCTTTATGATCACTAATACAATTCATGGAAAGATGGCAAAGCTAAAATGTATTAAACATATACATAATAAAAACAGGAATAAATGTCATTAATAGCCATAAAATAAGTAAATTAGCCAATTTTGTTTAAATTAAGAATTGCAGAAATGAGTACACCCTAGATTTAATTCAACAAATGTATAATATTCTAGTACTTAGTATGCCCTCCATAATTTTGAATATACTGCTCTGACCCTTCTTGGCACGGAGTGTACAAGTTCATGACAAATTGTCACATCTGTCCTGTTTAACTCCTGGATGATGAACTCCTTAAATGCCCTGATCTTTAATGGGGAGTGTTGCTCAACTCATCTCTACAGAATCCCCCACAGGTGCTCAAAAGTGTTAAGATTGAGTGCAATATATGTCCACAGAAGGTTTTTCACCTTGAGAGAATGCATGTCCTCATTGTCATGTTGAAAAAATGCCCAACAATGCAGGGAATGAGGAAAGGGTAACATCTTCTGTTTTAAGTTTGTGTATTAAATTACACAGTGTTGTGGGAATTCATGACAGCATTGATAAAGCACAACTCCCTCACACCTTCAGCACTTATACATCCCTATATAAGAGCTTTACTACCACTGAACTTTACTGTGGGAACCAGGCACTTCTCACTGTACTCCTCCTCTAGCAACACCATAACATTTTGGATGCTGTTATGGCTAACTGACTTTATTGTTCTTTGGCTACAGTAGGTAGTTCCAGTGAGAACAACAACTATGCATGTAATTTCTGCAGGCTTTACTCTGTGAGTCACTCTTTTCATAGCTTTTGCTGGCTCTGAGACACTCACTTGATATTTCTCCTGCTCTTTGTCTAGCAAAAAATCCTTCATCACTAAATGAAAGCTTAAAATGAAGGCCTGATTATTTCAGGGGCCTTGTCACAAGTCCATTGTTTTTTAATTTCTGTTACTTTTGCTATATTTTCACACTTAAAACAATGATTTGGTAATCCTCTTGTACCACTGTCCTCTTTTGTACTAAGAAATAAGTCTCCTGACAGTTCTCTCCCAAGTGGTTTCATTGTTGTCAGCATTAAGTCTGAGAATGATTAAGTGGGCTATAACACTTTAAAATTGTCAAGAAATTACTTCTCTTTAAATGTTTTGGTTCAACATACTTGCCTGTTGATCAAACATTGCCTTAAACTTACACCAGAACATTTTTATTTAGTTTTATTTAGTAACTTTTAGGAGGGTGTACTCATTTTTGCTACACAACATTTTTTCACCTTGATAAGAAAATCTTATTTTCCTGAATAATTTTGACAAGCTTCTTTGGTAATTGATTAAGCAGACTTACTGGAACATTATATCTCTAAAGAACCCTAACATGTCTTCTAAGTAATTGAGTAATTGCTGACTTTCAGAAGTTTCAGAGGGGGTGTACTCATTTATGCTGTGCACTGTATGCTCAATGAAAGATTAACAAAGATCAACCACACATTCCCATTTGTCCTTGAAAGATTCACAGCCGTTTTGTGGAGAACACAGAACTCTGTCTGAAGCTGGACAACACCAAGCTGGCCACTGAAGATTTCCATTTGAAGTATGTGATTTGTAAAGCAATACTATTAATTGCATTTAGTGTTGAATTTTGAGTAGAATAACAGTATATTCAGTTTTCACTGTTGGTTGCTTCACTATATCTTTTCCCTTCTTGGCTGTGGCAGGTATGAGACTGAAAGGAATATGCGCGCAGTTGTGGAAGCAGATTTGGCTCGACTGCAAGGGGTTGTGGGTGAGATCAAACTGTCCATTGGTGACCTGGAGAACCAACTTGCTGGACTGAAAGAGGAGCTGCTGTACCTCAAGAAGAACCATGAAGAGGTCACCTTACCATTTCACTGCAATCGTTTTGTCTAAAATATTTATTATCTAAGTTATTTCACAAGAAGTATCATATGTGATTTTTGGAAGAGTAACTGCTCTTTTCCCTCCTCTTCTTTTTCCATAGGATCTTCATTTGTTGCGAGAGAAGCAAAGCGGCTCTGTTAATGTGGAGATGGACTGTGCAGCTCGGTCAGATCTTGACAAGGAGCTTCAGGAGATGAGAGCTCAATATGAGATGCTTATTGAGAAAAACCGCAGGGAGGCTGAAAGATGGTTCCAGAGTAAGGTGAGCCAGTAAGACAAGTCTTCCCCAGCAAGAAAACAATATGTTAGACCTAGCAGAGGCAGGTGAACTTTCTGAAAGGTCAGAGGAGTTTAAGGTATAAAAAGAGTGGAATTCATTGTCTCAATGATTTTTAAAGTAAATCCCCAAATAATGATTGAAATGCCAGCTGCCTGATGGTATGCTTTAGAAAAATTGACTGTATTATCAGAAGGAATGTGATTGCGATAGTCAAGTAATCATTAAAGTCTTTCAGCTTCCAAAACTGTCAATATGTTTTGTTTTTGTCTGGCTTAGAAAATTGTAGGGGCAGGAACTGCAAAAGCAAAAGTATTGAGTTCAGTTCTTTAGATGTCCCAAGATTATTCAACATACTTTCATGGCAATTCAAAACTATTGGTTCATATGCTTGCATTCAAATGTTTTTGTACAATGTGCTTACACTCGCCTGAGGGTTAGGTTCAGGAGTGGGGTTAGGGGTGGACCTTCATGCTTATATTTTCTAAAAATCTTACATTTTCGAATGACTCAAATTGTGCGAATTCATACAAATTTGCTACCAATTCGCCAAAATGTAAAATAGTTAAATGATCTCATTGGGTCATCAGTTCAGTCTACAGTAATGAACTCAACAGCGATGAACTCAAATGTAGCCACACACAACAGGCAATATTTAGAATATACAGCTTACAGATTCTGACTGACCAGACCTGCCATTTTTTCCTGTCATGTATTCCTCATTACTTACTGGGTTTCAATATTTTTAGGCGGAGGTGTTGCAGACTCAAGTGACCACCAGCTTTACTGAAATCAAGACATCTCAGACTGAGCTCACTGATCTGAAGAGAACTTTCCAGAGCCTGGAGATAGAACTACAGGGGGTTCTCACAATGGTATACTCTTGCTCTTTCTGAAGCTGTACCTTTCTCTGGCAGGAGATATATATACGAAGATCTCTGCTTATTTTTCATGATACAACAGTTAGTTCTGGTCCTCGAATGTGATTGGCTGAGCAGTGTTCCACAAGCCCTGATATAACAGTCCAGCAGCACTGTGACTTTTCACTATTTGTATCACTCCACTTCTCCGTGTTTGTGCGATCCAGGCAGAAATGCGTGGTCACATTTAAGGGGTTAGTTCAGCCAAAAATGAAAATTCTGTCATTAATTACTCACCCTCATGTCGTTCCACACCCGTAAGACCTTCGTTCATCTTTGGAACACAAAATAAGATCTTTTTGATAAAATCCGATGGCTCAGTGAGGCCTGCATTGCCAGCAAGACAATTAACACTTTCAATGCCCAGAAAGCTACTAAACACATATTTAAAACGGTTCATGTGACTACAGTTGTTCAACCTTAATGTTATGAAGCGACGAGAATACTTTTTGTGCGCCAAAAAAACAAAATAATGACTTTATTTAACAATATCTAATGATGGCTGATTTTAAAAGACTGCTTCATGAAGCTTCGAAGCTTTACGAACCTTTTGTTTCGAATCAGTGGTTCGGAGCGTGTATCAAACTGCCAAAGTCACGCCCCCCAGTGGTGAACCATTGAAATTTTGAAACACTTATGACGTAACGAAGCCTCGTTTACTGAAATCATGTGACTTTCGCAGTTTGATACGCACTCTGAACCACTGTTTCGAAACAAAAGATTCGTAAAGCTTCGAAGCTTCATTAAGCAGTGTTTTGAAATCACCCATCACTAGATATTGTTGAATAAGGTCGTTAATTTTTTTTTTTTGGCGCACAAAAAGTATTCTCGTCGCTTCATAATATTAAAGTTGAACCACTGTAGTCACATGGACTGTCTTTAGTAGCTTTCTGGGCATCTGAAAGTATTAATTATCTTGCTGGCAATGGAGGCCTCACTGAGCCATCGGATTTTATCAAAAATATCTTAATTTGTGTTCTGAAGATGAACGAAGGTCTTACAGGTGTGGAACGACATGAGGGTGAGTAATTAATGACAGAATTTTCATTTTTGGGTGAACTAACCCTTTAAAGTGCTGTCACATGTACTGTTGTTTGGTGACAACAGTCTTTCATGAGCTGTAAAGAGTACCTGAAAACCATACTTGAGTAAAAGTACAAGTACCTTACAGCGAAAATGACTCCATTACAAGTTACAAGTCACCAATTCCAATACAACTAAGTCTAGTAGTATGTCTAGTATGACTAAAAGTCTTAGAGTATCTGATTTTAACAGTACCTAAGTATTTTACTCATACTGAATGTAGGCTCAAAGATGCACTAGTCCTCAACACCTGAGAGACATGCTGGTGAAAATAAGAAATGATTGATTTGTAAGATGAGAAATCATGTTTAATAATATACATACAAAACAACAGAATAAAACTGAACACCTCAATATTGCAATATATCAAGTAGGGATGCACCAATATGAAAATTTTGTCCTATACTGATAACCGATATTTCTTATTGGGCCGATAACAATAACATTAAAAATGATCATATATCGTCCGATACCGATATGGTGGCCGATTTGGAGCTATCGTGCATTGGCATCCCTAATATCAAGGTCAACACAACAGCCTCTTGACCGTCTACAAACTCTCAAGTCTCAGTTAAGCTGAAGTGCACAAAAAGGCAATAAGTAAACCAATATCCTTCAAAAAGGTCTCATAAATATAGCGAATAAATAAAATAATGTTAAGTAAAATCGAAGTAGTCAAAGTCTAATTGCACTGGATGTCCTGGTTTCGGCCTCATCACCAGCTGCAGTCATGATCTTATCTCATAAATCAAACACCTGCTATTCAGCAACTATCTGCTAATGCACTTGCATTCACGTAAAGTACTGTAGCCTTGTTGACAAATGTGGGTGAGTAAAGGCAAAATGCACAAGATAGTACCTTCAATGCCCTTAGATGGCGATATCACTTCTTTATAGCAGAAACAAACTGCTGCAGAAAAAGTTAGGTGCCATGCAAAATGTAATGTGTAATTGCATTACTCATCACAAATGTATTGGAGTAAACAGTACATTTACTTGTTCAAAAATGTAGTCAAGTAGAGAGTAAAAGTTGCTAATATCTTTAATGCTCAGTACAACTACAAAGTAGCCAAAAATATACTTAAGTACAGTAACTAATTGCATTTACTCAAAACCTCTGCTGCCATTTCAATAGAAATCCATGCGATCTAGAATTTCATGTGAGGGCAAAAGATTTTCCCATGCAGATTATACATCTGGTTCACTTAGTCATGTGAATTCGCTGTGTTTGGTTTGAAAGTGACTTCTCTGTGAGCTGTGCTTTATACATTGCTACACTACTGACAATAGACAATGGACCATTTCTAGCTGTGAAAATTTGCCAAAATTTTGCTAATGTGACCATACCCTCAGCGTTGCTTTGTAAAATTTTGTGAGCAAAATCCAGACATTTCAATAGGAATCCATGCAATTTGGAGTTTCACATTACAGCAAAAAAAGTTCCCCACACAGATTTTATTCGTGACACGATTTCGATGCATTGACTAACAGAGAGCTGCTTGGTTTGAAAGTGACTTCTGTGTGAGCTGTGATACATCTCTACACTATTTACAATTAGCAATCACCTTTTTTTGCCTGCAAAATTTCTCTAATGTGACCACACCATTAGTCTGTGGATTAGTGGTTGGGATTTTTCACTTTTTGACTCTTTCTGCAGGTCAGGCCAGTTGCGAAAACACTGCAAATACTCACAACGCAACTAAATACAGAAACACACTGCAAATACTCACAAAGCAACTAAATACAGAAACACACTGCAAATACTCACAAAGCAACCAAATACAGAAACACGCTGCAAATACTCACAAAGCAACCAAATACAGAAACACACTGCAAATACTCACAACACAACCAAATACAGAAACACACTGCAATTACTCACAACACAACCAAATACAGAAACACACTGCAATTACTCACAACACAACCAAATACAGAAACACACTGCAAATACTCACAACGCAACTAAATACAGAAACACACTGCAAATACTCACAAAGCAACCAAATACAGAAACACACTGCAAATACTCATAATGCAACCAAATACAGAAACACGCTGCAAATACTGACAACGCAACCAAATACAGAAACACACTGCAATTACTCACAACACAACCAAATACAGAAACACACTGCAAATACTCACAACGCAACTAAATACAGAAACACACTGCAAATACTCACAAAGCAACCAAATACAGAAACACACTGCAATTACTCACAACGCAACCAAATACAGAAACACACTGCAAATACTCACAACGCAACTAAATACAGAAACACACTGCAAATACTCACAACGCAACCAAATACAGAAACACGCTGCAAATACTCACAATGCAACCAAATACAGAAACGGGCTGCAAATACTCACAACACAACCAAATTCAGAAACGGCTGCAAATACTCACAACACAACTAAATACAGAAACACACTGCAAATACTCACAAAGCAACCAAATACAGAAACGGGCTGCAAATACTCACAACACAACCAAATACAGAAACGGCTGCAAATACTCACAACGCAACCAAATACAGAAACACACTGCAAATACTCACAATGCAACCAAATACAGAAACACGCTGCAAATACTCACAACGCAACCAAATACAGAAACGGCTGCAAATACTCACAACGCAACCAAATACAGAAACACACTGCAAATACTCACAATGCAACCAAATACAGAAACACGCTGCAAATACTCACAATGCAACCAAATACAGAAACGCGCTGCAAATACTCACAACACAACCAAATTCAGAAACGGCTGCAAATACTCACAACACAACTAAATACAGAAACACACTGCAAATACTCACAATGCAACTAAATACAGAAACACACTGCAAATACTCACAAAGCAACCAAATACAGAAACTGCTGCAAATACTCACAATGCAACCAAATACAGAAACGCGCTGCAAATACTCACAACGCAACTAAATACAGAAACACACTGCAAATACTCACAACGCAACCAAATACAGAAACACGCTACAAATACTCACAATGCAACCAAATACAGAAACAGGCTGCAAATACTCACAATGCAACCAAATACAGAAACGCGCTGCATTACTCACAGCGCAACTAAATACAGAAACAGGCTGCAAATACTCACGATGCAGCCAAATACAGAAATGGGCTGAAGATACTCACAACACAACTAAATACAGAAACACGCTGCAAATACTCACAATGCAACCAAATACAGAAATGTGCTGCAAATAGCACAGACCACAACGGAAGTGTTTCAACGTGACCCCAACAAGTGACAAACCTGGCTGGGACATGCTTATTGTCTACTCACCAGTGGGTTTGTTTTCTGATCGTATGTGCGTTGTGATACTTGCAGCGTGTTTCTGTATTTGGTTGTGAGTGAGTATTTCGATGTGAGTATTTTGCAGCACGTGTTGATGAAGATGTTTTCTTAATTTACTGGTGTTTTTTCTGTGTTTTCTTCAGTTGCAGCATGTTGAGCACTCTCGGCCACCGTATGTACCCCATTTAACACAAATTCATAATGATCACTACCTAATAATAATAATAATAATAATAATAATGATATAAAAACTTTTTGAGGCAAAATGTCCCAACCATATTTTCTCAACCTCACTTTGAAATAAAGGTTATATAGTTCTAAATTAGCAATTTTGAGTATTAGTATATACATTTGCTTATTCTCTTTGACATAAAATACATACACAAAATTTATTGTGATACCTATTTTTTTTAATGTGTAAAACCATTAAATTAGTTTATGTCCCTCAAACTCCAGTCCACCTTGTTACATTGGTGCTATTTGCCCTTTAAAATCTTAAGCATATGCCCCCAATCACAAATGACTTGCTAGAAGTGACATCATTTCCTTGGAGGAAAAGAAACTCCAAGAACAAAGTAAGAATCAAGCAGTCATAAACTTTTCTCGGTTTTCCTCATATTTAGAAGACTTATCTAATAGTGTTAAACAACATTCATCCTGTTGTGTCAGTTTATACTGGAGATATAAAATAGATTAAAATATATTTTATACATCTATTAAAATTCTTCCTAAATATAATGTGCACTTCTTCTAGCATGTTGTTTTTTCCTAGCTAATAATGGGCTTCTGTTAAGGTCCACCCTGTTACACATTTCATTGTAAAAAATGTCATGTAACATGGTGGACAAACTTCATAGAATGTGAAAGTAAAATTTGAAATATTTGGTCAGAATTAGGTTATTAGGTTATTCTAGCCTGAGCTTGACCAGTGTGTGTTTTTCTCCTTCTGACAAGCCTGTTCAGTCTAAAATCCACCAAACAGTAGGAATGACCTGCCTACCTCCCTACAATATAGTAGGCGGAAAACAGTATGAGACAAGTAGTATGTCTGAATTTATAGTATTCATAAAACAGTAGGGAAAAAGTACCTGGATGTCCTACTACTTCTGGCGAGATTCTGAAGTGGGCATCTGATGAATACTTTAGTAGCCTATCCCATGAGGCCACAGGAGTTGTGAATGGCAGTGAAGCAAAGTAACTGAAGCTGAAGCAAACATTTGAACCACTTAACATGTTTTGTAATATGCAATTTCCACTTAAGTATTTAATCTCCCCATGCCATGTACAATTACTTTCCCCAGAAACAAAACCTGGAGCAGAGTTTGGCTGAAGTGGGCATACGTTATGCAGCCCAGCTGAGTCAGCTGCAGTTGCAAATAGACCACCTACAGGAGGAGCTACAGAGACTCAATGCCAACATCCGACAACAGGCTTCAGAGTACCAGCTGCTGCTGGACATCAAGATGAGGCTGGAGTTAGAGATCGCTGAATACAGGAGGCTGCTTGATGGAGATGCTCAAACGTATGTAGAACAGATTTGTTTAAATGTTTTGCTCTGTTCAGGTGTAGAGTATATGTGACTACATTTCAAGTTGTGAATGTCAGTTCAATTGTTGAGCTCATGTACTGTATTAGCTATGAGACCCAGGGTGTATCGTTGTGTTCTGTAGGACCGTTATAAGCACGTGTGAGACAGAAACAGTGACCCAAACAATGGAGATAAAGGAAGAGGAAGGTGAGTGACAATAAATTCTTTCTGTTGGTCCCTTCATTCAGCCAACATGGAGCAGAAATAAATGGAACTATACAAATGTGTCTTTTGAACCCTTATAGAGTATAACCCTCACATCCAGCGCAGAGTGAAGGTCATTGTGGAGGAGCTTGTGGATGGCAAAGTCGTATCTTCTTCTGTTGAGGAGAACGTCCAAGAAATTAGCTGAGAAGATAATGCAATAACAAAACAAACAACAAAAAAAAAACAATCTTATATGTAATCTCTAATGACAAATGTTTCTGGTGTTAGATTTGGTGCGTTTTTGATATTAGCCACTAGGTGTCGCGGTACATCAATTAAACGATCAGCTATAGTCTTAAAATAACACAAGGTGAGGGTTGAAAGAATGAGTAAGAGCTTGAGATGGCGACATGGTGTGTGTGAGGCAAAGAAGGTTTTTCCCCCCAAACCTGTATGAATTTCTTTCTTCTGCTGAACACAAAATAATATATTTTGAATTATAGTTGATGGGCCTCATTGACTTCCATAGTTTTTTTTAATGCGGCCCATCAACTGTTCAAAATACTGTTCAGATATCTTCTTTATATCTTCTTTTGTGTTCAGCAGAAGAAAGAAATTCATACAGGTTTGGATCAACTTGAGAATGAGTAAATGATGACAGAATTTTCATTTTTGGGTGAACTATCCCTTTAATAACGGCCTTATCAAATATTTCTGAACTGACTGTTTTTTTCAGTCATTTGAAACAATGACTCTTTATGCAAACTGCAGCAGAAAACGGCAACTTTTTTATTTGCTAGCATTGCAAACTCATGGTCGCACACACTTAGGTTTTAAGGAAATTATTCTTTGCATTTGTTATAGATATAAAATAAAATAAAGATTGTTTATGGCACCAGAACATGGCCAGAGATTCACTTGAGCAGCATGTCTAAATGCTGATGTGCTCCTCAAACGCAGGATACTGGCCACTAGGTGTAGTAATACATCCATTATAATATGTGCTGTGATAGTAATAAATATCATTGCATTGATTCATGCAGTAGCCTACACTTTCATATATTAGATAAAATATTACAATTTCACAATTTGTAAAGATGGAAATCACAGTATCATAATTGAGTGAACATGTAGGCTAAATAAAATCTGTGAATTTAAAGAAAATCACTACTTTAATTTGAATGTATATTGCCAGCACCCAGTTTTTGCACCCTTTTTAATCAAAATTTTCCAAAAACAACATTTGTGATTAATTGTTTTTTGTGTGTGTGTGTTTCAGGTATACATTATGGGGACAAAATGTCCCCACAAAGATGACAACCCTGTTGAAAAAAACAGCATGGATAGGTATGTTTTGAAGCATGGAAGCTGGTTTGAGCTGGTTTAAGCTGGTCATGAGCTGCTTTAAGCTGGTCCTGAGCTGGAGCTAGTTGCTTAGGACCATCACTTGACCAGCTTAAACCAGCTAAGGACCAGCATAAACCATCTCAAACCAGATTCCATGCTTCAAAACTTACCTAACCAGCATATGCTAGTTTTTTGTCCTTGTGGGGACATTTTTGGTCCCCATGAAGAAAACTGCTTATAAATCATAAGTGTTGTAAGTGATGTAAAAATGCAGTTTTTTTTATTTTATTTTTTATGATGGGTAGGTTTAGGGTTAGGGGATAGAATCTTTCACTTTGTGGGGACATTTTTTGAAAACAGCTTATCATACTAATACTAAATGCTGTGTTTTGAAAATGTAAAAATGAAGTTTTCTGTGATGGGTAGGTTTAGGGTTAGGGGATAGAATATACAACATTGTACAGTATAAAAATGTGTGTGTCTATTTCTGCTGAACATTTTTATAAAACCTTTTTAAATAACAAAACACAAGTTAAAAAATGAAAAATTTTAAATGTTATGTCATATTAACACCAGTTGTCAAACACATTCTGAAGCATTTAATTAACCCATGTAATTTATAGTACTGGCTAATTTAATTAAATACCTTTTAAATCCATGATCTTTTAATGTTCTACAGATTAAGGATTACACAAGGATAAAGGGTTTGGTTGATGGTTAAATCAGTTCTAAAGCTGGTGTTAAAATGCACTTCAAATACACTTTAGACCAGTGGTCCTCAAACCTGTCCTGGAGTACCACCAGCCCTGCACATTTTGTATGTCTCCCTATATCTGACACACCCATTTCAGGTCTTGCAGTCTCTACTAATGAGCTCATCATGAGTTGAATCAGGTGTGATAGGTGAGGGAGATGTACAAAATCTGCAGGACTGGTGGTACTCCAGGAGAAGTTTGAGAGAAGCACCTATTCATATGTATGGGAGCCGGATGTTTGAAAATGGACATGGTAAGGGGGTGGAGAGCGGGTGTTATGTTCTGTGGAGGTCACACATAAAATCGGTTCATCATAAAGTTATCACACGACTCCTCTATTTGGTGCACATCTACATGGTGTCAGAAGTGGGATTTTCAGCATGTCACGAGCAGTCCCAATTACACTAGATCCAATGGTCTGGCGGAGCATGGTGTCATGTCTGCAAAGCATCTCCTAGAAAAGTGTGCACGTGATGTTCTGACATGTATGCAGCCCTGCTCAACCTGCACAACACACCCAGGGATGGCATGCCTTCTCCAGCGCAACATTTACTGTCCCGACGCACCAGGTCTCTGATCCCCATGGTACCATCTCAGCTCACACTGAGACAAAAAGGAAAGATAAGCCATGACAAATCTGCCAGATGCCTTTGGCCTCTGGAGCCTGGGCAGACCGTACAGATGGAGACGACCTGTGGGTTTGACAAACTGGCCACGGTTTCTGGAAAGGCCCTCCAACCTAAAAGTTATATTGTCCAGTCTCATGGTAAGACCTATGGAAGGAACCGCCGTCACCTTCTACGAGTAACCGAATCATACTGTCCTACCACTACCATGTCTGTGCCCACGATCTCTCCAGATCCCCAAGAAAGGCCATGTGTTGCTGTGTCACTTGACACTTCAAAAAATGGATGTGACATGCCGTCACAACAAAACACTGACAGTTCCAGGCAAGAGGATCCAGCTCCACTAGTTGTCACTCGATCAGGAAGAGTGTCTAAGCCTAATTCAACGTTCAAAGACTTTGTCACATACTGATTGCTTACACGGCACGCCGTGTTTATAATAGTTTGGAGCACATGTTGTTAGTGGTTACTTCTATATTGCACCTGTATAAAAAAAAAAGAAAGATGTGTGTGTCGCACCTATTCATATATGTACGGATGTTTGAAAATGGACATGGTAAGGGAGTGGATACCCAGAAGGGGAGAGCGGGTGTTATGTTCTATGGAGGTCACACATAAAATCGGTTCATCATAAAGTTATCACACGACTCCTCTGTTTTGTGCACATCTTCAGACTGTTTACACGACACGGTTTTCAACTAAAAACGGAAAACTTTTTATGCGTTTTGGCCGCTCATTTACACGACAATGGAGTTTTGGTGGCCTGAAAACGCATACTTTTGAAAACAGGTTTCAAAGTGCAAGTTTTTGAAAACAACACCGCTGTCATCTCTGTGTAAACTGCAAAAACGCGAATCTGTGAAAACGGTGAGTTCATGTACATGTTTAGTCTACCCAAATTATTTTTCAACTCGAAGGTAAGGTGTTTTCTGTGAATGTGTGAGTCTTCCGATTTATTAGCCGTTGTAAGGAAATAACGAGAGGAATATCAAAGTGCAGTAAACTGTAAAAATAAGGTGGATAGGCATGCGCGTTTGGCGCGACGCTGCGCGAGTGCTCTGTAAAAGAATGCATGTATGTGCAGGCGCGTAGTCTTTCTTTACAAAGTGACATCGCCAACTACTTGTCTGGCATGCATAATACAGCGTTTTTAGTCATTTTCGTGGATCCATGTGAACGTGGATAGTTTTGATAACATTGTCATCTGTACAAAGAAAAAACTTTTCCATTTTTAGTACATCATTGTCGTGTAAACGTACCCTTAGACAGTATTTCTGGATATGTGATAGAGCTGGAGGTTTCATTTTGCGTTCACAACCTGCAAGTAAAGTTCAACATTAAAGGTGAAAAAGAATATTACACTCTTGCAAAGATAGAAGAAATGGGGAAAATGTATTTTATTATTTATGTAGGCCTATATCTTGTGCACTTCTGGTTAAAAGCTGCTGTCTGTAAGTTTTGCCTCTTTGTCGCCATCTCTGTTTGAAACCTGCAATTGCAGTTATATGCGGAATTATTATCGTTACGTGAGTTGTGCATCGGCACGACTCCTCAGTGCTGATGAATCTAATGTTTGATGTCAGTCACCACACCGGTGTGGATACTGTACTTCGGAATCAGAGATTCTACGTCTTGGAAGTATGAACAAAATAAGAATTTTCACCGGAAAATGTCATCTGAACAAGAAACATGTCTGCCACTTTTGTTCTGACCAACTGAGGAAAAAAGCATTAGGCCTACAATAAAATGCGCTGCCAATGGTGAATAAATCTAACGATCACTTTTATTACTGTTATACTTTGTTCTCAAATTGTTAATGTTAACAACATCAGCATTGTGTGACTATGTGTATTTAGTGTGTATTAGCGTTACCTGTAGATTTCAATTTCTGTAGCCACTCCGCAGTCTGACGTCTTTTACCTTTGAATATGGGTGAATCTCCAGTTGTCACTGATGATTGTTATTTGGATCTTTCTGGATTACAATCCGCAATCAAAATGATAAGTTTAATTATTTCAGCTGCTGTGAGAAAAGGCTATAAATGATCCGCTACCAGCAGCATCCTCATGATATATAGCTACTAGCTAGGACTCCTTCCTTTCTGTTTACAGATGTGACGTAATGACGCAAAGACGAACTGCTGCATGCTCGAATTTCCCGCGGAAACCCACCAGTACCACTCTTATTATAAAACACTATTACAAGCTTACCGTTGTGAATCAAGCTAAGGTAAGGAGATAGTTTTGAACACTGGCTGGTTATGTACATGCTCAAAAATTGATTTTGGATCATTTTTGACCAAAAAAAGTTACTGACTGCAGCTTTAACTGGTTTTTGATAAATGAGGCAGGAAAAATCTTCTGCACAATGATAAACAATTCTTCTAACCTGCAGTTTTCATAATTCATGAAGACTTTGAGGCTCCTCATTATAGAAGAGCTCTTGTGACTATTATTTATCTTATTTCTGATTTATGCCTTTACAAACATTGAGTTTCTCTCAAAGCATATTTTAGGCATGTTTGGCCCTGGCTTTCTTTGTCTTGTTATATAATCTGGGTGTAGAGATATTAGAGACCAGATGTTCCAATCTCTCTTCCGATTTTATTTATTTATTTATTTTTTTTTCATAATAAGCTGAATGGTTGTCAAAAGAATAAATTCTTGAGGTTGACTATTTGAAAAGAACTCGTCTTTTTGAAAAGTTACTCATTTTAAATGACTTGATAAGCCTTATTAAGAACATAAAGTGACTTTTTTTCAGGCCCTTGGCTAAAAAGCTCTGAGATGGCATTAGAGTAATAAATGAGTCACCAGTGAAAACTAGTTTTGTCAAGCTCATTCAAGCTCTCACACTTAGTAAGAGGTAAGATGCCACTCCCATGACAGACCCACTATCAACACAGCTGCTCTGCCTCACAGACAAACCAAAATGATCTATGCAGTAATGGAATTTTCTCAGAGTCCTCAAAGATCATTCAGTTCAGAATGGAAATCAGTCATTTTATTTCTGTCTATAAATCATTTGCTTATGTAGTAGGTCATAGACAACAGAATAAATGCTATAAATACTGTATTATTTATATATATTCGATCTCTCACACTTAGTAAAAGGTAAGGTGCCACACCGATCACTATAGTGGCCAAAAGTGATGTCCGGCCTATAGGAAAATTGACATCTTCACCCTTTATTCAAATATTATTAAAACTGTAAAGATTTTGTATGCATATTACGTAGTTGTGCTTGGAGTCAGTTGTTTTATTTGTGACGATGCAATGAAACATGGCAACTTTTTGGCCAGGCTGTCATACAAAGAAATTACGAACACATGCAAAAACAAGAGAGAACCAACGAAACATTAATAATTGATTATGTTGTACTCAATGTATGCTTTTTCCTGCATAGTAAAATAAAACCTGTATAGCTGTAGCTGCAAATAATTTAGTCAGATAAATACCTTAACCAAGTTGTTTGTTCTTCCTGCATATTTAAAATATTTAAAAAATATAAAATATTTTCCTCATATTTGGATGTTTAATTGAACTTGTAGGGTCATTAAAAATGGACATCACTTTTGGCCACTACTATGTTTGTTAATCTAATTCACCTGACATATTTTGTATTGTTTCTTTTAAGGTACAAATTATTATTATTATTATTATTTTTTAGCATTTTCTTTATTTAATCATGCTGAAAATTTCATTTTATTTAATTTAATAATTATCATCTTATTTATTTATTGTAGCCATTTTTTTTGGTGCCCAGAAAACCTAAAATGTAAAAATTTGAATAAACTTGCTACAGATTATCTACTCTTTAATAATGCACCTGAACAGTTAATCCTCTCAACAACAGATTGAAGAATCCACCCATGATTCTAGCATGAATTGTGTTTGCTCTGCATGACAGGTCAAATCCTTGACAAAGAATGTTCTGATCATGAGAAATAAAAAAAATCTGAGACCAATTATCACAGGTGTATAATATCATGTCTTTATATTAAATTGACATAACAAGATTATGTGGACACCCCCTTCTAATTGGTTAGGCTCTTAAATCAGGTGAAGACAAATCTTAATGCTAGTAGCTAAATACAATGTCATTTTGTGCTTCCAACTGTCAACATTTTGTTTCACAAAGCAACGTCCCTAAAGTCAAGAAGAACTTGTCAGGCCTGCATAAAGCCCACACCTGAACCCCATTGATCACCTTTGGGATTAAATGGAACACTGACTGTGAGCTGTCACAAAAACCAATGCCTGACCTCTGATGCTTTTGTATCTAAATGGGAGAAAATCCCTACATCCATGTTCCAACATCTAGTGTAAAGCCTTCCCAGAAGAGAAAAAGCTGTTAGGGAGGAGCAACTCCCTGCAATGCCCATGTTGTGAAATCATATGTTCAGAAAGCAGATAAGGGTGTGGACCATGTGGTGATCAGGTATCCACTTCTCAATTACCCATTTAAAGGTAAAAATGTAATTGATGTTCAACAAATAAAAAACAGATGTAGCTAGAAAGGGATCTAATCCCTTTCTGTTTAAATCTAGACTAAAAACACATCTCTTTAACCTGGCATACACATAACACATTATTAATTTATATTTTCACATCTGTTAAAGGATTGTTAGGCTGCATAAATTAGGTCAACTGGAAAGGGAACACTTCCTATAACACCCGATGTACTTGTTACATCAAGAAGAATGGCATCTACGCTAATATTAGTCTCTCTGTTTATCCAGAGGTTTACAGTAGTCAGCCAGATATGGGTCGTATCCAGATCAGATCGAGGACCTGCGCATAAACACGACCACAACACATTCCTAAAGTGTCAGCAGAGATTGGGTCAACTAGAGTCTAGACCGTCCCCTGTGAAGGCCAGTCGCACAGATCCTCAACAAACCCATCTAGATACCAGCGTGATGAATCCACTCTTCAACCAGATGGAACTGGATTAAATATTTTGAATGTTCCGATCCCAATCTGACTTCTGACCTAAAATGCTGCCTGAATCATAAATTATGCACTCTTCGTTTGTTGGCCAGAGAAGAACTGGCCCCCCGACTGAGCCTGGTTTCTCCCAAGCCTTCCTTTTCTCCTGGACCTGCACTCTGATTTGTCAGGTTCGTGGAGACATCCATACTCTGCTTATGTGGATCAATCAACTTATTCAAATGTGGAGGGGTTGTATGAGCAGGAATATGGGAGGATGCCTATCTCTCCCCAGGGACATCCTCATTGCTGAAGGCTCCCTTTTTGCCCTTAAGCCTTGTCAAACAAAATCTAGTCTTGTGGGCAAAGCGTATGTGGCTGGTCAGGTTGGTGGGGCTCTGCACACTATGACAGTCCTGCAGACCCACCAGGCAGACCTGCTCAAAGACCTGGATTAGGGTGAGGGTTTATTACCCGAGGCGGTCCCCAAACTGTGTATGGCCACAGATTTGACTCTTCGTGTCACCAAGCAGTTCCGCAAAGACATGTCCCCATAGTGTCAGCAACTGACGCAGAGTCTTGTTACCTTCTCAGGGAACAAGGGTTACATACAGTACATAACCCTAAGAAATTTTGCATTCGCCTAAGAAACTTTGTTTTCAAAACCTTTGAGTTCCCCGAGAAACTTGTTCCCTGAGAAAAATGTTCTCCCATCATATATTTTTTTCCATCACCATGTTTCCTTAGGTCCTCAATATGATGACACCAATGTTCTTCAATCATTATATGTGTCTGCATTAGTAATGTCTTATATTTACAGATGAACAGTAACATTGTGATGCCCTCAGTAATGTGACTCCAAAAGTACTTTTACAGTATAAGATGATTATACTTTTCATGCCATACCCAATAACCACCATTTATGTGTGTGATTCAGCCTTCAAGATCTCAATGCCTTTGAGCACAGATTTTGATTTGAAATGAATTTGCACAGATGTTTGCCAGTGCTGCAGAGAACAACGAGTATTGGCATGAATTTCGTTGGGTGAACAAAACAGGAAGCCTGAGTCTGCAGTGAGTCATGAATACATCCTGCAGGCGATGGGTGGATACCTCAACAAAAAGAATAGCTGTCATTCAAACCACAGAATCTTAGATAGGTGTAATTCTAGGCACCAGTGCTTCATTCAGGGCAGGACAGAGAGAGTCATATTCCTTGCTACACTCTTTAAAGAAATATTTGAACTGTTCAAAGACTTTTAAACCTGTTTTCTGACCTGAAGTAGAATCTAAGCTCAACTCAGAGTATTGCAAAGTATCTCCTCTTCTCTACTGCAAATTTGGAAAAATTCTTATTCTTGTTCTCATTCATTTACATTACATTACATCTAACTATCATTTACAGTACTACAATTGTTGTTACTGTAATGGTAACAGTTTTTAATGCTTTGCTGCTGTTCCCTTACGAAAAAGAAGTATACTTCAAGTTCATTTTATCAAGTATACTTAAGTAATGTTCAAGTATATTTTTAAGTATACTTTATGTAGTAAGTATACTAGTATTAGTGTACTAGTAGTAAACTTGTAAGTGTACTATTTCAATACCGCTTGGGACTAAATTGGCCCAATTGAAGTATGTTTAAGTGTACTATAAGTGTAACAGTAGTAAACTTTAAGTACACAACTAGTTCACAGCTATGTTTCTCTTTTGTACTGCATCTGTACTACAAGTGAACATATATGTATACTAGTAGTTTACTATTTTAATACTAGTAGTACATTTTTAGTATATGAAAGTACACTTTGAAGTATACTCTCAGTAAACTACCAGTTTAGTGCAAGTATACTAGTAAGTTTTCTTTAAACAACATCACACTTATAGGTAAAATATACTTAAGTGCAATTTTAAGTATATTTCTCAGAAGTACATAAAGTATATTTCTGAGAAGTATATAAAAAGTATACTAAAAGTACATTTTCTTATTTTTAGTTTAAAAGAAGTATACTAATAGCACACTTGAATGAACTTCTTTTTCGTAAGGGTTTTCACAAGTGTATAAAAATCTAAATTACTTACGTGAAACAGGAAAATCAAATACATGAATTATTTTTACAGTATTAGATTTGTCTAGCATGGTAAACACAACTGTTTGCTATTTACACATAAGATGTGTGTAAGTTTTGCAATTTTCAGCATACAGCAGGATAGACTATAAAAGACATGCCGACATGAGAGGTCAGAGGGGTGAGCATGTAAAAGGTGCATATTAAAATATATTGTTCTTTTATGGAGTCTCTGCACTCATTCTTCTTCTTCTTCTTCTTCTTCTTCTTCTTTACTATGAATTGATGAATACTACAAGACAAGAAAAACTAGTTTGATTCTCTAAAGTTTGAGTTTCAGATGTAATGACAGTGTTTTCATTGTCTGCTTTGACTGTTTATGTAAGTTTTAGCATTCCATACTGTACACTATATAAACCAAAGAGAATGTATTACTTTCCTCAATTTAGATACAAAACACCTGATGTAACATTGGTTTTGACTGACACTATGAAGTATTATTTTAGTTTCAATACTAAAACGCTGTTAAATTAGTCCAATACAGTCTATTTTGCGATTGCGATTACAGACTCGACATAAGAAAAATGGAAAAGAATATGAAGTGTCTGATATCAGTGATGCCGCTATCTAAAATATGGAGCAGATTTATGAGTGTGCCACACCCTGCAAAAAGAAACACACTGAGCTTCTGAAGCACATTCAGTAAGCAGCAGAGAAAACAGAAGAACACTGTTATAGGCCCTCTTTACACCTGGTATTAAGATTTTGGTTGATCAGATCACTTGAAGTGGCTGTGTATCTTGTGTATCTGTGTATGTGCCATAGTGTTCTGTGCAGGTCCTTTAGTGGTACTGATGGACAACTGGCATTCTACTAGAGACCTGTCAGCGCCTTTTCATGACTTAACAGATCACCCTGTGCCTAAATCCAGGCAGGGGCGTAGCCATCATTTTAGAGGGGGAGAGAAATGTTGGGTGTAATACCAGTTTTTATCTAACCTTTGTCTAATTGATACGATTTTTTTATTTATTTTTTATCTCTTTTATGCTTTTAATTTGAAATCAATTTGCTTTTAATGAGAAATCAAATACACTGCTGAACAATAACCAATATCTAATATTTTTCCCTATATTTTATGACAATTTTATGATTAGTTTATGTACTACAAACACTTGTGCATTAAGTCCTTATGGATTTTATACAATGTAAAAAAAAAAAGATCATAGAATAAAGCAGAAAATACAGTACCTATCAAAAGTTTGGAAACATTACAATTGTAACTGTGCAAGATGAAATAGGCCTATGTCTCTTCTGCTCAACAAGGCTGGATTTATTTAAACAAAAAATGCAGTAAAAACAGTAATATTGTGAAATATTATTACAATTTAAAATAACTTTTCTATGTGAATATATAGTAATCTGTAATTTATTCCTGTGATCAAAGCTGAATTTTCAGCATCACTACTCCAGTCTTCAGTGTCACATGATCCTTCAGAAATCATTCTAATTGATCTATTTGATGCTCAAGAAACATTTCTGATTATTATCAATGTTGAAAACAGTTGTGCTGCCTAATATTTTTTGTGGAAACCATGATACCATTCAAACACTTGTGGTAAGATTAAAAAAAAGATATATTAATACTTTTATTCAGGATGCATTAAATTTAGTGACAGTAACAATAAATTCATTGAACTTTCTATTCATCAAAGAATCCAGAAAAAAAAAAAAAATGTATCATGGTTTCCATAAGCAAATCATCGAATCAAGCTAAAAATTCAGCTTTGATCACAGGAATAAATTACATTTTAAAGTATATTCACACAGAAAACAGCTATTTTAATTTGTAATAATATTTCACAATATTACTGTTTTTACTGTATTTTTTGATTAAGTAGCCTAAATGCAGTCTTGGCGAGCATAAGAGACTTCTTTCAAAAACATTAAAAAGGTTGTCAATTATTAACTGCATTATTCATATACTATAAATAAATACCTTGAGATGGCTTGAAAAACACACATAAACTATATCTGGTCGCAATCGTGTGTTTGTCTTCATGTTTCAGTCAATACGTTTGTGCATTTTATTCAGCTGCTGCTAGAGCAAATAGCTGAATTACTTCTACGAAACCGTTTTGGACATTCTGTGAGAGAGCGCCCTCCGGCTTCCAGTATGAATGAAACATATATTACAGGAGAGTGCTCCATAATACTTAGATCGCCTCATTTTAGTGAAGAAAAAAAACGACAGGTCATGCAAAAAGTGCGGGGGACGAATTTACGTTTTATTGAAAGTGCGGGGATACGTCCCCCCCGTCCCCTGCGTATTCTACGCCCATGAATCCAGGGTCCGAGCGTCAGAATCGTGATGGATGGAGATACGCTTCTGACTCTCAGTCCATGTGTGGAAAATTACTAATTATGTCTACTTTTCTTAGCCAATCAGAATCAGTTAACCTGAAGTAATGACGTAGTTAGAGGACTCTGTTAGAGTAGCCTATAATTGCTGTGGAAATGTGAATGTACGCAGAGCGGCCTACAAACTCCTTGTGAGACTTGAAGCTGGCTTCTGCTGATGAAACTGCAAACTATTCATCAGTAAAATTTTCTTCAATTTATTTTTTTAAACTCTGAAACCGGGTCTTCATTCATTATATCCTGTCTTTTGAGTTTTTAACTGTAAAATTCCCCTACAGAACACATTCGACCACATGAGCGTTATGAAAGGAATCCGGTCGAATGTTTTCAACTACCTCTGGAAGTTGTAGAAAGTGGAGAAGCTCAAAACGTTTTTAGACCCCTTTACCACCTGTATTTAGCTTCGTCCACTTGTGATCCGATCGACCAAAATGCATCTTAATACCGGGTGTAATCAGGGTCTAAAATGTTTTGAGCTTGTCCACTTTCGACCACTTCCAGAGGTTGTTGAAAACGCATTAGAGCGGATTGCTTTTGTGGTGTAAACACTCATGTGATCGAACGTGTTTGAACAGCCACAAAAGACCACCTACTCTCCACCTACTGATGTAATGCATTAACCATTATAGGAAGCGCGATACACAGACGGGATTTAAATTTTGTCGGCTGAAGACCCAAGTTTGGTTTGAAGAGGAAAAACGTACCAAGCACAATGTTCTCACACCATTACTGATTTCTAATACATACTCACCGAGCCCACTTTGCCTTGCGGCTCCAAGTTAATTTTATTAAAGTGTTAGTTCACCCAAAAAATGAAAATTATGTCATTAATTACTCACCCTCATGTCGTTCCACACCCATAAGACCTTTGTTCATCTTCGGAAAACAAATTAAGATATTTTTGATGAAATCCGAAATCTGGCTCAGTGAGGCCTGCATTGCCAGCAAGACAATTAACACTTTCAATGCCCAGAAAGCTACTAAAGACGTATTTAAAACAGTTCATGTGACTACAGTGGTTCAACCTTGATGTTATGAGGCGACAAGAATACTTGCTGTGCGGCAAAAACACAAATAATGACTTTATTCAACAATATCTAATGATGAGCGATTTCAAAACACTGCTTCATGAAGCTCTAAGCTTTACGAATCTTTTGTTTTGAATCTGTGGTTTGGAGCATGTATCAAACTGTCATAGTCACGTGATTTCAGTAAACGAGGCTTCATTATGTCATAAGTGTTTCGAAATTTCAATGGTTCACCACTGGGGGGCGTGACTTTGGCAGTTTGATTCAAGCTCCGAACCACTGATTGGAAACAAAAGATTCGTTAAGCTTCTAAGCTTCATGAAGCAGTGTTTTGAAATCGCCCATCACTAGATATTGTTGAATAAAGTTTTAAAAAATAAATTTTTTTTTTTTTTTTTGGCGCACAAAAAGTATTCTCATCACTTCCTAACATTAAGGTTGAACCACTGTAGTCACAAGGTTGAACCACTGTAGTCACATGAACACATGAATGCGTCTTTAGCAGCTTTCTGGGCATTGGAAGTGTCAATTGTCTTACTGACAATGCAGGCCTCACTGAGCCATCGGATTTTATCAAAAATATCTTAATTTGTGTTCCGAAGATGAACAAAGGTCTTACAGGTGTGGAACGCCATGAGGGTGAGTAATTAATGACAGAATTTTCATTTTTGGGTGAACTAACCCTTTAAGTATACTTTAGCAAAGTTCAGTATATTTTTAAGTATACTTTATGTAGTGAGTATACTAATATCAATGTACTAGTAGTATACTTGCCCCAAAATTGTTACAAAATTGTTACACCTCGGAAGAACTGTCAATAAAAAAAATGCAACATTTTTATCTGTTTCTATGTAGGTTATTATCACTGTGTACAAAGAAGATCAGGTTCAGTTCCATACATTTTATTTTCTCTAAGCTATTTCACCCCAAAGCTGACTTGTTACTCTATAAACTTGAACATGTAAGTTTATAAGACAGTATGTAATACTATGTGAAAAAAAAAGTATTTAATAGGCTACTCAATCAAAAGCGTAAACACAACTACAAGCCAAATACTTGGAATACTTAATTATACTTTTAAGTATATCTCGATCAAAATACAAAGTACAGGCCAAATATAGTTAGACTTTTCTGTCAGTATAAGTCAAATATACTTAAGTGTAATTTGTATATTTCTGAGAAGTACGTAAAAAGTACACTGAAAGTATACTTATTTTTTAGTTTAAAAGAAGTTAAGTTTAAAAGTTACACACTTGAATAAACTTCTTGTTTTGTAAGGGTTGCTGCTTTTATCAGTAGTAAATTCCCACAGTGAAAGTCAGGCTGACTGAGTCATTAAAAGATTAACTCCTGCATGGCAATCTCACAAAAGCGTGCACATAAATATGTCCTTTAAATCAAAAAGCTAGCAGTCTTGGAGTAACAAGGTGATCGTTTAATCCGAGTAAGACATTTTTTGAATTTGTGATTCAAAATAAGCTTGCGGTAAGCAGGTAAGAGCTTGTTTGGAACCAGCAGATGGATCAGATTCATCTTGTCATTCAGTATCTCATGATATTCACATCATTCTACACCTTATAACCGCAGGCACATTAATCACTCAGTTAAAATCGATAAATCACTTGGTCCATACACTAGATCCATTTTCAGTAATCCTAGCCCCATTGTTTTCAGTTGATTGTGTAATGACAGCTAGATACAATGTAACCTTTGTAAATGTATTCAAACTAGCAATTACGATACTGATGTACTTCTTCATGTCACAGCCTTTTCAACAATGCTTCATTAACTGCAGAAAAAAAATGAATTAGTTGAATTGCGTGGTCATGCTTTTCAAAGCAATGGTTCAGGCCTCAGTTGAAAGTTTCTTATAGCCATATGAGAATTTTCTGAGATAAAAGTAAAGCCTTCTGGAGTGGTGTATCTGACTCACGGTTAAAGCTCTCAGAAAAAGACTGTTACGCAAGACTAGCGGCACCATGCTAGCACGTCTCCAGATGGCTCTTGTGCAATTTAAAAGTTCACTTTGGAAAATGTTTCTCTCTCGCTTTTTTTTGTTTGAAAAGACAAAGGGAGGTCTGTTCTGGGGAAGCTGGCAGCATTCCACGTGCAAGAGACCATTTCACTCTGTGGTTTTAGCTTGCTGTTTATAAGTGTTTATCACATCCAGCACTCCGTTGTCCTGGAAACCCCGCTGGCAGGCGCAGGTCATCCTGTCAGCAAACATGTTATGAATCCTGTAACACAGACCGTATGGCAGTAACATGAGATACTATTCAGACATGCATGGGAAAATCTCGTCCCTCACATCAAAACAATCACGTCCTGTGAAAAAATGTTGTCAAGTTATATATGCATGCATATTTTGAGATAAGATGTGCATATATCTTGTCATCATTTACTCATAGCCCTGGGCTGTGGGCTCTCAGATATCATTCCAACAGTTCATGTCATTTCACCTGCCAGATCCTCTGCCTTCAGGCATGTGTTGGGCGGAGAGTTTTGAGTTCATATTCTCCCCTCACCCCCTCCTCCATCTGTACCTCCACCCACCCCTTACCTCATCCCACAAACATATAAAAATCAATCAGCCTCGTCTGTAAACCACATTCCCTCTCCTTCCAGCAAAAAGACTCTCTCCTCTGCACCCCAGCAATGACGTCCTTCAGCAGCCGTAGTTTTGTGTCTTCTGGAGGAGGCTTCGGTGGAGGCTCCCTGCGGGGTGCTTCTCTAGGAAGCATGTCTCGGTCTTCACTGATGGGCGTCGGAGGCGGTGGACGCGTAAGCGCCATGCGTGGTGGGAGCGTGTATGGGGGTGCAGGAGGCCAAGGGGTCCGTATCTCCACTGTATCAAGCACCTTTGCAGCTGGTGGTGGCGGTGGTGGTGGAGCAGGTTATGGCTTTGGAGGAGGCGCTGGTGGTGGAGCAGGCTTTGGCTTTGGTGGTGGCGCTGGAGGAGGCAATATGGACCTCAACGTGACCGTCAATGAGAAAGCAACAATGCAGAACCTGAACGACCGTCTGGCAACTTACCTGGAGAAGGTGCGCACTTTGGAGAAGGCCAATGCAGATCTCGAACTGAAGATCAGACAGTTTCTGGAGAGCAAAACCTCGCCTGCTGCAAGAGATTATTCTGCTTACCAGGCCACAATCAGCGACCTGCAGGATAAGGTACTGCTACTGTAAAACCTTACAACATCTCTTGCACAGGAAATGTATTGTTTTCATAGCTGCAGGATTATGGGTGTGGTCATGTCCTCATTGAGTTTTCTGCTTGTCAAAATGAGACAAAGCTATTAGAGTACATTGTACAGTTGTGTATGTCATGGTTGCTTCACTAAAATTTAGCACAAAAGTGCACAATCACATGGATGTATCAGACAATATTTGCATTTCGTGTCTTAATAATGCATATTTGGAAGCTAAATGTGCTGTGCATTTGCAAAAACATCATTGTTTGAATCCTCTCTTGTCTCTGACAGATCCAAGATGCCACCCGTGTCAATGGAGGAGTCTACCTGGCCATTGATAATGCAAAATTAGCCGCTGATGACTTCAAGACCAAGTAAATCCAAACCTACAGTGTATGAAACTTCTTTTACTCTTGCTTTGGTGAAAAGTTGCTAATAAACTGCTCTGGTTTGAACCATTCAGGTATGAGAATGAGTTGGGCATGCGTCAATCTGTGGAAGCAGATATTGCTGGGCTGAAGAGACTCCTGGATGAGCTCACATTGGCAAGATCTGACCTGGAGATGCAGATTGAAGGCTTAAAGGAGGAACTTATCTTCCTCAAGAAGAACCATGAGGAGGTAAACCACTAAAAAAGCTGTCCAAATCAATTATGAGAAGATATTACTGTTTGATTGACAAACAAGATCTTTTGATCTTGCCAAAACAGACATGTTCCTCTTACCTTTCCATTAGATGAACTAACAAAGCAGTCAAATGTGGGGCTGGAAAGCACTGTAAATCTGAGGAACGTGCCTCAGGGGCCATAAATCATCTCAAATTCTTCTTCTCTTTCTAGGAACTGGCAGCCATGCGCTCTCAAATGACTGGTTCAGTGAATGTGGAGGTGGATGCGGCTCCTCAGGAAGATCTGAGCCGTGTGATGGCTGAGATTCGTGAGCAGTATGAGGGCGTTGCTGCCAAAAACCAACGTGAACTAGAGGCCTGGTTCAAAACCAAGGTAGAAGAGGGCAAATAAATCTGTTTCGTGAACTAGCCAAAACTAGAACAATCAAGTTTTGTTCTTTACAGATGCTTGACTAAACTCTGAATGTTATTTATCTGCAGTCAGAGACACTGACTAAAGAGGTTGTGGCCAGTACAGAGACCATACAAATGTCCAAGTCTGAAATGACAGAGCTTCGACGCACCCTTCAGGGCCTGGAGATCGAGTTACAATCTGAACTCAGTAAAGTAAGTGTGTGTGACTGTGTTGGGACACATCTATAGCAAGATGGTAATGGCTTCTGAAATAAACATTTTAAACCATTTTAAGCAGGTTAGCCCAATGGTTTAAGCTAGTCTGGCCAAGCTAGTGTTCTGTTTAGTAGGCAGCCAGGTCAACAAGTGCCCCAAAACCCCTCTGAAACCCACAAATCTTCCTGAGGGAAGAATGGCAATTCCATCTTAGGCTGGTTTAAACTGTTTTTTGGTTGAACGTCTACCATTTTTACCCAACAATTATACTTATTCCACTCTGCACTAATAAATACTCAACACCTCCAATCTGTTTTACAGAAAGGGTCTCTTGAGGCAACTCTTAGGGACACAGAAGCGCGGTACTCCATGCAGCTGTCTCAACTGCAGGCTCACGTAACAAGTCTGGAGGAGCAGATTGTTCAGCTCCGAGCCGACATGGACAGGCAGTCTCAGGAGTACAAAATGCTGCTGGACATCAAGGCCCGGCTGGAGATGGAAATCGCTGAGTATAGGAGACTGCTGGATGGAGAAGCAAGCAGGTAGGAGGTGGTGGAAGATGGATAGTGATACTGTAAAATTAGTGAGTGTGTGTGTGTGTTTGTTTTTTGATTGGGTTTTACCATTAACATACAATACACATTAACATTTTCTCTCTTTGTCACCATTAAAAGTTTCAGTGTAGGAGGAGGAGGAGGAGGAGGAGTGAGCTCTACCAAAACCGTCAAGGTGAAGACCATTGTTGAAGACATTGTTGATGGGGAAGTGGTGTCATCTACTACAAAATAAACACCAAACACCATCAAAGACCGCCCATCCACACCTATCACACAAGTCGTCAGGCCTTGTGCTGCACTATTGTTAAGAATAAAATCAGTGATGGCGCAGAAACACGACTGTGATTGATTTGTCTGTTTTAATTCAATATGAAAGCATTGTTTCTTTATCCCTATTTTGTTTCTGAAAGGATGATGATACATTTTGAGATTTGTACATGCTTGCAGTACATCAGGTATACATGATTGTCATTCAACACTGGGAAACAGAGAGCTGAAAGAGTTTGCAAAGAAAAAAAACTAAATTACATTCATTTAATCATGTAGATAATATAAGGTAAACTTCCAATTACTTCATTAACTGTTCAATTTTGCATTACAGAGGTCTTGAACAGAAGGCATTAGTAAGACATGTGATGTCATATGCTGAAGTTTTTGAGCAGATTAGTCATTTTGCTCATTAACATCCACGGTTTCGCTGCTCTCCACAACCTTCCCATTCACAAAGGTTTCCTCCACTGTGATTGTTTTGGTGACAACTTCTAAAAACAGACAATGAAAGATGGTTTTTAGGAGGTTTTAGAGTTACCAGTGTACTACAAAGCTTTATCAGGATGTAATATATTTATACAAAAAAAAAAAAAAAAAAAAAAAAAAAAAAAAAACTATTGTAAAATAGTCACTTACTGTGGGAATGTCTGTAAACACAAGAGGGAGAGAGCTGGTGTCAGTAAAGTCATTTTTCCTAACTTCTAAATCAGCATCCACAAAATCACAAGATATCAAAATTAAGAAATGAAATCACCAAGCATCACCTTTCTCCATCCAGCAGTCTCCTGTACTCGGCGATCTCATGCTCCAGTCTGGTCTTTACGTCCAGCAGCGTTTCGTAGTCTTGTTTGTTGTTGCTAATGTTAGCATGAAATTGACTAAGCTGGTCCTCCAGGCTTGTGACAGTGGCCTGAAGCCTAGTCAACTGGTCACTGTAACGGGTCTGTGTGCCGTCCAGTTCGCTGTCAAGGGCTGACCTCTGTGGATAGATATTATAATATATTTCAAAATAATTAAACACATAACATATTTTCATTATTTATTATAATCTATCATTTTATAAATTATTTAATTACAATTATTTTGCTGTTCACACACAGTGATTGTTTAATGTTATTGGGTGCATTAGGGCAGAATTATATATAAACATTACTAATAACCCACACTTTGGAGACACTTCTACTTAAACAGTCTATCTCTTGTTCTTCTAAATGTGTAAGCATAGGAAATTACAGCACATTTCCCCTGACTGCTCTTAAAGTCTTAAAGCTGGCAGAGAGCTGGTTGGTGAACTAGAGGGGGAGAGGCTGGAGCTCACGGACAGAAAAAAAAAAGCAGCCTGGCACACATGTTCTGCCTAGACATGTTGCTACAGACTTGGAAATTATGCTGCATTGCTTCTTCACTTTAAACTACAACTCTATTTTTTGCTATAAAAATAAATATGTTTGTAAGGGTGTGTAGGGGTACCATGCTCTGATGGGTCTGCAGTTCAACTTGTAGTCTTTGTAAGGTGCTTGTCAACTCCTTCAGCTCTGTTCTGCTGTTCTGAAGATCTTCATTATGTGTGACCACCTCCTGTTGCACTGTGGCAATCTGCAGTTAACACCAACAAAAACAACTATAACATCACACGCATCCTAGTATCCCACTATAAAACAATATTTTATTCTGTTAATCACAGATGAGTGACTAAGCACCAAATCAGTTATTTTCAGACATTTAAAACCTTATACTTAAGTAAAATATTGGGTATTGTGTCAAAATTTCATTTTTTTTTTCTTCTAATAATAAGTCATTTAAAGTCATGATAACCTGGCAAATATGTACTCTGCATTGTAATGTTTTAATCTTTAATTCTGATTATTAAAAATGAATATTATTTCCTTGGAATTGTTTAAGTAAAAGTTTAAGTATTCATTTTCAGTAAGCACAGTAAAATTCCCCCAAAATAATAATTAATCATAATAATGAAGTTACTCAAATACAAATGCATTTGTGGTTTTAACTTCACCTTGCTTTCATACCAGGACTCCAGCTCTTGACGGTTTTTCTCAGTCATGGTCTCATAGTGTTGTCTGATCTCGTTGATGGCCTGGTTCAGGTCCATAGAGGGCGCTGCATCCACACAAACGTTCACCTGAACTCCAGCCTCAGCACTAACCAGGGCCATCTCCTGTGAAAACACACATCAGAAAGTTGTGTGATTTGGCACAGAGACAGAGATGGATTGTATTATGATGCAGACATGGTCTTAATCTTCTATCTGTAGATTTAATAGAAATAAAAAATAAGCATGAGCGGTGGGATGAGCCAATAGCCTTTTAATCCCAAACATGTCTGAACGATTTCAGGATTTAAGGAGAAAGTGTAGTTTTCCCTGGTTGATTTTTTTTTTTTATTATTATTAAAAAAGATTTTATCAGTTGGGATTTTTTAAAAGAGTTTTTAAGGTTTATGTGTGCACCTAGTTGTGTTTATACTACATGAATGATGACCTTTCGTAGACCCATGAGGCCTAGTGATATTACTGTTTAGTTTAAAATGATGTAATGGGACGGAAAATCCCCAGCAGAGCTGGCAGCAGAAGAACAGGAGGAAAAAGGAAAGATTGAAGAAAGGAAGGAAGGAAGGAACACTTTTAATGACCCTGTGTGTTTTTCTGGTGTGGAAACTGTTATCTTTGAAAAGGCCGCTTTTACAGTAACCTAACCTCTCATTTTCAGAATTGGTCTTTCAATTGTTTTTAAGCAGAAAATATCAAAATAAAAGATCTAGATTAAGGTTAGGAATAAACATGACAGGTTGAAAAATTTGGGATCACTATGATTTTTTTTTAAAAGAAATTACGCAAGGATGCATTAAATTGATCAAAAATGAAAGTAAAGACATTTTTATAATGTTACAAAAATATTTCTGTTTCAAATAAATGCTGTTCTTTAAATTTTATGTTCATTAAAAAATCCTAAAAAAAAATAAATTAAATAAAAAAAAAATAATAAAAAAAATAAAATAGACACTATCATGGTTTCCACAAGCAGCACAACCACTTTCAACTGTGATAATAATAATAAAAGTTTCTTGAGTGCCAAAAAACATATCTGCTGAAAATTCAGCTTTGCCATTATACAGGGGAAAAAATAAAATAAAATAGAAATCAGTAATATTTCACAATTTACTGGGAAACTTCAAACTTCTTTCAAAACATTAATAATCTTGCAAACTTATCACTCTTTATATATATTTACTGTATGGTATGCACAAAAACTGAAACTACAGGATTTGAAGTTTGTGTGTCACTTTTCAATATAAGGTAATCTTATATTTGGATATCAGTTACAGGTCTATAAATTCCACAGGTTTTAGATGTCCTGTGTTCAGTGTGTACCAGGGTGTGTGCCTGTCTGTCTGTGGGAAGGTTGGAATGTGAGGAGTGGTGGAATCTCACACTGAGAGAAGATCCATGTCTTTACTTTTGAATTAAATGGGCCTTTCAGAAAGTATGAACCTGAAACAGAATCCTTATGTTTCCATAATGATTTACAAATCACAGAGCAGCACAATGGTCTTTACAATGGTCCTGCAGAAACTGTGTATGTTGTCTATGGCATGTTCACACATTTTCAAAGACAGATGCTGTGCGATATTGGTAGCAGTTCAAAATGCAATATCTTTATGCAATATCTTCTTCTAGATGTGTGAAATATAGCTACTAGTAGTAATTAGGATGAATAATGGTAGTGAAGTATAGTGTAACTTGCATATATGCTAAGCTAGCAGGCTAATCAGCTAGCAGTATGTAAAGGTAGTAGGCTAACCGGTGAGCTTGCATACAAACGGAAATAAATATATGAGAAATGCTTTATTTGAACAGTGGTTACCGGTCATGAGTCTTAATCACATCACCATACCACATCACTATGGTGATATTTACTGTATACAGTTCAGTGGAAATGTTTCCAACTTACTTGGGCTTACATAACAGCTTTGTGTAAAACAGGAATCAATTTGTGGGTGGAATATCTGAATGGCCAGTCTCATGGGCAATGCCCTGAATAGAAATTCTGTCATGGTAATATTGCTGTTTACAAGCTAGAATTTGCTCTTTTAGAATATGTAATAATACACTATGGAACTGAACACCAATCGACTGAGTTCTGTCTATTTTAATGAAATGAAATAAGAGTTTTTACAAAGATAAGAGAAACAACAGGCATAACCCCACTGAAGATTCTTCAATGAGACAGGTTAAGATGGGAAATGTGTATCATATATCTCACCTCCTTGTGGCTTCTCTTCAGCATGATGAGCTCCTCGTTCAGAGACTCAATCTGCATCTCCAGATCTGACCGACTCAAGCTAAACTCATCCAGAATTTTCCTCAGATTGGCGATGTCAGCATCAGTGACCCTACGCATACCCAGCTCATTCTCATACCTGAAGAGATGGTTAAAAAAAAAATGTTTTGCCAATAAATGACCAATTAAATCAATCACAAGGTGTCAATATTTTACAATATTTTGTTTCTCACTTTATTTTGAAGTCATCAGCAGCCAATTTGGCATTGTCCACAGCCAGGACGATTGTAGTATTGTCTAGGGAAATTGATTGGATCTGCCAGTAAAAAAAAAAAAAATCAATAAAAGAAAATGTCCTATTATACAGATGATTACACAAACAGCAGGTGGCAAAGATATCAGTCGTTTTAGAAGGTTACAGAATATACACCCCCAGAGCACTGAATTCCAAATGAGAAGAAAAAAAGCAGATTAGTCTATTGCACAATGGCACCTGAAGTCATTTCATTTTTAGAACTGGTTGTTGGTATTTGTGGAATTCAATACAACCACAGAATGTGGAACAAAAGCCAAATCCAAACAAAAATGTTCAGTCTGTGTCTAAGCATATTTGTCTATAGATCCCATCACAGACTAGTCAATTAGTGTTATTAATTAATGTTTTTAATAATTGTAACAACAATAATAATTTATATATATATAGAGAGAGAGAGAGAGAGAGAGAGAGAGATTAATACAGTACAGAGAAGAACACTGTCATTTCTGCATACAGTATCATCCACTCTGTCTGAAGACCCTGAGATCCCCACTCCACTCTAAACTCACTTTATTTCTCAGGTCCTTGATGGTGTCCAGAAAGCTGGTGTGGTCGAATGTGTCTACAGTGTGATTGTCATACCATTCCCTGATGTTGCGCTCCAGCTCAGCATTGGCCTTCTCCAGTGAGCGCACCTTCTCTAGGTAAGAGGCCAGGCGGTTATTCAGATTCTGCATGGTGGCCTTCTCGTCAGCGGACGGGTCTAAAGCATCACCCAGGTTGAAGCCCCTTGGAGGAGAATGAAGAAATCTGGCGGGGGACGAGGATATCCGGGTTCCTCGACCACCGGCTCCTGCATAAACGCTGAGGGTTCTGGAATTATAGGGGAAAGACATAGTGTCGTCCTAGAAAAGGTATCAAACGTAGAAATGGGAGACAAGACACAAAAGCAAATGCTTGGCCGTGACTTTGTCAGATTCAAAAAATCTTTAAGTACTTGCCCAGGCTGGGGGAGGGGAGAGGCTTTCCAGTGAACAGGTGGGTATTTATGTTGCCCTCTAGAACCTGAACATCAACATTTTTTTGTGCTGCTGTTTAAGGTCAAATATCCTGTCCTGGACTGAATTATCAAGACTTCTTATTATAACATTTCCATTAAACTGAAAACCAAATGTGTATCTAAAAAAAACAAAAAAACATCCAGTTATAGGAAAGAAGATTATAGAACTGGAAGGTCAATAGGCAAATTTTACCCAGCCTGTATTTAAATATTTATGAGCACTTTAAAATTACAAGAATAATAAGGATAATGTATACTATTTAATAACTATGCTCACTGACTTGAGTTGACAAAACACCATTCCTCTTAACACTAAAAAACATAAACACTTTTTTAAAGGTTAATTTTTTCCCACATATTTAGCAGGCCATTTAGGCATAAGTTTACTCATAAACCATCCTCAGATCATATTATGACTACAAACTACAAGGTCAAGGTTTTTTATTTTTTTTCCAGTGCAGAAGAAAGTACAGAAATACATAGGAATTAAATGTAATATGACACAATAATATTATTATTCTAAAAAGACATTTTTAAAATGTCTTTTTTGCTTTTTAAAATGCAATACAGTAATAAATATATATATATAAATATAAATAAGAAAAATATATAATAGACAGATTTATGAATGTATAGACATGTTATTTACAAGTGTACAGTTTGAGATGTTATTTACGGATATACAATTCTGACATATGTTTTGGGGGAAAAAGTACACTTATGAGAGACAATGTACAGTTATGAGAGTTTTAAATGTTCAGACTGAATATAGCTTTAAGGAAGAAGCTGTTCTTGTGACTGGCTGTTCTGGCGCTCAGTGCTCTGTAACGCCGGCCTGAGAGCAACATATAAGAGAAAGTGGGCTGGGTGTGTGGGGTCCAAAGTGATTTTCTTAGCCCTTTTTCTTACTCTGGAGGTGTAAAGATCTTGTAGATCTTGTAGGCAGGGGGCACTAATAATCCTCTCAACCTCAATCCTGGGCCAACACCAGTCTCTCAAACGAAATAAATATCTGAACATCTGATTGTGTGTCGCAACAACCGTGTGTGTTTTTTTTAATGAGGAGGTTGTATGGAATGTGTGGTTTCATACCAGACGTTCATGACGTTCGAGCTGATAACAACTTCTCTTCATGTAACTGAACCTGTTGGTTCACTCTAATCTCCTTCTTTACTATTATAAAGTTAAAAAAAAGAGTCACTAAATGGCCATCTTTTTCTCTTCTATTCTTTCTTTTCTTTCTCTATAAGATAAAGATTTTAAAATAACAACAAAACAATGATTATCGTTCCCTTTTAATTGCTATCTGGAGGGAAAAGACATACAAGGGTTATAGTTTAGAATGCTGCTTTACCAGATATATATCTTCTCATCTTGACGTATCTTATGTTACAAGGGCCCAGGTACAGGTTCCTATGACAACATAAAGACATAAGATTTAGATGACTGAAATGATATACTTAAAAGAGGTGGAGTACCTTGTGACATAACCTGCGTTAGACACTGTCTACTGTATAGGATTATAGATTTCTTAAAATCTATGTTGTACTGTTCCCTACTTCACCCAGTATTGTTTGCATGCATAATGAGAACTTTAGAGTGGTTTCCCATAACCTCAGCAAGAACATTTTAAATTTTTAAAGTCAGTACTTCAGCTTCAGAAATACTGTCAATAATTTTGTAATGAATTTTTGGCTATTAAAATGAAAATTTTGTCAACCTCATGTCATTCGAAACTGTGCAAAAAAGGAGAAATGCTGGCACTGGCCACTATTTGAGATGCAGTCGTCTGTGACATGATTTCATGCACGTCAGCCCTGAAACTGCATTTGATTGGATGTGTACAGGAGGGGGCAAGATTTTAGTGAATAACAACTTAAAGTTTGTTCATCACACAAAACTATGACTTCAGAAGACTTGTAAAAAGTGCACATGTACAAACTAACTTTTACAGTCCCAAAAACAAAACTAATAAAAAATAAAACTATATAGATTAAAACAACACAAGGCATTTTAAATGTACATAGGCCAATGATAATGAAATTCTAAAACTTTTTCTGGTACGATCTTATTAAAGACATATTATGTCGATTTACAAAGTCTTGATTTTGTTTTTGTTTGTCTACTAAAACAGGTTTTCATGCTTGAATCTTTAAAAAACACACTATTTTTCACATATTTTGCATTGTTGCAGCACTAACGCTCTGTTTAGTTCCAGTCTCTATGAAGCCCCTCCTTCCAGAAAGCACAGTTTGCTCTGTTTGGTCAGGTGGGCCGGTGTGTTGTGATTGAGCAAACGTTTCAATCGTGTTTCAGACTGCGTCACGCCCCTTACCATAACCATGGTTTCAGCGTCTCTTGGACGTGGCGACAACACTACTAACGCAACTCAATCAGGCCTCGCCTCTTTTTTGTGTATGACTTGGCCCGAATTATTTAGAAGAGGAATATTGTGACATGCTTACTGATATAGAGAATAACTCCCTTTAGAGAGACTTTGTGCTTTGTAACTTTGCAGACCTTTTTAATGCTCAAACAGCAACATTACACACTAATGAAATTTAAAAAGCATAAGTCCTCTTTAAAGGGATAGTTCACTCAAAAATTAAAATTATCCCATGATTTACTCACCCTCAAGCCATCCTAGGTGTATGACTATCTTCTTTCAGACAAACACAAAGATTTATAATGGTAGTAAATTGGGGGCCTGTTTTGAAGCCAATAATAAATGCATCCATCCATCATAAATATAATCCATACGGCTCCAGGGACATAAAGGCCTTCTAAAGTGAGGTGATGGGTTTTTGTAAGAAAAATATTTAAAACTTAATTATAATCTAAAAACAATCTAGTTGTTTTAATAATCTAAAACAACTAAATTCCACCAGACGACCACAGTTCACTCTTCCGCCGCAAATCGATGCGTATGGCCGTCTGCCGGAAGCTAGTTATTTTACTTTATAAAGTTTTAAATAAGGATATTTTTCTTACAAAAACCCATCACTCTGTTTAAGAAGGTCTTTATTAACCCCCTGGTACGGTGGCAGAGAGAGCTCAACGTGCTGCAAATGAAGAAAACACATGCAAATAGAAAAAACACCAGCAAATAAAGAAAACATCTTCATCAGATTGACAACACATGTGCTGCAAAAGTTCACAACACATCAAAAACAGAAACGCGCTGCAAAAGTTCACAACACAAGCAAATACAGAAATGCGCAGCAAAAGTTCACAACACATGCAAATACAGAAACGCGCTGCAAAAGTTCACAACGCATGCAAATACAGAAACGCGCTGCAGAAGTTCACAACACATTTAAATACAGAAACGCGCTGCAAAAGTTCACAACACAAGTAAATACAGAAACGCGCTGCAAAAGTTCACAACACATGCAAATACAGAAACGCGCTGCAAAAGTTCACAACACAAGCAAATACAGAAACGCGCTGCAAATAGGCCTGCTCACAATGCACATACGATCAGGATGTTAAGATAAACAAAATTCACCTTTCAGGTGCACACCACTGAAGAGTAAACATTGAACAATAAGCGGTCCCAGCCAGGTAAGTTACTTGTTGGTGTTCCCTTATAACATTTTCGTTGTGGTCTGTGCCAGTCCCGGCGCCAGGACAAACGATTTGGGGGGGTATTATTTTGCCATTTTATTATTTAACCTTAATTTATTTCTTAATATTTCTCTTGTGGCCCATAAGTAGTGAAAAAAATGAGAAGAGATGTAGGTGTTAAACAAGTTGTTTTTTTAAATGAGGAGTTAGCTAATCTTATTACAGCGCGTCGGTTATGCGTGATGCGCTATAAATTATTGTGGGGCAAATTAAAATATTAATTTAATTCTAAAAGTAGCCTCATCATCATCATCATCATTCAGATCATTGCAGAGGGGGGCTTGAGATCGCCGGGCCTGGTACATGCTATTTGCAGCGGGTTTCTGTATTTGCTTGTGTTGTGAGTATTTGCAGCGCGTGTATTTGCATGTGTTGTGAACTTTTGCAGTGCGTTTCTGTATTTGCATGTGTTGTGAGTATTTGCAGCGCGTTTCTGTATTTGCATGTGTTGTGAACTTTTGCAGCGCGTTTTTGTATTTGCATGTGTTGTGAGTATTTGCAGCGCGTTTCTGTATTTGCTTGTGTTGTGAACTTTTGCAGCGCGTTTTTGTATTTGGATGTGTTGTGAACTTTTGCAGCACGTTTCTGTATTTGCATGTGTTGTGAACTTTTGTAGCACATGTGTTGTCAAACTGATGAAGATGTTTTCTTTATTTGCTAGTGTTTTTTCTATTTGCATGTGTTTTCTTCAGTTGCAGCGCGTTGAGCTCTCTCGGCCACCATACACTGGAGCCGTATGGATTATTTTTTATGATGGATGGATTATTTTTAAATATATCTCCGATTGTACAAGAAGATAGTCATATACACCTAGGATGGCTTGAGGCTGAGTAAATCATGGGATATTTTTTATTTTTGGGTGAACTATCCCTTTAAACAAGTCCTTCAGAGAGCTTATCCCTTAAAAACATTGTGCTGAACTAAAAGCACATCAGATTCAGTACAACAAGATGTGTTTAAGAGAAAGGGAGGTTTCATTCATCATCATTTCCCATATAGGTTTGAGTAAATGATGACAAAGTCATTTTTATGTGTCAACAGAAGAAAACATGACACATTTAGTTCAGTGTGAACAGGTCATAGACAAAGATCATTGATCATAGACCAGTGTGAACTTGAGATGCCGCAGTGATTCATTGTTGGATTTAAGGTGGGTGTCACTCAATGGGTGTGTTTGTATTTTTTTTTTTTTTTTTTTTAAAAAAACACTTCCTCAGCACACTACGATCAAACAACTACTTAGACATGAATAATGAGAAACAAACAAATGAATGGAACTGAAAGTCAATCTTAAGTCTAAGGACAGAAGAAGGTGCTTGTAAATAAATAAATAAATAAATAAAGACCACACAGAATATAGTATAAAATATTTGTGAATCAGAGGGGGTGTGTTGCAGTAGCTGTGTATATGGGTGTGCCTGATGCCACAGAGGTGTTTAACCACCAGGTGATGCTATGTGACAGTCATTCATTTTTTGTCTTTTGGAGCAGGTTAAATTGAAGCACTGACCTGATGAAGTGTGTCTCTGCTGGAAAATCCATTTTCCATTGTTGTCAGCAGTGTTGGGCACATTACTTTAAAAAAGTAATTAGTTATAGTTACTAGTTACTTCTCACAAATAGTAACTGAGTTAGTAACTGAGTTACATCATTATAAAAGTAACTAATTACCAGGGAAAGTAACTATTGCGTTACTTAAAAAAAAAAAAAAAAAAAAAAAAAAAAAATTAAATAGCCTATGTCAAATAACTTGGATGCCCCCAAATATTAAATATAAGTCTAAAAATAAATTATGCTTGATCCTTTGATCCTACTAGTGACTCATGATCCGCTCTTGCTCACGACATGAAATTTCTCTGTACTGTACTACGTGTTGGTAGCCATTAAAGAAAACGTATTTTCATATTTATGTTTAAATAGGCCTATGCTATGTTTTAAATTCATCTATTTGATTATGAAAAGTGAACAGCATGAGTAAGATATGATACATCATAAGATGCGCAATATATCGGGACAGATGGAGTGGGTCAGACATGATTTTGACCACTTCATTAAGTTTTGTTTGGTAGAAAGCCTTTCTTTAAAGTGAATTTCGTTTTGTAAAAATTGTATCTTAATTTTAATCAATGTTTCATCAACCAATTGCCTGTATTTAATAAATAAGAAGCAAATATAGCAGACAGTATAATCATGACATGGTGGCGCCGACGCCATCACTTGCGCAATGATCACTTGAACTGGAGCGCGCTAAATGAACCGAAACTCAGCGTATAGGCTGCTTGCCTCACAGACATGATAAATATATCTATAGAAAGCTTGAAATGACTACTTTAAAACGAAATAATTCAAAACGAAAAGAAATAGGCTACTCTCTGATTGTGTTATCCGAATGAAATGTGCATTCTCTCTCTAGGCGCGTCCACTATGCGGAGATGATGAGAGTCAGCAATGTCAACTTCATCTTCCAAGCCGACACTGATTCAGAAAACATTAGTTTATTAATAAACAATTAAAATGTCTCCTTTTTCTGTTTTTTGTCACATTCATAATCATTACTTTTGCCGGTTCTTTATGGCAAGCTTATGCGTACGGTTGAGTGCTATATAGCCTATTACGTAAACGCTCATTATTATGGGTTATTCTCTCAAGTATTTAAGAAATTAAATTAATATAAATGTGATTAGTCAACTAATGGCTTAAATGAACAACTACTAGTAGCCAGAATGTCACAAATGTATTCTGGTTTGAGCTCGCGCTCCGCTCGCATGCTCTGACACACACACACACACACACAGAGCATCGTACATTATTATCAGTTTAAAATTGTATTTGTGTATGACTAACCTGTACTATTTCTTTACAACAAAACGCTTTGCAGGTCTATCATCTCTAGTCACACACCAATCATCATCAGTTATAGCCCATATGTCCCACCCCAACACACACCAGAGAAAAACTTTGCAGGTCCTATGGCTGAGAGAGAGCCTACTCGGATGAAAACCGCTTCAGTGAGCTCAATTAAGTAACGCAGCATTTTTTTTGTGTAATTCGTTTGATTACACGTTACTGAAAAAAGTAACGCCGTTTATTTATAACGCCGTTATTCCCATCACTGGTTGTCAGAGTACATTGCCATCAATGAAGAAAGATGCTTTTTGGGTTTTCAGATGGTGTGGGGCAAACTGGAACATGCTAAGCAGCAAAACTTTTACCCCTTGGGTCCAAATCGTTAAATCACCTTGACGCATTAAAAAACCATTTACATCAGCTGGTTTAATTGGCTTCAGGTGGTCAAGCTGGTTGCTGTGATATTGTGTAAAAACAGCTAACAAGCTACCACTTTCAAAACACTGCTGCCAGTTTAAGATTAATATTCTGGCAGAGGTGAATGGACTGGTTTGTCTTTAATCTGGTATGCTGTGCTATTGTATATAGAGAGACATACACCCTAAGGGTTACAGTTTCCTTTATAATGGCAGCAGCTGCAGTTTTACACACAATTAAATAAGGAAGGAACTGTAGTTCTCTTTTGAGGGAACTTGCGCTGCGTCGAAGACGACACTTTGGGGAACACCTCCAGCATGATAGCGTCTGAAGCACGTGTGGAACAATTAGTGTTGCGTCATGACGTCACATGTGACGGTGTACACGGAAGCTACAAAGGGGAACCAGCACACAACAGTGTTAGCTTCTGCTCTTCATTATGGCGAGAGAGAGAGCTAATATATAAGCGGTGTGCATCTCCCTGTCCTAGATATATCACGGATGGGGACGCACACTCGCTCTGTGTGATGTGCCTTGGAGCGAAGCATGCACGGGCAGTGCTCAAGGGTGCGTCAGATCTGGAGACTGTCATTCAGGTGAGGAAGGCTTCGGCAAAGAGGTCATGACGCTTTGCGCAGGCCTCTGAGGGCGGTTCCCTCTGTGGTGGAGTGACAGCATCTCGCTCCTCCACGGAGCCCTCAGGAAATCGATGTTTGCTTCCCACTGCCTTGTGCGCTTCGGGACGCATCGGTTTCCAGCGAACGCAAATCAAAGTGTCCGCCAGAAGTCGTTGCGGCCCTGTCGAGTTTGTTCCCTCACATGAGGCATTTCCCCTGATCGCTTTACCCCCGGGAGTTCTAGAGAAGGTCCGCTGGGGTCAGTTTACTCCTAGTAGCCCCATCCTGGACGGCTGGAGTTTGGTTTTCAGACATTATAGCGCTCCTAGCAGGCACCCCATGGGAGATCCCCATCAGGCAGGACCTGCTGTTGGAAGCAGGGGGCCTAATTCATCACCCCCGGACGGAGCTGTGGATGCTATGGGTCTGGCCCCTGAGGGGGACTAGCTTCTGAGCACTGGTCTCTCAACCGGGGTTGTTGAGACCATTTTAAACTCTAGAGCTCCTTCCACGAGGAAACTTTATGCCCAAAAGTGGAATGTGTTTGCTTTATGGTGCAGAGAATGACAGTTGGACCAGTTAAGTGGCATCAGTGCTGGAGTTCCTCCAAAGCAGTTCCTCTGATGTTCTTTCCCCCTCCACACTTAAAGTCTTTGTGGCGGCCATAGCTGCCTTCCACATGCCTTCAAGCGCGGTGGCCCTCTGGGGAATCACCAATTAATTGTATGTTTCCTTCGTGTTGCTCGGAGGATGAGGCCTTTTATCCAAGCCAGGGTTCCTGTTTGGGACCTGGCAGTGGTTTTTGAAGGGTTATCTCTGGCACCCTTCCAACCTATTGATGAGGTATCGGAGAAGTTTCTCTCTCTCAAAGTGACCTTCCTGCTAGCTATTGTGTCCCTTAAAAGAGTTGGGGACCTGCAGGCTCTTTCTGTTGCTCCCTCCTGCCTCGAGTTCGCTCCTGGGAGGGTTAAGGCCATTCTCAACCCTAGGCCGGGCTACGTGCCCAAAGTGCCATCTAATGTGGCATGGTCTGTTATCCAGCAGGCCTTTCATCCTCCACCACACGTGTTGGCTAGTCATGAGAGGCTACACCTATTATGCCCTGTCAGAGCCTTGGAGGCCTACGTACGTAGGTCCTCAGGTTGGAGGTAGTCGGACCAGCTACTTGTGTGCTTTGGGTCACGTAAGAAGGCTTCCCCTGTCTCTAAGCAGACGAATGAGGCGCACGGTTTGCCTTCGCCTCTCCTGATAAAAGCCCACTCGACTAGAGGAGTGGCATCCTCTAAAGCCCTGTAATCAGGGGTTTCCCTTCAAGTGGTCTGTGATGCAGCTGGCTGGGCCTCCCCGCACACCTTCATAAGATACTAAAATCTAAATAAGCTTTACAGATTCTTATTGAAAAGGGTTTAAACAATGATTTTCATACAGTGGAACAGTCCTTAAGACACCAACAGTTTGGCACCTTACAGGCAGTAGATAATGAATGCCACAGTTACAATAAGTTAGGAAACTAAAGAGACCTTTCTACTGACTCTGAAAAACACCAGGAGAAACATGAACATGCCATAATCCTGCTGCAAGGAGGCACGAGGACTGCAGATGTGGCCAGAGCAATAAACTCCAATGTCCGTAATGTAAGATGTCTAAGACAGTCCATTACTCAGTCCATAAGGAAGAGATGCACTGTAGTTCTGTTCATTTCCTGTTCACACTCGTCGTGTTTAGGGTCAGTACAACATTTTCAATTGGGGTCATATTGACCCCAAACGACGAGTGTGACATTTTTTTTTTTTTTTTACACATCTTCAGAACAACCAAATCAAGCCCAAGTTATTTTGTGTGTATAAATAGATAATGTAGAAAAAATAATGTTCAGGGACTCATTATTCCATTTATATTCATCGAATGTCAGTGAAATTTGTTCGGTTTATGTCTCAGTTGTTGAAATTTTATATGTTCATAGCCATACAAATATTTACACGTTAAGATATTTGCTGGAAATAAAATATGTTGAAAGTGAGAAGACATTTTTCTTTGTTGCTGAGTTTATTAAGTTTTCAGTTTTTAAGTTTGATTTGATTTTTCTGTTCCAGAATTTAGAAATGAACAATCCCCAAAACAGAACTATTGTATTTACATACATACATGCATACATATACTGTATAAAGAAAATATTCAGTGCTGTTTTGGGGATAGTTCATTTCTAAATTCTAGTACAGAAAAATCAAATCAAGCTTAATAACTGCAGCCAATATAGAGAGACACTACAAGGTAACTGTCTGTCCCTCAGGGACATCCTAGTTGTCAGCCAAAAGGATATAGCTATATAAAAATCTAAAAAAACCCCACTGCAGGTTTACTCAAAGCACATGCATTACTACAGTGAGAGCTGCCAGATAGAGAACAAGACCTTCCTTTGTCTCAGTCTCCCATCAGTAGTCACACCTTTCACAACAGGTGATAACATGGTTGTAGGAGAAAGTCATCAGACGTTTGACATCGTGAGAAAGGTACACAGTGTGTCTGCATGCCAGACACCCCTGATGCAATTTGACTTATGATAGTAACCTGTAAAGCCAGGAATCTGATATATCCTGAACTAAACAATTGCAGGGGTCTGTTGCATAGAGGACAGAGATAGATAGAGAGACATCAGGAAGTACACACCTAGCAAAACATCCACTAGCAAATGTTTACACTTTACCTTGTTGTTATGGCATTAGTGCATGAATGGGAGATGATTACATGGACAAGTTCAAGCCTCAGTTTTTGAGGACTCCATGGGTGTTAACATTCACTTCATGACTGTTATTCATTCAGGTGATGCTCACACAAGCATTGAGGGCGTTACACAGTGAGGTAATGTCAATGGAGGGAGTTCTAAAACTTTACACTGTAGAAAAGCAATGTAAGATGAGCCAGTGGGTAAGTTGAGTCACCCCAATCTCAGGAGCTGTGCAGATTTCTGTTTTTCAAAAATTTCCCATCATATATATGGCTTTCTGTGATTGGAAGTACATGACAATGTGCCAAATAGGTTTATATGCCAAAAATGTTTTGCATGTCAAAATAAAATTTTCAGTATAGCAGTAGGTGGCCATTTTGTCAATTCAAGTTTAGCTGGATCAAAAATATATTCAACATAAAAAAATAGTGTATGCAATTTAGCAACAGTGGTTCATTATTTGAATCCTCTGTCATTAAAACTATTTTCATGCACTACATCATAACTGCTTAACTATTAACTAAACAACAACTAAATTAAAATTCATCAACAAAACTATCAGTGAAAAATTCTTCAGACGTTAAGAAACCCCCTTTTTGTTTCAAGGAAAATTGTTTTTCATGATCTTCATTTACAATATGTTCCAGAGATGAAGCTGCCTTAAAAAGCTGAGGTAACAGAAATGAGGGAGTACTTCATATTTCCTGGCATTCATTGGCGCCTTGTGTTGTCGATTGTTCAGGCCAGTAATAGATCTTTTGTATATTTTTTTCTTTTCCAAAAATATTTAACAATAGAGATTGTGTCTGTTGTGTCTTACGTTTAAATAATAAATATAGAAAATAAGAATAAATACAACTAAAAGCAACAATACACTTTTTACCCATGTGCATGTTTTGAGATTCTTCTAAGGTGCTGAGGTACTCTACCAAACAAATGGCTTTGAACACAAAAAGAACAACCCAGGAGACCAAAAAAAAAAAAAAACAAAACAACAAAAAAAAAAAGTCAAGCTGCCAGCATAAGAGATGAATCAGAGTTTGATCAAACATAACAATAAGAATGTAATGTTCTCATGGGCTACCAGAAAGAAAAATACCTAAACCTTATAATCTACTGTAGATATAAAACTATCATTAAAAGGGATTTAAGGCTTTTCTGTTTAAAACTTACCTACCCATTAAACAGGGGCATTTTTTCCAAGGAGACGAGGGATAGTATTCAACATGCAAAACAATAACAAAAACAACAAAAATATTATAAAATTAAATAATGTTAAGTGCTCATTTTTCTAAATGACACTGTCCAAGACTGACACAAAATGGACTAATAATTATTAAGTAAACAACTCACTTGACATCACCACTTTTGATCACATCAGAATCAATTATTTTATTGCAAGTTTTATTCAACTTAGAAATCTAATCTAAAAATGTTCTAATATATATTACATTGTCACTTTTTTCAAAATTAACAAAATTTAAATAATAAGTCAATACCTCATCAATCCTTCTTTCAAAGCATGTTTTTGTCTGTATCAGAATTTTATAACATATTTTCTGTCTCACCCTGTGTTAATTAGCAACAGAAACTATTTCAAACATGACTCACATGCTATATAGTGATTCTGGAGCAAAACATGATATTAATCTCATAAATTGCCGTGTTTGACGCTATGCTAAGCAAACATACTACTAGCTATACCTGTTGCCAAGAGTGACTGTTTTATTACTAATTTTGAAAAATAAGTCCACGTCAGATCATTTGAATGTTTTTTATGAAGGGCAAAAGAAAACAAGGGTAAGTGAGGAATTAAAAAGAAGAGAGGGATTAAAACAGTATGAATAGAAAAGTGCCAGTGAAAAAAATAAAGTGTTGTACGGTTTAACATGTTAAGTAAAATGCTCTTTTTTTTTTTTTTTTGTTATGGCGAAAATGTGCGGGAGCCCACTGTTGCTATAGTAACCAACTACACTTTTACATGCATCTGATTGACAGATAAACCATGCTCTCTTATTTCACTGTTGTTGCTAATGTTAGGGTTATTTCAGCTTCATACAAAGTTTGCTTCGTACATTTAGTTTAACTGTATTGTTAAAGAGGGCAAGCTTTACCATTCAACTGAACTGTGTGCATGCATTTTAGACACTTACATTGTTCTTGCTCCGTCCATGCAATAATTGCATCCTTGTATGAGCCAAGTTTTCAATTTACTTCTACTGCTTAGTGCTCTGGTAATATCAATGGTATGACCCATTTCAAGAGCTGCCAAAATTACAATTTAAAATCAGAATATGAGCATAGCTCACTTACATTCACTAAAATATTGAAACGTTAGCATACTAATTCAGAACGCGAACGCCAGTGATTGAATGTCAAAGCTCGGTTTAAACGCCCCGCCCCCCAGCTGAACTGGAAGTTTGATTGGTTTTGCACCTGAGTCAGACCTGTCTGTTATTGGCTGAAGCTCGCCAGCTCGCCCTGTTGCTCCGTCGGCACCTTTGTCAAAGTACTTTGTACTTTTGGTGAACCACAAATGTAGCGAAGTTGAATACTTTATTTTTATTCAACTCAATTAAAAGTAAAAGTGCCACAATTTAATTATACTCAAGAAAGAAGAAAAAATTGAAAAATGTACTCAAGTAATGTAACAAAAGTATTTGTAATTAGTTACTTTCTACCTCTGACTGGGATGGCCATGGCAGAACCTTAATTTTGTGCTCAGTTACCCATTTTTTGTTGTTGTTAATTTTGATAATTGTTTTGGATCATTGTCCTGATGGAAGATCCAAACAAGTCCCATTTGTAGCAGATGCAGTCAGGTTTTGATTTTTTATGTTGCTATTTGATTCCATGATTCCTTGTATCTGCACAAGATGTCCAGGACCTCCGGCAGAAAAAAAAATAGGCCCACAACATTAAAGATCCAGCAGTGTATTTAATTGTATACATGGGGTACTTTTTATCCCTATGTGCACCAAACCCATATTGAGTGTTTGTTGCCAAAAAGCTCATTTTTTAGTTTTATTTGACCATTGAACCCAAGATGTAGTAGTGTCTGGCAACTGAATATGCTGGAGTTAGTTTTTGAATGAGTGCAGAGGATTTTTCCTTGAAAGACTTCCAAACAACTTGTGGTGATGTAGGTGCATACCAAGTTCTGTCATGAAACTCTAGATGGTGCAAGGCTGATGTACGTCCTTAACTATTTGGTAGCAATCAAATCATTGTCTACATAGCGCAGCTGATTGTTTGCTGTTGTATCAGCGGCAAATGAACATTCAGATACTTGCCATTGTTTGTTGCAAGCAGTCTGCAGCGTGAATTCAGAAACCCTCCACCTTCCCCAGATCCACCTGTATATATATATATATATATATATATATATATACACCGATCAGGCATAACATTATGACCACTGACAGGTGAAGTGAATAACATCTCTTCATCACAGCACCTGTTAGTGGGTGGGATATATTAGGCAGCAGGTGAACATTTTGTCCTCAAAGTTGATGTGTTAGAAGCAGGAAAAATGGGCAAGTGTAAGGATTTGAGCGAGTTTGACAAGCCAAATTGTGATGGCTAGATGACTGGGTCAGAGCATCTCCAAAACTGCAGCTCTTGTGGGGTGTTCCCGGTCTGCAGTGGTTAGTATCTATCAAAAGTGGTCCAAGGAAGGAACAGTGGTGAACTGGCGACAGGGTCATGGGTGGCCAAGGCTCATTGATGCACGTGGGGAGCGAAGGCTGTCCTGTGTGGCCCAATCCAACAGACGAGATACTGTAGCTCAGATTGCTCAAGAAGTTAATGCTGGTTCTGATAGAAAGGTGTCAGAATACACAGTGCATCACAGTTTGTTGCGTATATGGCTGCATAGCCGCAGACCAGTCAGGGTGCCCATGCTGACCCCTGTCCACCGCCAAAAGCGGCAACAGTGGACACGTAAGCATCAGAATTAGACCACGGAGCAATGGAAGAAGGTGGCCTGGTCTGATGAATCATGGTTTCTTTTACATCACATGGATGGCCGGGTGCATGTGCATCACTTGGGGAACACATGGCACCAGGATGCACTATGGGAAGAAGACAAGCCGGCGAAGGCAGTGTGATGCTTTGGGCAATGTTCTGCTGGGAAACCTTGGGTCCTGCCATCCATGTGGATGTTACTTTGACACGTACCATCTACCTAAGCATTGTTGCAGACCATGTACACCCTTTCATGGAAACAGTATTCCCTGGTGGCTGTGGCCTCTTTCAGCAGGATAATGCGCCCTGCCACAAAGCAAAAATGGTTCAGGAATGGTTTGAGGAGCACAACAACGAGTTTGAGGTGTTGACTTGGCCTCCAAATTCCCCAGATCTCAATCTTTTTTTTCTGAACCCAAGACTATTTTCTGCAATTCTCCAGCTGTGATCCTTGGAGAGTCTACTCAAACTATCCTCCTCACCTTGCATTAAGACAATATAGACACATGTCCTCTTCCAGGCAGATTCATAAAATGTCCTGTTGATTGGAAATTCTTAATTATTGCCCTTGATGGTTGAAATGGAAATTTTCATGCTATTTTCTTAAAAAAAAAAAAAATTACTTTCTTGACTTTCTAATTTGTGAAGCTCAGTAATCTTTTGCTGCACATCAGAACTATATTCTTTGGTTTTACTCATTGTAATGGATCATGGATGACTAATTTATTTCATAATGTGATTAGGCTAGTCATTTTTGTTGTAGTATAAAAAAATGTCTGTTTGCAGACACACACAGACACCCATCTGTACCTCATGTCCTATCTATTTGACACTTATCTAGATTATATCACCATGAAGTGAACTATTAATCATAACTCAACCTAAATTGATCTAGATAGAATTGATGAAGCTAGAATAGTGACACTGAAAGCGTTTTACTGTATCTACATCAGGCCATTTTTACAGAGCATCCATTTTTATTTAAATTTTATTGTATACAGATATTATAGTGTAGTTAATGAACTTGAGCTATGACTTTTGGGTGTATTTTCTTTTTCTTCTCTTTTGTAAATGAAAGGATAACATTAAAAATCCCTTTAGACATTTTTTTTTTTTTTTTTTTTTTTTTTTTTTTTGTCTGAAGTATTAAGGTGGCATTAGTACATTTGAAATGTTTCCAGAATTAGCACCTGATTCACTATAATTAGCACTTTCACTATACTGTAAACTATTACAGGTAAATAAAACATTAATAGATTAACCAAAATTAAAATGAGAAAATACTAAAAAAAAGGCAAGGTTACAATAATTGTCTCTGCCTTGTGGCATGAGGTCATTACCATACCTGAGTCAAAGCTGCTCGCCTGAACAGAACAGCCAATTTCATTCATTTTTATGAGTAATTATAGTTATCAGCTCTCCCATGAGCTCTCTGAGGACAGCTCATACAGCAGAGAGAGAGAGAGGTGGGGTGGAGTTCTGTTTATACAGTGAGTCATGAATGAGAGTCACCGGGACTAAAGCCTTCACAACAGAGACAGACTTGAGCACAAAAAAAAAAAAAAGAATAGATCAAGCAGATCTGAAGTCATGCAGATGCATGCAGCGAAAGCTCTGAAAATATATTTTATTTTTTTTATTGAACTGAAACTTTCTTATTGCATTATCGCATTGCAGCTTGCGGTAGAATATTCTATTTTCTACACAGCATTATGCAATACTTGATTCTGATGACTGTGATTTTTCTGTATAATGACCCTGAAGGTGAATAATTGTCTTAGAAAACTAATTTCATACTGCTAGTTGTATGTCTCTTGTATTACTCTGCAGTCATTTTCTTCTGAAATAATAAAATAGTTTTAGTGCCAGTCAATTTTTCATGTCAATTTATTTACATTTTCCCTTTGGTTTCAGGGTTCTGGTAACAATCTCAGGGTTTATTTTATGATAATAACTCAAAAACATGCAATTTGCAGGAACAAAGTTTCATAATATTGCCCCACCCCCCACACCCTTAATTATCTATTGTTGATCAGTTAGGTATCCAAGTTGATGCAAAGTTCCAGATGTGAATTGTTAAGAGGGTGGTGGTGAAATGGTCAGATGATGTCACATCCCCCCCCAGGGAACCCACAATCAAGGCAAATCCATCAACAGACACAAAACACATGCTTACACACTGAAAAGCTTACAAGTGTCACCACCCTTAACATCAAGTGCATGTTTTAAAAAGCTGCTGAATTACAAACCTTAAAACATGCATGATGTAATTTTGCACACTAAAGTTTGCTCCTGGCCTGTTACAAATGAAACCACTCCATTCATTACTGCTGCTTGCTTAGACAAACATAACAATAAACAAACAAAAAACAATTGGAACACCCTAGCAACTGCATAGCAACACCCTGGCAACCAACCCCAATATCATATCTTTGTCGGAAAGAACACTGAACATGACAAATAAGCTTGACCTGATCCTTGCTCAAATAAACAGACTTTTTTTCTATGAAAAGATTCTGATTAGACATTCTGCCAAGTAACTTTGCAACTACATGTCAAACTAACTCATTCATTTGTTTCAATTAATTTTGATATTTTTGGTGGGCAAAAAGTCAAAAATGTTAGGGTGATAATGAAGAAAAAGACTTTATCCGTTAGAAGAGTGAAATTCTTAAAAAGAAACCTTAGGGCTTGTTCACACAGAACGTGTTTTTGCTTTGAAAAACACGAGACGCGAGCAGTGGAATGGGAAAAAACGTAATGTCTCAAGACACGTTTTTTAAAAGTTGAACTGATTTTAACTTGAGCGCTGCATTTTTAGAACGCCATGTAATGCGTGAGACGCTGCAAAAGACGCAAGACACGAGTGCAACGGTTATACACATCCGTCTAGCGTGTTTACATAGAAAAACAGTGGAAATGTAGCACATTGGAATGGAAAAGCACGTTCTGTGTGAACGGCCCCTAACATAGTATTGCACCATTTTAATTTTATTGTAACTCAAACTGTTAGCTTATTAATATTTGAAAAACATCTTTTGTCCACAATATGACATCCAGTCATCCAGTACAACCAACAATGCAATGTGGTGCGACAAACATGCAGAAAAAAAAAGAATGAAACTAATATTGATACAAAGAGATTTTTTCTTAATCATGGACACTCTTATTTGTCACTGACCCATGAGTTTTTATGAGCAAACAGGACACAGCACAAGTGTCCTCTTGGTTTCAAATTATGACTTTCCTTCTCACAGCAGCAGCCTGAGAACAAACATTTTAACTCTGAAACTCTGATGTTTGGTTGCTTTCAGGTTTATATTTTCTTACTGCTTGATCAAAAAGAAATACTTAGTTTAAAACTACTTGGTATCCTCACATTACTGATTAAGTGTCTTTGTTCTGTTTCAAACTGACAGAGAAAGAAAAACTGGCACAAAACACTTGCGCGCACACACACATACACACACATGAACACACATGTGTGTCAAAGTGCTCATAACCTTATTGCACTCCCTTCATTGAAATCTCAAGGGTGAGAACATTGCAGTAGATCATACAGACACAGAGACATTCCTTTGCAGTTTCCTCACTAGGGTGGAAACTGAACTCTGGTCCTTGAGTTTCAGCATTGCTGGAGGTTGCAGAAGGGTCTGGCACACACCCTCCTTCCCCCCTCCCGTCCACAAAGTGCAGGACCCGCCCTCGAGCTCCATCTGTATAAGAGGACCGAGCTGAGCTCGAAGGCACCAATCCTCTTCAGGACAACTCTAGCAGTTTCCTGTTGTGTCCTCTCTGCATTCTTCTCATCTCTGCATCCATCCACCATGTCGGTCTCTATGCACACGACGTCCTCCAGGTCCCAAGGTCCCAAGACCGTGACCTCAAAGTCCATAATCACCAAGAGTCGTGGCTGTTCGACAGTCTTTCCACAAAAGGCCTACAGCGTGTATGGAGGTGGTTATGGTGGAAGCACCCGCATCTCTTCCTCTAGAATTTCAAGTGGTGGAGGATATGGTGGATACGGAGGATTCGCTGGAGGATATGGTGGAGGATATGGTGGAGGATATGGTGGAGGACATGGTGGAGGACTCAGCGCTGGATTCGTGATTTCAGGGGACACTGACTACATGCAGCTGAATGAGAAGGCCACCATGCAGAACCTGAATGACCGTCTGGCATCCTACCTCGAGAAGGTGCGCTCCCTGGAGGCTGCCAATGCCACTCTGGAGAGGCAGATCCGCGAGTACTATGAGAAGAAGGGGCCGATTGCACAGAGGGACTACAGCGCCTACTGGAACACCATCAAGGACCTGAAGGACAAGGTACAGTGATCTTTGAATGAATATGACACGAGACCAGCAAATTCTAGCGCACTTCTCATATAACAGTTACAAAGTCTGACACATTTGGCATGCAAACACTGCAGTTCTCTGATGATATTTTGCCCCATATTTAGGAAATTCTTTTATATCAATGCTTTTTATTACAGATTAAAAATGCTACCATCCACAACGCCAACATCCTCCTGCAGATCGACAACTCTAAACTGGCTGCTGATGACTTCAGAATAAAGTGAGTTCTCTCAAATAATATTTCTCTGTATCCATAGTTTGGTAGCTTTAGCATCTTAAAAGTTCATTTTGGTCATTTTTAAAACATTATTGGTGAGTTTATTCCCCATTCTGCCTCTCCACCAATCAGATATGAGCACGAGTTAGTAATGCGGCAGTCTGTGGAGGCTGACATCGCCAACCTGCGTCGCTTGCTGGACCAGACGACCTTGATGAAGGCCGACCTGGAGATGCAGATCGAGACTCTGCAGGATGAGTTGGCGTTTATGAAGAAGAACCACCAGGAGGTTTGTAGTGGCTTGCATGTAGATGTTTTTGGAACTTGTGAATCCAATCAGTGACCTGATGCTTGAGCTTTGTGGGTTTACAGGACTTGGCTGCACTGAGGTCTCAGCTGACAGGCACAGTGAACGTAGAGGTTGATGCTGCTCCTCAGCAAGACCTGAACAAGGTTCTGGACGAGATTCGTTCTCATTACGAAAACATCATACAGAAACACCGCAGGGAACAGGAAGACTGGTTTAAAAACCAGGTAAGACCTCGTCTTTCTCCTTGAATGCTTTGGTTGTGAATTCTGATTTACCATTATACATACAGCAAAACTGAATAATAAACCACATATTCCAGCAGGTATCTTATAGTAGTGGTACTATGGTAAAACAATACAGCTTAGATTATGATATTCAGTACTTGAATTCATATTGTGTGTTTCTGTCTCTCTTTTAGACAGCAGGTTTGAACAAAGAAGTGGCCCAGAGCACAGAGATCATACAAACAACCAAGACACAGATCACAGATCTGCGACGCACTTTGCAGGGCCTGGAGATCGAGCTACAGTCTCAACTCAGCATGGTGAGACACAAGTGGAATGCAGGAACTGTAGGGGGGAGAGAGAGAGAAAGATTTCATTATCTGAACCAAAGGCAGGAAAACTTTACGTAAGAGGTTAGGGAAGCAGGCCAAGTCGAGGACACAGAAAGGAAGGCAAAGATGTACGAAAAACAGATAGAAAGGAGGGTGAGTGTGAGATATGTCAAAAATGCTTTAGTTATGAAGTCCTACAAATCCCAGATAGTAAGTGAGGTACAATGAAAGGAATGAGGAGAAGCCATTTATAACGTTTAGAGATCTGAAGGGTCCTTTTGTGGACTTGCGCACTGGTGTTTTCTGATACCAAGCAAGTGTAAAAAGGGATAGTTTACCCATGACAATTTTGTCATAATTTACTCCCTCTCATTTCGTTCCAACCCATTTGACTGTTTCACAGACCAGAAAAATACATATTTTTCATATAATTGCAGTTTATACTGACCTATTTCTGCATGTTCTCTTTACTCAAACAGAAAGCAGCACTGGAGAACTCACTGGCAGACACAGAGGCTAGGTACAGTGCTATGCTAGCAGGCTACCAGAACCAAATCAACGTGTTGGAAGCCGAGCTGTGTCAAATGCGGGCTAGCATTGAGCAACAGGGACGAGATTACATCATGTTGCTGGACATCAAGAGCCGTCTGGAGCAGGAGATCGCCACCTACAGAAGCCTCCTGGAAAACCAGGACATTAAGTAAGTTAATTTCCATAATGGAGTAATTGTGTGCTCATGGATCATGTTCCATAATCTTTGTTCTAGAATTGCTTCACTAATGCATCTATTCTTTTTTTTCTTCCAGGACTCAGATACCAGGTAAGTGAAATCTCTCTCTGCATATTGTTGTTGGATGGTCAGTTTCAAGTATACTGCAGTCAGTGATTGCTATGCATTACTGACTCTCTTTCTCTCTGCCTTCAGGTGGAACTATCACCGTCACCACAGGTGGAACAACTATCAAGCAGACACAGCATACCTTCAACTAAATGCAGAGCACACTGCTTTATGAGACACCATCTGGACACACACATACATTTGGTTTTGAATGTGTATTAGAAGTGTAATTGAGAACAAGGAAACAAGTGTTACTGAAAGAAAAATGGATGACACTCGTATTTGTATTTTTGTGTGTGATAAAACCTGTCTCTGAAAATAAAGCTGCTGTCAAGAATGACATCATTGTTTTTCTTTTCTGAACACACAGACTATATTTTAAATATAAGATGAGTCAAATACTCATCAAAACAAAATGAGATCACATTCCTGATATCACATTTAGACTGTGATTTATGTACCACATAGTTCACAATAATATGTTTACTGAAAATCACTTGAAAAGAGTCTATGAGGGAAATGAACTGGGTCTCAGTCTTCCCAGTGTTACTCATGGGTTCCTTCCATAACAGGCTCACAACAATATTGTTTAAGTTGCCTGGCAACAGATCCATCACAAAAGTGGTGAAGTGAAGGTCAAAAAAGTTGGCTGGCTGGCCACTGACTTCCCCTTTATCAGCAAAAACCTTTGACCCTCATAAACAATTGCAATTGTGTAAACTGAATAAAAGAAGTTATTCTACATACAGAGGAATATGCATAAAACATATGCACAGGAAGAGATGCAATTTGGAATGTACTTCACTGTATATTGGCTATATTTTGCTACGATTAACCACAATTTGTTCTACACTTACATTTATGAGATATGCAGGATGTAACAGGTCATGTAATGATCATTAATCTTCGTAAAGAGACAAGAACAAAAGAGTTAGTGAAATGTAGAGGAAAAAATAGTTCAAAACTCACTTTTGGAACTGTCTATACACGAAAAGCAGACTCTTTTGCAGACATAGGTGTGGCATTATTTTTGCTCAGTTTCATTTGCTCCAGTTCTGTTGATTTAAAATAAAACAAGTTGCTGCAATCAGACTTAGAGTTTGTAGACTGGGTGTGGTACAGCACTTTCACCAAAAAATCTGAAGTGGTAGCGTATATTGAGCATTGTATTGTTTTCTGTGATTTTGGTAAATCACCTGAATTCTTACAGTAAACTTCATTATATACATCATTAACATAAATATAATGAAATCTGAAAACTTCAACTTGAAAAAGTCATGTCCAGCAATGGTTTTCACTGTTTCTGTTCTCTTTCAGTCTTCACTGTTTTAGTTCTTTGCTTGCTGCAAAGAGTTTGTAAAAAGAGCTATCTGTTACCTTTATCTCTGTAGAAATTGTTTACACGTGTTAATGTGGCATAATGCATTTATACTGGAATCACAATCACAGGAAACAATGTATCACACTTGAATGTTGATTCTCATGCCCAGATGGCAGGAAAACAAGAGATATGCTTACTGACAACTGAAAATTTTGTAGACTGCATGATTTAAACTTTTTGAAAGACAGACATTCAAAAATGCAATCTTAAGATAATACTATAAAACTGTTCGCAAATACCTATAGTATCATCACTGCTATTAAATCTACTGCTCTCACAGTGCATTCTAGTGTATAGATCTACTGATGACCTTTCAAAAGTAGTGTTTTCTGACTATTTTTTTTTTTAAATATCACAATACATATTAACATATGCACATAACAGTCATGAAACTTTAAAATAAAAACAGATGATTGGAGATAACGTGGAATATGGATACACTACTGTGCACATTTCTCTAAGTATTGTTTTTATAAGCTAAATAGTGCAAAAGGACAGAGCTGTACATGCTCACAAAACCATATGAGCATAACATCTAAGGGCTTCTAAGGGCCCACGCACTTTTGGGGCCCCCAGAGATCGGTTTTATTAGTAGTACTCCGTTTTCTGATCTGATCCCTGCTGACTGTACATTTTTTAACTCTCCTCGTCCGAGTGGACGCGGGGGTGGCATAGTAACAATTTTGAAGAACTCTCTCTCTCTGCACGCTGTCGATTGGTCCCTGGAACGGCCTTTTCCAGCTTTGAAGCTCAGTTTCTTCACTTGGACTGGAATGGTCCTGTATGTCTAGTATATGTCTAGTGGTGATTTACGCGTGTTCTGAGCTTTTATAAGCTGTACGAACTGAACGGATCAATTGTCTGCGCAATATGACTGTGACTGAAGCCCAATTGTTTAATTTTGCATGAGTGGCGCGCGAATCGCCGTAGGCGCGTTCACCAGCGCGCTCCTACAGTGTGATAAGATTTGCACGAGCGACGCTGATGATAAAATGTGCGACCCATTTAAATTCTTTTGAGAATGTAGTAAAACGCTACGGAGAAATTCGAACATGATCTAAAAAATGACTGATGAAAAGAGGGGAAAATATCATCCTGCAAGCTTTTTAAACTCATGATGACCACTTTTACTAGAATTTATCACATTCTATTGTATTTATTGTGGCAAATTTTGACTTGTTGTAGAATTTATAATAGATAATCTGTTAAGGGAATAGATTTTTCACTAAAGATTTATATTAACTGTGGCATGTTGTAGCTAAAGTTTCTAACTGTGTTGCTATTTTTCATAACAAATGTTATAGATAAAAAGAAAGAAAAAATGGTAATGAGGAGCCATCAGTGGTCTTACCTGTAATTATATCCTTATTGTAACAAATGCTATAATTAAACAATTACAAGAACTATGTTACTTTTAAGGCCGAGTACAGGTTAGAAAGAGCTTTAAAATATGGACCTACTTGAATTTTTTTACTAAACAATCAGTTTTGTTTAAGAATGTTGCATTTTCTATGAATATTTGATTACTGTACTGTATTTTTCTATTACATTTGCATAATAAATCATCTGCTAGCTACAGCCATGGGAGGTTTCTGACTAAATACTGATACCTAGTGGTCAAAAGCAATAGCAAAAGTAATAGGTCAGTATTATTAAATTGCAGACAAAGATTTTGGATAGCCAGGTTGGTTTGTATGTTTAGTGCGGAATGGGTGCGGTAGGGGGCCCAACCTCATATTCTTTCATAGGGCCCAAAATTGCTAGCATCGCCCCTGCTCCTAACACCAGGTTGCTACTAAAGTTTGTCCTTATACAGACGGACTACAGGCCCTTTTTTGCCTGATCTGTTAGTTGCCACATGTTGAAACATATGAAAGTAGTAATTCAGCCCTCTTTCATAAATGAAACGTAGGCTACTGAAAACCTGAAATCACTTTTCCAGGCTATTTTAAAATTTCATTATCATCATCATTAAATGCTGCGGTCTAACATATATGCTTCCTACAAAGTATCGTTTTAATTTTGAGTAAACTAACGCAGTAAGAATGATACGTTTACATTAAAACAAAATGGTAAATTTGCCCACAGAAGACTGAGTCTCGCTGTATCGCTCAGGCTGCACTGCAGTGTCTATTCACAAGCGCGATCCCACTACTGATCGGCACGGGGGCTTTGACCTGCTCCGTCTCCGACCTGGGCCGGTTCACCCCTCCTTAAACGACCTGGTGGTCCCGGGCTCCCCCAGGAGCACCACATCAATACCGAACTTAGTGTGGACATCGATCGACATAGTCCACTACAGCTCAGAACCCCTGAACTCAAGCGATCCTCCAGCCTCAGCCTCCCAGTAGCTTGGATTACAGGCGCGCGCCACTGCACCCGGCGAGAGCTGCGAGAATCAGCGCTGCTACTGAATCTAGTGCTCTCACAGCGACCTCTAGTGTATGAAAACAGATGTTTAGGTTACAATTAAGCAGCTTGTGGAGACTTTTTTCCAAGTGGTACATTTTTAATACTGTTAGTAGGCCTACGAATCTTCAAACAGATAATCAAAAATTCAGTTTTTCAACATTAAGCATACTGTCAATTGACCAAGTACAATAGGCCTACACAAAATCACGCTTTTTCATCACACCTAAAAGGTTTCATTTAAAGACACTTTTCATTTAAAGCAACTTTCTTTCATAATGCAGTCACATAAGAATTTTAATTTTTCATCTGTTCTCATTCATTTTAATACAACTGACTGTTTTAATACAATTAATTACAGTAATAATGGTTAATCGATTAATTATTTCAACTGGTTTGATTATTAAACGACTGCATTACGTTTGTTTGTTAAGTATCAAAATATGAATTACATGTGTGAAACAGGATAACCAAACATAATGATTCCCCTTGCAACTGACGTGGTTTAGCCTGTACAACCAACAATGCTTTGTTTTATGTTCAGCTTATAAAGCTCGCTGAATAAATTTACACACAAAAGACTGAGTCTCGCTGTATCGCTCAGGCTGCACTGCAGTGTCTATTCACAGGCGCGATCCCACTACTGATCGGCACGGGGGATTTGACCTGCTCCATCTCCGACCTGGGCCGGTTCACCCCTCCTTAGACGACCTGGTGGTCCCGGGCTCCCCCAGGAGCACCATATCGATACCGAACTTAGTGCGGACACCAGATAGACATAGTCCACTGCAGCCCAGAACCCCTGAACTCAAGCGATCTTCCAGCCTCAGCCTCCCAGTAGCTTTGATTACATGCGCGCGCCACTACACCTAGCGAGAGCTGCGAGAATCAGAGCTGCTGCTGAATCTAGTGCTCTCACAGCGACCTCTACTGTGTGAAAGCAGAATAATTCTCTCTCTCTCTCTCTCTCTCTCTCTCTCTCTCTCTCTCTCTCTCTCTCTCTATCTCTGAGATTCAGATGCAGAATAATGAAGCTTTATTACTAAGGAAGCTAAGAAAATGTACATTTTTTTTTACTCAAAATTTAATGTAGACATTTAATGCTTCCTTTCTTCTAATAAAAAAACAACAACTTTGTGATTCTTCCTTGTAAGAAAAGATTTCTCATTATTCCCCACCACAGTTTTTACCTAAAGCATTGTTTAATTATAACCAATGCTCAAGACAGGCAAACATGCACACACAGATTATTTCTAAAGAAATAAACTTTACAAAAAATAAAATAAAAGAATAAAATAAAATACCCATACTGGGCACCCAAGTTCTCAAGCTGATTCGTATGACCTGTAAAAGGGTGGTGAAACTGTCTCAGATGATCTCACATCACCTCAGGGAGTTACCTGTCAGACAAATCCTTAAATGGTGAATTTATAACATCTCTATCCTCACATGACCAGCTCAGCCTCCTTTTTCTGCCTCTAACTGTCAAAGGGATTTCCTCCACTGGCACAAAACACTTGCAAACACACTCATAAACACACACACACACACACACACACACACACATGCATACAACTTGTATACACACAGTGTGTGTCAAAAGCCTAGTAGTCTTATTGCACTCCCTCCATTGTAGTCTGAAGGGTGAGTACATCTCAGGAGTACAAAATTCTTTTGCAGTTTCCTCACTAGGGTGGAACACTGGTCTTTAAGTTTTAACTCTGCTGGTGGTGACAGCTGGGTCTGGCACTCACACACTCTCTCACACACACCCTACCTCCCTCACCCACCCACAAAGTACAGGAGCCGCCCTGGATCTCCATCTCTATAAGAGGGCAGAGCCGGGCTCAAATGTGCCATCCTCGTCAGGACAACTCTAACGGTTTCCTGCAGTGTCCTCTCTGGGTTCATCTCATCTCCGTATCCATCCACCATGTCGCTCTCTGTTCGCACTATGTCCTGCAGGTCCCAAGGTCCCAGGACCGTGACCTCAAAGTCCATAATCACCAAGGGTCGTAACTGTCCGACAGTCTTTCCACAAAAGGCCTACAGCGTGTATGGAGGTTGTTATGGTGGAAACACCCGCATCTCTTCCTCCTTGCTGCATTCCAGAATTGGAGGCGGTGGAGCATATGGTGGAGGATATGGTGGAGGATATGGTGGAGGATATGGTGGAGGATACGGTTTTGGTGGAGGATACGGTGGAGGACATGGCATATTGCCTGGAGGCTGCGTTGTAACTGACTTCCAGCTGAATGAGAAGGCCACCATGCAGAACCTGAACGACCGTCTGGCGTCCTACCTCGAGAAGGTGCGCTCCCTGGAGGCTGCCAATGCCATTCTGGAGAGGCAGATCCGCGAGTACTATGAGAAGAAGGGGCCGATTGCACAGAGGGACTACAGCGCCTACTGGAACACCATCAGTGACCTGAAGGACAAGGTACAGTGATCTTTGAATGAATATGACACGAGACCAGCAAATTCTAGAAAAATTAAATTTCATTGGATATAGCAGCTGAAAAACAGATACATACAATCACTTCAGGGTCTGATGATCTTATGTACTAAATTTATATATCAATTTTCTACCTTTCAGATTAAAAATGCTACCATCCACAACGCCAACATCCTCCTGCAGATTGACAACTCTAAACTGGCTGCTGATGACTTTGGGGTGAAGTAAGTTAAACAGTGATGACCACTAACTTAGACTTAACTTAGGTTGATGCCTAAAATGCAGTAGCTTTACATTGCTTATATATGCCCTTCAAAAGTTTGGAGTCATAAAGTTTACTCAGCAAGGATGCATTAAATTGATCGAAAGTAAAGACATTTGTAATGTTACAAAAGATTCCTATTTTAAATTAATACTGTTCTCTGAGCTTTCTATTCCTGAAAAAAATGTATTACGATTTCCAAAAAATATTATGCCATTGATGATAATAATAAGAATATTTCTTGAGCACCAAATCAGTATATTAGAATGATTTCTGCATGTGACACTGAAGACTGGATTAATGGTGCTGAAAATTCAGCTTTGCCATCACAGGAATAAACTGCATTTTAAAATATATTAAAATAGAAAAGAGTCATTTTCATTTGTAATAATATTTTACATTACACTGTTTTACTGTATTTTTGATCAAATAAATGCAGCATTGGTGAGCATAAGAGACTTTCAAAAACATTTAACATTAAAAATCTTACCGACCCCAAACTTTTGAACAGTAGTATGTGTATATATATGATACTCATCATGTTTAATCATTGATCGGTGAGTTTAATTCCCTGTGTGACCTTTCCACCAATCAGATATGAGCATGAGGTGGTGATGCGTCAGACTGTGGAGGCTGACATCGCTAACCTGCGTCGCTTGCTGGACCAGACGAACCTGGCAAAGGCCGACCTGGAGATGCAGATCAAGTGTCTGCAGGAAGAGCTGGCGTTTATGAAGAAGAACCACCAGGAGGTTTGTAGTAGTTTTCTGACAGAATCATCTATGTATGACTGATCCTGAAAGTTTGGACCATTATATTATATTATATGTTATACTGGGGGCAGTTGTGGCCTAATGTTTAGAAAGTCGAACTTGTAACCCGAAGGTCGCAGCTGAGTCTCAGTACCGACAAGAAATGTAGGTGGGGGAAGTGAATGAACAGTGCTGTCTTTCACTCTCATTATCCACAATTGAGGTACCCCTAATCACTCCTTCCCGGGCGCTGCAACAAAACAAAATGGCTGCTTACTCCTCCGGGTGTGTGTGTGTTCAATGCTCACTCACAGAGCACAAATTTTGAGTATGGGGCACCATACTTGACTACATGTAATATTTACATATTATATTATATTATATTATATTGTGACTTTTCAGGAGCTGGCTGCACTGAGGTGTCAGCTGACAGGCACAGTGAACGTAGAGGTTGATGCTGCTCCTCAGCAAGACCTGAACAGGGTTCTGGAGGAGATTCGTACTCATTACGAAAACATCATACAGAAACACCGCAGGGAACAGGAAACCTGGTTTAAAAACCAGGTAAGTCCTCGTCTGTCTCCTCGTACCCTTTGGTTGTGAATTATACTTTGCCATCAAAACCCCTCATTTCACTGAACAATAAACCACACATTCCAGCATGTCACTTGAAGTAGTGCCTGGATTGTGATGTACAGTGTTTTTGTCTCTCTTTTAGACGGAACCATTGACCAAAGAGGTGGCCCACAGCACAGAGATCATACAAACGACCAGGTCACAGATCACAGAGCTGCGAAACACCTTGCAGAGTCTGGAGATCGAGCTACAGTCTCAACTCAGCATGGTGAGACACAAGTGGAATGTAGAGACTAGAGAGAGAGACATTAGACACATTACCTGAACCAAAGGGAGAAAAACAGTAACATAAAACTTGAAAAAAGCAGACCAATGGTGATTTATTAAGATCTTTCTGCATGTTCTCATTACTCATACAGAAAGCGGCACTGGAGCACTCACTAGCAGAAACAGAGGCTAGGTACAGTGCTATGCTAGCAGGCTACCAGAACCAAATCAACATATTGGAAGCTGAGCTGTGTCAAATGCGGGCTAGCATTGAGCAACAGGGACGAGACTACACCTTGTTGCTGGACATCAAGAGCCGTCTGGAGCAGGAGATCGCCACCTACAGGAACCTTTTGGAAAATCAGGACTTTAAGTAAGGTCATTTATTTATAAAGTTAATGTGAGGTAAAATCAGTGGAGCATGGATCATGTTACATTATCATGTCCTAGAATGGCTTCACTAATTATTTTTTTTCCCCTTCCTCCTACTCTTCCAGGACTCAAATACCAGGTAATTGAAATCTAAGTTGCATATAGTGGTATGGTCAGTGTCAGGCATGTTTTACATTAAGCATTACTGACTCTTTCTCTTTTGCCTTTCAGGTGGATCTATCATTATCTCAGGCGGATCTCACACTGTCTCATCGGGTGGATCTCACACTGTCTCATCGGGTGGATCTCACTCTGGTTCCTCAGGTGGTTCCCACACAATCTCAACTGGTGGACCAACAATCCAAATAAAGCAAACCACCACCACCACTTCACAACGCACTTACTAAAGACAGAGCATGCTGCTTTGTGAAACAGTATTCAAACACATGCACACATTTAATTTAAAATGAGTGTTAATACACATCATTTGCGATATGACAAAGAACAAGGAAACAAGTGTTATTGTTAAAAGCATTGAAAGACACTCACTGTTGTGTTTTTGTGTGAAAGAATAAAAACTGTCTGAAAATAAAAGTGCTGTCAACAATTATTTCTTACGTGTGTTTTTTCGCATAACACTATGGACTAAAATTTAAAATTATGCAAAACACGTAGGAGTCACATTCTCGACGTTTTAATTTATTTTACAGAGCAATCACACTATAACATATGTACTTTTACATATGCATTTTGCAGTCTCTTTGGTTGCTAAAAGTATGTGGTAAATTTTCTTCTAAAAATGCATTTTTTCCCCAAATTCATGCTTCAAGTTGATTTAGCACAGTGGTTCCCAAACTTTTTAGAGTGGAGTACCCCCTGAGGCATTTATCCTTCTGCGTACCCCCTCGCTTTCACTTAGACTACACCTTTTCCATTAAAGGACAATATTTACCCCCTAAATTGACTTTCCAGTGCATTTTTTATCTTTATAAATACTTTTACAACATTAATAATGTTTTTAAAAATAAAAACATGTTTAGAGAAATATGCAATGATAAAAACGTGAAAAGTGATTCTTTTAAATATTAAAACCGCCAGTAGCTGCCGGTAACTCACTGTCAAGTCAAGTCATCTTCATTTATATAGCGCTTTTCACAATATTGTTTCAAAGCAATCTTAATGCGTGAGTTGAGTCATTCATTCCACTAGATAGTGCGCAGTGCACACGCCGAACACGTCCTTCTGCAGCCAAATACTTTCAAAGGCTCGCACACGCGTCTGTGCGCGAGACAGAACCGGTGTACATTATGTTCAGAAAAATTAAGTATAATAGAAATAATATTGTCAATAACTTGCTATAGCCTATGTTAAATGTACTGAAAATCATTAAGAATCTGAATAAATGGACCATAAAATGCTCCATGCCATGTCTTAGTGATGATCTATTGTATTTGACCGGTATTCGCTTTTCTGTCATTTTTAAAGTGGGTTTCTGAAACTTATTCATGCAGTAATGTAAGTAGTACAGAATTTTAAATGAGTCATATTTGTAAAGGACCTCAAAGTATGATGATTAAATGCATTTATATGCTTTTATTTTGACACTTCCTGTTTAGCCGAATCCTAATCCGCTTGTTAAATTGTGATTTAAGGAACGCCGTTTCTGGGTCCAAGCCTCGACTCGTTTCACTTGAGAATGCCATCGCGACGGCCGTTTATGAGCGCTATTTATTCATATTAAACGTTTAACATTTTAAAAAGTTAAACATTTAAAATACTTAGTCTACACAACAGTCTCTGTGCTCACAGCGTCACAGACATTAATATTTTAACGATTTATAAAAGATGAATCACTGTCTGGCCATCTGGGATTTTGGTATGGAGATAAAGGTTATGATTATTATTTTTGGATAGTATTACACCACATCGTGTGTGTATATTAGCAGTTTGTTGTTTTCTTGTGGTACGAGATAGAGCGTTTGGTCCCGGAAGCGCTGCCGCGTGACGTCAGACTTAACAACCGAATACAAAAAAAAAGGCAAAAGCAAGATCGCTAGCGATAAAGAGAAGGTGAGACGGCAACAAAGGTTAAAGAGATAAGGAATATAGCCTCAGTCGAAAGTGGCAACAAGGTATTACAGTGTAGAGGATGTGTTTTGTTAAGCTTTGGTACCGATAAAATGTTAATGAAAATGGCTAATGTTTGAGTGAGAGTGACACGTTGTTTTGTTTATTCTGTGTTCAGCTCTTAGGTTGGTTTATGACCTGCAAGGAAACTCATTAAAAAGTCACTAAACCATCAGTTCTGGCTGACTTCTTTCGACTGGACGCTACAGTAAGAGCTTGCCCGTCCGCCGCCATGCAGCGCGACAAATAGCCAGCAGGTGGCAGAAGTTGGTCGGGAAATTGAAAGGTACATAAAGCCTGCAATGAGAATGGAAGACTCACAGACTCCATCTGTAATTTCAAGAGACATTAATGAACACATTACTGATCTACAAAAGGAAATTGAAGAATGTAAACACCTACTTCAAAACGAAAGAAAGGCAAGACATAAAGGAAACAATAAAATGTAAGGAAAAACTGTTGGCTGACCTACAGAACAAAGCCCAGAGCACGTCAAATGTAGCTCGCCGCTCTGAAAGAATCAAAACACCAACAGAAAAGATGCTTGAATATCAAAGGGAAGAAGCAAGTAAAAGGGAAAGAAGACTTGTGAATTTATATGAACAGTAGAAAGCACAAGCACGAGAGACAAGAGAAAGATTAAAGTCAGATGTAACTGAAACACAGCTGTCATCACTGGCAGACGATCTGGAGAAAAGAAGGGACGATGTCATGAGACTTTACTCTGAGATGAGGAGCTACATCAACTGATTTACGGAGAAAAATTGATGCATGTGAATCAGTAACTCGTGACATTGTACAAATAATCTTTGAAAGATTAACTGGCATTGATGGAGATTTTGATGCAGAACGAGAAAGAGGTCATCTACGTGAGCTTTTAGATCGTGAATATGTACTTTCCATGTACGGTTCCACAGCTGCAAACTCAAGTATCTCCCACCACTCCTCATCATCATACCTTGCATCAAAACGGGTTGATGCAGCTGCAGAATTAGCGGCAAGAGAAGCTGAATATAAGATAGCACAAGAGGAAAGAAAGCAAAAAGAAAGGATAAAGGCTCTAGAGGAGCAACATAAGAAAGAAATAGAAATACAGAAAACTGAGCTAGAACATCTGCAAGCTGAAAAGGATGTAAAGGCAGCCCGAGCCAGGCTGGAAGCCTATGACAGAGAGATAAAACAGATGGATGATGCTCAGCCAATCAAGAGAGAACAGGTGAACCCAAATTATACACCACAACCCCCTGCATCACCCCTGTCTAACTCATCTATGTTGTCAGAGCCCCCCAGTGTCACTCAGCTTGCAAAGGCCGTGCAGGACAGTATAATGATGAATAGACTTCCTACCCCAGAGCCAGTAGTATTCAATGGTGAACCAATTCACTTTATTGAATGGAAATCTACTTTCATGTCACTAATTGACCAAAAGGGCATCTCTGCTGCAGATAAACTGTACTACTTAAAAAGGTATGTGAGTGGTCCAGCTCGTAAATGCCTTGAGGGAACTTTCTATAGAAATGATGAAGAAGCTTACCAAGATGCTTGGGAAAGGCTCAACCAACGATATGGTCAGACATTTCTTATTCAGAAAGCATATAGAGAGAAACTGTCCTGCTGGCCAAAAATACACTCAAAGGATGCTGAAGGATTGAGAAACTTCGCAGATTTTGTAAATGCATGCATGCCTGCTATGCCTCATGTAAAAGGATTGAGAATATTAAACGACTGCGATGAAAATCAAAAATTGTTACAAAAACTACCCGAATGGACAGCTGCCCGGTGGAATCGCCAGGTTACAAAGACCCTAATGGAGGGCAAAGACTTTCCCAGCTTCAGAGATTTCGCTACATTCCTGTCCCTAGAGGCAGAAGTTGCCTGTAACCCAGTAACTTCCATCCATGCGTTTCGCTCTCTTGAAGCAACCAACGATAAAAGAAATCTAAAGGACATTAAAAGGAATAAGGCAAGTGCATTTAACATGAAGACTACTGTGCAAACTGACAAACAACCAACAACCAAAACGCACATGGGACCTCCATGCATATTGTGCGAGGGCACACACCAGCTTCACAAATGTCCAAACTTCATGAAAATGTCTCTGGAAGATAGAAGGACATTTGTTAAAGATAATAAATTGTGTTATGGCTGTTTGAAACAAGGTCACAGCGTAAAGGACTGTAGACACCGCCTCACCTGTGACATTTGCACAAAAAGACACCCAACCTATCTTCATGATGAGAACTACAGTAAAGACCTGAAAAGACAAAGGCATGTGAACATGGAAGGTACAACACAGAATCACACATTAGCGACGACACCCGCCATGTCACTTCATGTTGCCAGAGAAGGACAGTCTGTCAGTACCTCAATGATAGTTCCAGTGTGGGTGTCATCTGCCGTAAATCCACGCCAAGAAAAACTTGCATATGCATTGTTAGACACGCAGAGTGATACTGCTTTTATTGACCAGGATGTTAGTCGTGAACTACAAGCTGAGGTGTCTCCAGTGAAACTAAAACTAACCACTATGATGGGAAAGAACACAGTTGTAAATAGTGTAAAGGTGTCTGATCTCCTCGTAAGAGGCTACAGTTCAGCAACAGTCATCAAACTCTCTCATCCATACACAAAGGATTACATACCCGCCAATCGTGAAAACATACCAACCCGTGAAACAGCCAAGCGCTGGAGTCACTTTTCACAAATCATAGATGAAGTCCCTCCTCTCCTCAACTGTGAAGTGGGTCTCCTCATAGGTTACAACTGTCCCAGAGCTTTAGCACCCAGGCAAACAATATTAGGCAGAGATGATGAACCTTATGCCGTTCAGACAGACTTAGGGTGGAGCATAGTTGGTAGTTCAGAACCCCACCTTGAGACAGGTATGATGAGCAGCCTCTGTCATCGTGTTATTGTCAAAGAAATTCCCCCAGTAACTCCCATGGATGCAATCCATGCACTGGAAGGTGACTTCAGAGAAGTCAGTGGAAACGACAATCACAGTGTCTCAAGAAGATCTTGTCTTCCTTGATAAACTTGAACAAGGCATAAAGAGAACTGAACAAGGGCATTATGAGATGCCACTGCCATTCAAGGAAAGGCCACAAATGCCTGATAACAAACAGCTCGCACAGATCCGACGTAATCAGCTCAAAAGGAAATTCACCCAAGACGAGAAATACAAGGAGGATTATATTGAGTACATGAATGACATCATTGCAAAGGGTGAAGCAGAAGAAGTCAAAGATGATGGACTCTCTGGTGAGACATGGTATATACCACACCATGGCATCTATCACACAAAGAAACCTGAAAAGTTGCGTGTGGTTTTTGACTGATCATGACATCTCCTGGCTGGTCCAGACGCGATTAACAATCTGACAGGTGTCCTTTTACGCTTTCGACAACATCAAATAGCTCTACTGTGTGACATAGAAAAAATGTTCCATCAATTTCAGGTCCAAGAGAGATCGTAACTACCTTCGCTTCCTGTGGTGGAGAGATGGAGACATAAGCACACAACCTCAAGTGTACAGGATGACGGTGCATCTCTTTGGTGCTGTCTCTTCGCCAGGTTGTGCAAACTATGCGTTAAAACATCTGGCCAAAGAGAACGACTAGGCTCTCAGTTCATAGCCAGAGACTTTTATGTGGATGATGGAGTCACAAGTGTGAAAACAGTGAAAGACGGCATGCAGCTAGCTCAAGAGGCATGCAAACTGTGTGCCAGAGGTGGCCTGCGGTTGCATAAGTTCGTGTCCAACAGTAGTGCAGTTCTATGCAGCATACCGATGTCAGAGCATGCATCTGACATCAAGACTAAAGACCTTGCGCTCTGTGAGACACAAACCGAGAGAGCACTAGGCATTCACTTGAACATAGAAAGGGACTGTTTCACTTTCAACATCGCCCTGAAAGACCAACTTCCCACACGCCGTGGAATATTATCCACAGTAGCAGCGATATACGATCCTCTAGGATTCGTCGCCCCCTATCTCCTCAATGGTAAAAGGATCCTACAAGAAATGTGTAGACAAGGAACCGGGTGGGACGACCCACTACCTGCACATCTGAGACCATGGTGGGAGTGCTGGAAAAGGGATCTCAATAATCTGGAGAAATTGCAGATAGCTAGATGTTATGTGCCTGCCGACTTTGGAGATATGGTAAAAAGAGAACTGCATCACTTCTCAGATGCAAGCACCACTGGATACGGACAGTGTTCTTACCTGAGAATGATAAATAAGGACAGAGATGTTCACTGTGTTTTTGTCATGGGGAAAGCCCGCGTGTCTCCCACAAAGGTCACCACAATCCCAAGATTAGAACTCACAGCAGCAACCGTCTCAGTCACAGTGAGTAACATGCTCAGAGAGGAGCTACTGTACAGCAATGTGAAAGAGTTCTTTTGGACAGACTCTAAAGTCATTATAGGATACATAAGTAATGAAGCAAGACGTTTCCACACATTTTTTGCAAACAGGGTGCCAAAGATCCGCAACAACACAACACCTCAGCAGTGGTTTTATGTTTCAACCTGTGAAAACCCTGCAGACAAGGCTCTAGGGGAACGACGGTAGATGGACTGCTATCATCCAACTGGTTCACAGGCCCTAAATTCCTGTGGGAAAAGGAAATACAACTTCCAGCAAATGAGAACACAGAGCTTCCAGTCAGAGATCCTGAGGTGAGAAAGGTGCAAACATTACACACACAAACTGCAGAACATATGACCCTTGCTGACCGTCTGGCAAAGTTCTCATCCTGGTCTCATGCAGTTAGTGCCGTAGCACGTCTTAGACGCCGTCTGCTGAATGACAAATCAAATGCACACTCTACTTTTAATGAACGACAAAACACGGAACTCGTGGTCATCAAAGATCTGCAAAGACAAGTATATCAAGAGGAAATAAAAATACTAAGCAAAGGTAGACCATTACCAAGGAACAACAAACTTCACCATCTTGATGCTTTCTTAGACAGAGATGGCCAACTCAAGGTGGGAGGACGACTACACAGTTCATCTCTTCCTGACTCATTCAAACACCCAACAGTCATTCCAAGAGAACATCATGTCACAAAACTGATAATTGCATACCACCATGAAAGGGTTAATCATCAGGGCAAATTCTTTACCGTGAATCAGATTCGATCCAGTGGCTATTGGATCCTCAGGCTGAGCCAAACAGAATTGGCGAATATTGCATCCTATATTCGCCAGTGTGTGTTTTGTCGGAAACTAAGGCGATCTGTGGAAGAACAGAAAATGAGTGATCTCCCTACAGAAAGAGTGGAACCCTCTCCACCTTTCATCTATTATGGCATGGATGTCTTTGGGCCGTTTATCATTAAGCAAGGACGCAAAGAACACAAAAGATATGGCCTGCTCTTTACATGCTTTTATTCTCGTGCCATTGGATGACTTATCGACCGATGCCTTTATCAATGGACTGTGATGCTTTATTGCACTACGCGGCTCAGTCAAGCAAATTAAGTGTGACCAAGGGACCAATTTCGTAGGGGCCAAAAATGAACTCGCTACAGCTCTACAGGAAGTTGATGCTGAGAGACTGAGAACCTTTCTTGCGGAAAAACAATGCGATTTCGTCTTTAATGCACCTCACGCAAGTCATGCAGGCGGAGTGTGGGAAAGACAAATAAGGACTGTGAGGAATGTTCTCATTATTCATTATTATTCATTATTAGTCACATTATTCAGCTATAAACATTTCTTCTTTCACTTCTATCCCAATGAACGAGAACAAACGCAAAAGTCTGAGTCTCGCTGTATCGCTCAGGCTGCACTGCAGTGTCTATTCACAGGGGCGATCCCACTACTGATCGGCACGGGGGCTTTGACCTGCTCCGTCTCCGTCCTGGGCCGGTTCACCCCTCCCTAGACGACCTGGTGGTCCCGGACTCCCCCAGGAGCACCATATCGATACCGAACTTAGTGCGGACACCCGATCGACATAGTCCACTGCAGCCCAGAACCCCTGAGCTCAAGCGATCCTCCAGCCTCAGCCTCCCAGTAACTTGGATTACAGGCACGCGCCACTGCACCCGGCGAGAGCTGCGAGAATCAGCGCTGCTACTGAATCTAGTGCGCTCACAGCGACCTCTAGTGTATGAAAATATTTAGGTTACAATTAGGCAGGGTGAACGATAGCTTGTGGAGGCTAATATTTTCACAAGTGGTACATTTTCAATACTGTTAGTACAAATCTCCAAATAGATAGGCTACACAAGCACACTTTTTCACCACACCTAAAATTTTCATTTAGACACTTTTCTTTTCGTTTAGTTTTTTTTTAACTGCTTATACACTTTTTCAAAACTTTACACACAAACCCAAGAATTGCACACACAAAATGCAAAATGCCTCATATCTCTTGCAAAATGAAGCACTGCATTTAAAATATCACAGACACATCTCAAAAACAAACATTTGTTTTACGTTGCAAACACCTTTGCCATAATATTCTATTTTTGCATATATCATACAGTTATTTAAAACCTAAAGCTCTTCTTTCATGAGCTCCTACAATTCTGTACAAGATTGAAAGTAATTGGCAGAGAGATGTTGAAAATTCACGGTAAACACGAAAGCAAGATTAAAACCAAACTATTTATTTTTTACTGTAAGCATTTGTGGTTGTGAAAGCAGTATTACACAATGCGAAAGAAAAGAAATACATCAACCATGTGTAGTTGGACAGAAACAATGGTTGTGTTTGAAAAAGGAAATCAAGATACTTCCTGTTAGATTTTTGTGTGTTACTTAGAGAATTGTGTGTTGTGTTTTGCAAAAAGTGTTTTATGAAATTGAAAACTGAGTCAAAGGCCAAGAATTAGTGTATGGTTTTGCAGATTTGGTGTGTGGTTCTGGTGTTTGAGTGTCAGGTTTCAGAAATTGTGACAAGTAAGGATTATGTGTGTAAGCAGTTGAAAAAAACTGTAAATAACCAAACTTTAACAACATAAGGGCAGATCCCTCGAGCGCAGCTGAAGATGCTGTAAAGTGATGATCAAGGGATCAAGAACATTCCAATATACAAATAACATTTCTTTCGATTCTTCCGTCCTCGTTTTCTTTCCTTGCATCCTACCCTCACATCCTACGAGGGGTGAAGCTGAGACGCGAGGAAAGGAAGCAAGGAAAGGAAACGAGGATGCACAAATAAGAAATGAGAAGCACCCCAGGACCTCAAATGTGTGTTAGATAAGAGAGAGACATCAAAAATGTGCAGTGTTGGGGGTAGGCTATTTCATTTCCGATTTACGAAAAAGAATTAGCAGAAAATGAATCAGCACTGATTAGCTCATCCAATTTCATTATGTCATGCAAGACAAAAATTATTTCGGAGATAAAGTCATTATGTTTTCTTTTGTTTTGTTGTAAATTTATCACTTAATGCTAAAACACTGGGAGACAGTCGGTTGTAAAAGATGACAGGATTTTTATTTTGGGTGAACTATCTCTTTAATGATCAAAATAGCAGTTTGAGACTGTATATAGGGCCTTTTTTCAGTGCGTCATAAATAAATGTTGTGAGAGAAAACATTGCAATTTCATACATGAAAGCACTTCACCTCAAACACATATTATACACTGTAACATTTACTGATGATACAGCAAAAGTAATGAATAAAATCATTCTCATGTCTTTTTTCATAAAAAAGAAAGTTGTTGACATATATCCAGAGAACATGTTATAGATCACAAGTGTTTTTAAAAAAGTTTTAAAAGTTAGCCTATATATACACACCCATATCAAAATAAACAACTGATATTACAAATTAGAAATATCCTGACAAAAACTAATTCATACCATATCTTGTGTTACAGTGACAAACCATCAGTCTCTTTTCTTTTCCAAAAAGCAAATTAAAATCTCCAAAATCTATAACAAACTACCGTTTATATTAACTTTTAGACTGTATAGCATTAAAAAAACTTTTAGAACAAGAAACCACATGTTAAATCTGTTGTTTGTTTTTATTGAAGAACAACAAAACATGAGCACAGGTATCCATGATGCATAGAGGAATAGAACAGGGGTTACAGTTAATATTACAGTTTTTCTCAGTTGCTAAAACACTAAAACCCATTGGCTGTACAAAGTTCTCAGTTGCCTGACCTCATTTAGCTAATTGTGCAGACTGTTGTCAATACCTTAAACCATTTCACATGGTAAAACAATTTGCAGATCTCACTTAGACTTTTCAGCAAAACTCTAAACATTCACATTCTCAAAACACATTCTGCACTCTAATGCACGTCATCCATACTGGTAAACACAAGTGGCAACAATCAAATACAAATTGAGAACACATGTCATTGATTGAACACAACCACTCAAAATTGATGTAACCTGTTTCAAATGATGTGACAATCAATATAAGCCAGTTCAGAGAGCAAACAGGTTGTTGAAGGTGGGAAGGAGAAAGTCTGAAAATGGATAGAAGAAACAATGTGAGAGGATGAGGCCGAGTGCGTATGTGAGGTGGGCGACGAGGAGGAGGAGGAGGAGGAGGAGGAGGAGGAGGAGGAGGAGGAGGAGGAGGAGGAGGAGGAGGAGGAGGAGGAGGAGGAGGACAAAGAGTGGAAATATCTGATGAAATTCGAGCAACAATCATAGACCATGTTCTTGTCCATGGACTGACAATGAGGGAAGCAGGACTTAGAGTGCAACCCAATTTGAGCCGATTTTCTGTGTCCACCATAGTAAGGACATTCAGAGAAGAGAACAGGTACAGTATACTACTGTATTTTTGTAATTGCAAATTTACTGTACTACACTATATGCAGCTGTTTCAATAGACATTTGTAAAGTTCATCACTGTATGTATAGTACTGCATGAATATTTGTTGTAACTGCACATCTACTTTTTGTAGAATTGCAAGGCTGCCACATGCAGGTGGAAGGACAGCTATATTCACTCGGGAGCAAGAGGCCGTTATAGTGGGCATGGTCCTTCAAGATAATGTAATACGACTCAGAGAAATCCAGGAACGAGTGATACAAGACAACACACACTTCCAGGGAATCGACAGTGTGAGCATTTCCACAATTGACCGTGTCCTCCATCGTAACAGGATGCGAATGAAACAAGTATACAGAGTACCTTTTGAGCGCAACTCACCAAGGGTGAAAGAACTGCGAGCTCAGTATGTGCAAGTAAGTGTACATTCAGAAACATTTACTGTAATCCAGATTGTCTACAGTACTAACACATACTATGTGAATGACATTACTCTTCAGTACATACAATGTATGTGAATCAGAAGTGCATACAGTAGGCCTAATTGTACTCTACAGTATAGCACTGTCTCTGTACGACTTACAAAATTCTAAATACAGTATTTTGTATTTCTACACAGACAATATTTGACTTGGAATCCTTGGACAGACCCCATGACTTAATTTTTGTCGATGAAGCAGGCTTCAATCTAACAAAGAGGAGACGGAGAGGCCGAAACATGATTGGACAGCGGGCCATTGTTGAAGTCCCTGGTCAATGAGGTGGCAATGTCACAATCTGTGTTGCTATCAGCAACCATGGTGTTCTACATCACCATGTTACACTCGGGCCATATAACACCCAGCACCTTCTACGATTTATTGCCAATCTAAGAGATATTTTATTTGAGCAGCAGGGTCAAGAGCTAAATGAGAATCCCATTCCCACCTATGTGATAGTGTGGGACAATGTGAGTTTCCACCGAGCTGCTCAGGTAAGGGAATGGTTTAACATCAATGGGCAGTTTATGAACTTGCACCTCCCTCCATACTCGCCTTTCCTGAATCCGATTGAGGAATTTTTCTCCTCTTGGAGATGGAAAGTATATGATAGACAACCCTACACCAGAGTAAATCTGCTGCAAGCCATGGATTTAGCCTGTGGTGATATAGGTGAGGAATCATGTCAGGGCTGGATACGGCACACAAGAGGCTTCTTCCCCCGTTGCCTCAGGAGGGACAATATTGCTTGTGATGTTGACGAAGTGCTCTGGCCTGACCCAGCCCAAAGACAAGAAGAAGCACATTGATCACATGTTTACAAAAATCACATGTTGATTTTTGTCCCTTTTAGTATTGTATACTGTAGTACAGTGCATTGTAGGCTGTATACTGTACAATGAACAAATTGTATGGCCCTGAACATTGTGCTTTCCATTTGTTAACAGTACTGACTGCTCAATAGATTTTGACTGGTTGCAGGTTCATATCAACAAAGAACAAGAATTACAGTATCACAGAGACAAAGGCCAAGTTTGTGAGATGCAGGGTACAGTACTGTAAAAATAGGGGTACAAGGAGAAGGAAGAACAACAAAAAATTGCAAAGAGCAAAGCAGAGTAGTAATTTCTGATCAATTTTGAGCTACTATGATAGAACATGTTTTCGTTCATCAAAAGACAATGACGGAGAAATATTAAATTTGTTTTAAGATTAAAAATTTACTTCTCCCTGAGAACTATATGTTTTGAACAATGTGTTTTCTGTTTTTTGGTGTATTGTTTACTGACTGCTTGATAGTGTATATCATTTTGATCACTTTGTTTATGATTTGAGAGCAGTGCTTGATTCTGAACACAGGTAAAACTGTTTTGAGGCGAAAGTTTCATTTTATGAGAGGTTTTGTAAATAGTGCTTGAAGATGAGGTTTTGTGTTTAATGGTTTCAAAAAATGGAGCAAGGTTTCAGAAACTGTGTTTTAGCAATTGAGAAAAACTGTAATAAACCTAAACAACAAACAGACAAAAGTAAAGATATTGCAAAACCCTTTTATGTCACACTAGAGGTCGCTGTGAGCGCACTAGATTCAGGAGCAGCGCTGATTCTCGTAGCTTTCGCCGGGTGCAGTGGCGCGCGCTTATAATCCAAGCTACTGGGAGGCTGAGGCTGGAGGATCGCTTGAGCTCAGGGGTTCTGGGCTGCAGTGGACTATGTCGATCGGGTGTCCGCACTAAGTTCGGTATCGACATGGTGCTCCTGGGGGAGCTTGGGATCACCAGGTCGTCTAAGGAGGGGTGAACCGGCCCAGGTCGGAGACGGAGCAGGTCAAATCCCCCGTGCCGATCAGTAGTGGGATCGCGCCTGTGAATAGACACTGCAGTGCAGCCTGAGCGATACAGCGAGACTCAGTCTTTTGTATGCACACTTATGTGAGCTTTATAAACTGAACATAAAACCAAGCATTGTTGGTTGTAAATTAAGTGGTCTTATATTTACTGGTTGTTTAGGCTAAACCAGGGGAATTCATTATGTTTGGTTATCCTGTTTCACACATTTAATTCATATGTTGATACTTTACAAACAAACATGTAGCTAATACAAACGTTTAATAATCAAACCAGTTGAAATAATTAATTGATTAACCATTATTAATTAATTGTATTAAAATAGTCAGATATAGCCTATTCAAATGAATGAGAACATGAAAAATTAAAACTCTTATGTAATGGCATTATAAAAGACAGTTACATTACTTTAAATGAAAAGTGTCTAAATGAAAATTTTAGGTGTGGTGAAAAAGTGTGCTTATGTAGGCCTATTGTACTTAGTCAATTGACAGTTTGGAGATTTGTACTAACAGTATTGAAAATATACCACTTGTGAAAATATTAGCCTCCACAAGCTATCGCTCACACTGCCTAAATGTAACCTAAATATTTTTATACACTAGAGGTCGCTGTGAGAGCACTAGATTCAGTAGCAGCGCTGATTCTCGCAGCTCTCGCCGGGTGCAGTGGCGCGCGCCTGTAATCCAAGCTACTGGGAGGCTGAGGCTGGAGGATCGCTTGAGCTCAGGGGTTCTGGGCTGCAGTGGACTATGTCGATCGGGTGTCCGCACTAAGTTCGGTATCGATATGGTGCTCCTGGGGGAGCCCGGGACTACCAGGTCGTCTAAGGAGGGGTGAACCGGCCCAGGTCGGAGACGGAGCAGGTCAAAGTCCCCGTGCCGATCAGTAGTGGGATCGCGCCTGTGAATAGACACTGCAGTGCAGCCTGAGCAATACAGCAATACTCAGTCTTTTGTGTGCAGTTATTGATTATATAAGCAGTACAATAAAGCTCCACAGTCCAATTTAAATTTGATTAATGATATACTGTGACTAGGCCTACTTTGTAAAATAAATTACCACAAATCATTATTTTTAATTATAGTGTTTCACAAATGTAATTTAGATGTCAATACTTTGCAAACATGATAAGCATATAGCCAGCTGCAAATATATGTAGAAATAGCTAATGACTCAAAGATTAGCAATTAAAGGGGGACTCAGTAGTATTTCAAATACACTGTTTGGAAGTTAGTCAGGCCAATACCAGCAACAAACATCTAAGCAATCAGCATTAGGAGGTGTATGAAGACCGAGGAGAGAGAACAAGCAAGAGGGGGATTTAAAAATAATAATAAAAAAAACTGCAGAAAAAACTACAGAAATGAGACAATACAAAAGAGCTCAAAAGAATATCACTGGAATGAAGGTTTATGCCTGGGCAAAACGCTTTAGGACCCGTGTTTATTTTAGAAAAGCTTTCCAGCGCTGGAGAGAGCTAAGTGGGAAGGCCTGAAAACAGACGCGGAGGCTGCTTTGATCCCACTATTCATGTGAGTACACTGGGTTTTGATTGTCTGGAGCTGCTGTGCTGTTTGTATGGAGCTAGAAATATGACATAATGATCTGAATTTGAATTGTGTAAATTTGAATTATTGACAAGTGTCATTTAACAGAATTGAATATTAAGTGCCATTTTATATAGATTTGAATTTGAATTTTTTAAACTTGAATCCTGGACATTTGAAATTGAAAATTTCAGAGCAGCAATAATTCTCAGCATGCGAGACATTTATCTCTGGGGGTCTCTGCTATGCCTATTTGTTTTAGTATAAAGTATATTTAGTATGGAAGTGATTAGCATGCGTAACAGTCACACATAACTCTGTAATTACTATTTTTATGCTGCATTCTGTTATCGAAGATGTTAGGCTATTTCACTTGCTGGCGTTTTCAGCTCAAGAACATCACAAATGATCATTGAGATATGTGTAACATAGCAGGAGCGATTACATGATTTATTTCCGCTCAATATCATGCAAATTGTAGGCTTATTAAATTAAATCTGAAGGGATGTGTCTGTGACAGTGGCGAGGCTACAGAAGGGCCAGGTTTGCACTGGCCCACCCAGATTGATGGCTGGCCCACCCAATCAAAGGTGCCAGAATATTTCGTTTTATTTCCAGACACTACTTTGGTCTGGAAATAATCATATCTGTTGTGAAGGCCTATATATAATTTGAAAATGTATTATTAAAAATACATAACATAATATGTTTTTATTTCGCGCCGGTAAACTCAGCTTTCCATAGCTGTTTCTATGCAGCGTGCATCACCGTCCATGAGTCGCGCTTACAATAGCCTATTTGTGTCGGTTTGTTTCATTTTTACAGTGATTATTTATTCTACAGTAACAATTTATTCTACGGTAACATAGTCACCTGTGTGTAAACAATTTCTACAAAATAAAGTGATGACAATTAAATTAAATCGAGCTTTGGTTCAGTATTGTGTCCTTCCCGCACACCATTATGACGGTAGGCTAACTCTCCAAACACTAAATAGGATTTGAAGAGCTCTGCTTTCAACACAAGCTTTTCCAGTAAAAAGCTACTTTTCCCCAATGTTAAGCTGTGCAGTGCGGCAGTCTCTATTTAATGTCACATTTGTATACTGACAAGCGAGCGAAGGTAAACAACCAAACTGTAGGCTCCATCTCGTATAGTGCTGGTTATTCTATTGAATCGGTTCGTCTTAAACAGTCCTCCTCTCATGTGCAGCTTTGGAAAATCAGATTCATTCTAGCGAATCGGTTCATCTAAACCAGGGGTGTCCAAACTACGGCCCGCGGATGAATTTCAAACGGCCCGCAGGCTGTCTATTAAAATCTATTATACGTGGCCCGCCATGCATAATTTACAAATCGTGCAGTTTCACAATGTCAACACAAGGTGGCAGTACTAGAATTTAGGCCAGGGAAACATTAACGCGCCAAAAGTGGAACGAAACAGCGCTACTTGTGCACCGCACAGGGGGCGACTCACGAGCTCACAAATGTGTTTACTTGCTGAGTGTCTCGATCAGACGACCACTAAACAGCCAGTGAGAAGTGTTCGAGTTCGGCGTAGAGGTCTCAGGTACAAGCTGCAAATCTCTCTGTGATTTAATTCAGTTTAAAGTCAGTTGAAACAGCGCTGACTTAATCAACAACACTAACATGCAAATCAAGAGAAACATTGAGCCGATCCAGTTAGAATACTTTTTCAACCAACAATTCAACAACATTTATCATGGAATTACAGTGGGAACACTACCTGTTACTGTGGTATTTTGTCAGAAATGTAGGTTAATATCTCATTTTATTTAATTTTTAATGTAGGTATGTATTAAATGAGTAATAAAGGCCAAATTACAGACTATTTTTTTGTCATAAACTTGCAGTTTTGTGCATTCGTATTTATATTAAATGTGTTTATAGACTAAATACCATAAAGCCATTCTAGATACAGAAGGGTCATTCTACAGAAACGTCCACTTTTGGTATGACAAAATGTCTTAAAATGTATTTCTTTTTCTAACATTTAAACTTAGACCATTATATAGATTATTATATTACACTTTGACTTTATGAATACACATAAATGACAGCTTAATGATTTTTGTGTGTGTGTGTGTATTTATTTAAAGACCGCATGTACCAATTTTTTTGTCACTGGTGTTACCTTACTTCTCTGGCATTTTTAAACGTTTTTATTAAATATTATTTCTCCATTTTTTCAGCACATGCAGTCAGAGTTACAGAAAAATAATGATAATGCAAAAAATAAGGAGATTATGTGTTTTTTTTTATTTTAATCAGGTTAGTTAAAAGTGTGATTGAATGATGTTAATTCAATTGCGCAACCATGTATTTTCTATAACAATGAAAATATTTAAAAAACAGTTATAAACAAGTAATGATGCAATCCTTTAAATCTTAATTCTTGAGTGTAACAGAATTCAATGAATGTAAAATTATTACCATGTCACATATGACACATTTTATTTAATGTGACAGACAAAAAACAGTAACACCAGTGACACAATGAATCACCAGTGACGTATACATAAGACCAAAGATCCTTATTCTTCAACTATAATTAAGTATGGGACTAAATTTTTACATTTGGTATACAATCAAAGACTTATCATTGACACTTAGTGAAAGCAGTCAGTAAAAGATCATAAAAAACATTTTAAAAATGTCTGTAAAATACGCTGTCTGTAAAGTCGCTGCTTCTCAGCTGCACTCAATTTAGCCACATACCCTCAATTTAGCCATACCTGCCCAAAGGAGGATTAACAATGAGAAAGAAAAGTTATAATCATGTAATCTTAGTGCTATTTTATGCAAAATAACTAAATGAATATCTTTGAATAAAGTTTATCTATAAACGGGTAACACCAGTGACAGTAACACCAGTGACAATTTTCATGAAAAATGCATTTTACAAAATGGCTGCTGCAAGGTATCAATCCACATGTTGTCAGTCATGGTATACTCACTAAATTAAGTAGTTTAATCCATTTGTATTCTAGTTTTTTAAAATTCCCTAACAATTAAGTAGGTCATACCAGAGACTTCAACTAAAAGCTTCATATGAAATTATGATTTTCTAATTAAAATTTCTGATGACTGAAAAGAGACAGTGGACTTTGCATTGGCTTTTCTTCATTGATCTTCAGGAAATAGGAAGAAGGAAGTCAAGTGATGTCATCAGTGTGATTTTTTTATTTCAAAATAAGAGATTTTTATTAAAGGTAACACCAGTGACACAACACCAGGGGACCACTACTTTCATTAAATATTTTATAATATTTATTCAGAAATTGTTGTATTTGAAATGGTAGAAAAACCTGTTTCTGACCTCAAAATAAAGTACTTTCCCTCTGTACATGACTGTGGGGACGAGCACTTCTTGGGCGCTTGGAATTTTTATAATTAATTAAAAAACAAATATTGCCACATTGATGGCTCAAGAAGGTTTAATTGTTCAGATAACATATTGTTTCATATTAAAATATAAAAAAAATTGTAATCCTAAAGTGTTTTTCAAATGTAATATTTCTATAAAGTCTAGGGACAGAAAAGTGGACGTTTCTGTAGAATGACCCAGAAACAATATTTTTAGCTACTTTTTACCATGTAGTGAGGTGCCATGTGTGGTTTAACCTGCGGTGATCTAATAAGAGTACTTTTTAATTTAAATATGAAGAGTTCTAACTCAGTAATATTTAAATTTCACCCTTTAAAAACGAGGTTGTTAAAAGTTTTACAGATATTGTTTGTGTATTAAATTTACATCTGTGTCCTATCTCAAGCTACTCTACTGTCAGCTCAAGCTTTTGTCAAATCTGTCATGTTTTCAAGAAACAAAACTAATATATATATATATAAATAATATATACACACACACACACACACACACACACAGAGCTTGACATTAACTTTTTCCTTTACCAGCCACTGTGGCTAGTGGTTTTCCAAAGTTAGCCACTCAGCATTTTCACTGGCCACAATTTTGCTGTTGGGAAATTAAAAATTAAAGTTGACTTTGACATGCTAAAATTACTTGACTGAGTCATTTTACTTGATTAGCTAGATTTAAAACTAGTGGTTAAACGGATCGTTGTTGATCCGTGATCCGTACGGACCAAGCCCCACGGTTCGGCACGCATGTGATTCGCGGATCAATTGCAAGTTTAACCGCAATAGAGTGAAAGGTTATCATTTGCACGTGTTTTGTCTTGCTGGTTTACACATTAAATAGATATAAAACCATTCCAGCGCTAGAAGTGTTACGTGTGGTGCTGCAGGGATGAGGCAATACACGGTAATCCACAAAGTAAGGGTCTTTAATGAACGTAGGAGCAGAAAGACAACACTAACACACAGTAAGCAAACAATAAGAACGGACAGGGAGTGAAGGGAGTGAGTCCATGATAAAGGGAGTGCTAATGATACAGTCCAGGTGCAGGTGATGAGTGCTGATGGGGAGATGACGAGGGAAGTGAGTGCAGGTGTGGAGACAGGAGGATCCTGGGAAATGGAGTCCGGGAACGAAGGGAACTATGACAAGAAGAGGCAAAAGAGGATTTAATTCGGTAGGCTATCGCACGCCACGCTGTTATCGGTGCGCACAGACGCACATACATACAAGGCTCGCGCGCACACACACACACAGAGAGAGAGAGAGAGAGAGAGAGAGAGGCGCGTTTCAAATAGCTCGCAAACTCCAAATTGATTTCTCTTTCACATCCTCAATGCACTTAGATAGACACATACACGCATTATGACAGTCAAAATACCCCTCTCGGCAAGTATTCTCGTAAACACATTCGGTTATGTCTTAATTGAACGAGGTGAGAATTCGGATGTGTATCTATCGGATGTGTGCGTGCATGGGGTCTTACTCTTAAAATGACAGCAACCTATAAATACCTGCTGTTGTCTGTCATGTAAATCAAACTATAAAATACAGCTTTAACAAAGATTAATCTATATTAAATTTATACAGTGAACAGTGTCATTTTACATTTAATTATTACATTTCTGTACACGAAAATTAATACTACAGTTAGACCTTATACTTTATTTGTAACTTTGTTGTATTTATGCTTGTAATTACAGTATTTGTTCTTTTTACAGTCTGTTCACTTGCCTTTAATAATGTATAAGTTAGGCTAGTAGTTTCTGCTGTGGTATCGGAGTAGTTAAAGTGGGCAAAGTAATAAATGCAAAGTTACCCCCCCACCCCCCAATTTTTTTTTGTGCTGATCCGAAAAATGATCCGATCCGTGACTTAATAACCGTGATATGATCCGAATCGTGAGTTTTGTGATTTGTGAGAACAGACTGGAGTGTTATCCGGTCGCACACCGGACGGGAAGCGCCGCGCCTCGGACATCTCACAGGTAGGCCTGTCATATCGAACACCAGTCCAGTTCTGTACTCGCGTTCTCAAGTTCAAGGTGGCAGTTTAAAACAGTGAATCGAATCACCGTACGTACAAAAAGTTTACTTCAAGAATTAACCAAGTGGCGTCAGTATAAGGAAAAAAACTGCGTAAACACAAAGAGAAAGGGCGATTATTATTTCTCTACATGAAGCACTTAAGGCACAAAAACAAACCTTTTATTAAAATGCACAGTACACAGTCTTGCAGACTAGGGTGAAGTCAGAATTCTCATTTTAAAGACATGGTGCTGCACTTCCTCTCAGTTTGCGACCTGAGCATTTGGCGGGTTGGCGGGTGTTAATTTCAAACCCTTTATATATATATATATATATATATATATATATATATATATATATATATGCGCATGCTTTATATATTAGACAAAAAATAGAGGTCCACCCTATTTCACCAAGGTCCACCCACTTGAAGAATTCTGGCCTCGCCACTATTAAAAATACCATGGTAGCCTGTTCATGGTCACATCGCACCTGCTGCTGTGAACGGAGAAAAACAGACTAAATCATAGCCTGTAAAAGGAATAGGTCTAAACGAAACATAGGCTATGTTACTCCAATTAATTAACAGATTAACAGAAGAAAAAACTGCGTAATATAGGCTGTTCTGAATTTTGGTTAATTTTTGCGCTCCACAAACCTGTTCATGGAAATGATAGAAAGTGTATCCTGTTTGTTTTCTTTATTTTACAAAAGGACAGTGTTTTGTTTTTATTTGTAAGTGTGTTAGATGTGTTATCTATGACCATAAATGACGGAGTATTATAGCCTACTGCTGTTTAAGGAAAAAAAATCCAAGTGATCGCGCCGGCGCCTCACGCGTGTACAGAAGAGTACACACAAAAGGCTATCAGTTGGATTGTTAAATTGACATCACAGCCTGTTCATCAAAATAAAATGCAGTCGACCGAATATAGCCTATGAAAATTACACTGCTCGAGTTCAGCGTGATCACCGCCTCACTGTGGTGTTATGTCAAGCACATTTTTGCTCACGTGAAGACTGCTATTTTACGAGGACACTGAACAAGAGTGAAGTACAAAAACTTGTTTACTAAGTAAAAGTTTAGCAACCAAATGTTAGCCTACATCTCGAATAATATGGAAACATTTGGATTAGTGCTGAATGAGAGAAAGCCCAACGCCGTTTGTTTCACTTTTAAATAAATTGATTTTGGCTTTGCATTTAGGCTATATGTTGTTTATAACGCCGCTATGTTAGTGCTTTATTTTACAATTTTAGCCTATACACATTTTTATAGCCTATTACTATAATTGTATAGGCCTATTTTTTTTTCTATATTTAGGCCTACTCGCGTTATATAGGCCTATTACCTATAGCAAATGGCAACTAAAATAGCCCAAATAACATTTTTTAACATTATACCAAAAGTTATATAATGTGTTTACACAATGACAGGGGTTGCAATCAAGAGAGCTTTACTCAGTCCATTTTAAATTCTATTTTTTGCCGCTTCTGAAATAGGGTAAATCATATAGCCTACTAGCAAAGTTCAAGTTGATGGAGTATTTTATATATCCTATAGAAAACAATTGTAGAATTAGTTTGCTTACTATAAAAGCCAGAAGTGTTTTGAGGCCTCTTGGCCTATGTGACTGTGATTACAAGGGTCAGATGTATCTGAGAAGTTAGCTTGGCCACTAAACATATTTGCTTGTAATTTTCCACCAGACAACAGGTGGCTGTGAAATTAATAAGATCATTATTAAGGGTGTCACGAAGGCTTCTTGCCTCCGGGGAGTGTTGATTGTTTTTGATACAATGTTTCATTTTGCCTATGGGAAAAGTGTTGACCATCAATTGGCAGAATTCCACCACGAGACATTAAGTCAAAAGATGTAGACTAGTTGGCAGTCGGCCACCCTTACAAAGAGAATTATCTAAGCAACACCTGCAGTTTAATTGGTGAAGTGACTGTGGTGAAAATGTTGGGGAGTACTAGGGAGACTCCAGGAAGAGAAAGGGAGAAGCGCACCTGTAAATGAGATCATGGAAAATAACTGTAGAGGTGGATCTCACACTGTAACAGATAAGAAAAATGTATAAAAACTGTGCCCTGGCTAGAGAGATTCAGATGTGGAGCTGGCATCTCACTTTGTTGCTTGTCAATAAAGTTAAACTCCTGGGACCTGGAGATTCGACTCTGAGAGTTTTTCTTTGAGACCAGAACTGAAGGGACACAGAGACACTGAATTTGCCACAACAAAGTATGCTAGAAAAACGTTACTCATTCAATATGTGCATATATCACATGGACGGAGAAGGAACATAATTGTCTAAAATGTCATTTATCTGAAACAGTGACGCACATCTTTAGAGCGAAGATCCATCAAGAAACGCCACCCATTCACTGCGTCTTCATGTACAGTTTTTCTTTTGCGTGCAGAAGTCGTTCGCCAAAGATGATAGCGTAGGCTAAATTGAATGCCAAATTCAGAAATCACTTGTGCACATTGGGCAGGTAATAATAATAGTAATAATAAAATTAATAACAAAAACTCTAAATAGGCTAAATAAATGAAAGTGAGCTGGGCAGCCGACCAAATCAGTCTCCCGACCAGTGGGATTTCTCCTGGAGTTTCCGATGGCCAGTCTGGGCCTGTGGTTATCCCACAATACAAATGATGTTAAGTTATCTTAAAAAAAATATAGGCTACATAAAAACCTGACATTATCCCGATGGGACCAGCTGCACTGTCTGAAGTGAGCAGAGATAACCAGTAGAGCCTGGCTGATATGACAACTCCACAAGTGAAGCAAATAATTTTACCTTGTGCAGTCTTAAAACGGGTCATTGTTGGTTCAATGGCTCACTGCTTTTTAAGTTATTTTTATTTATTTATTTATTTAGCGGGGCATGGCACTGTCTGCGTGAACATGACAGCCATCCAATTGTGTTTGTGGTGTTTGTTGGAGTTTGGATTGTGAATTAGCCTTTAAATGCCTTAATAAGCCTACAATTTGCATGATATTGAGCGGAAATAAATCATGTAATCGCGTCTGCTATGTTACACATATCTGAATGATCATTTGTGACGTTCTTGAGCTGAAAACACCAGAACAGAATGCAGCAGAAAAATAATAATTATAGAGTTATGTGTGACTGTTACGCATGCTAATCACTTCCATACTAAATATACTTTATACTAAAACAAATAGGCATAGCAGAGACCCCCCGAGATAAATGTCTTGCATGCTGAGAATTATTGCTGCTCTGTAATTGGCCAAAATGCAGCGTTCGACTTTTCTGAGATCCTCTACTCTTCCCTGTGGAACCCGGAAGTTGGACCTCTGACCTACTCTCAGTACGATCTGAATCTCTGCGTTTGAATTTTAGAATATTGAATTTGGTGTTTTGAATTTGTTATTCATGTTGAAAACTTGAAGCTGTATTTTTAAGAAGTGAATATTTGCAGTCTAAGAATTCAGAACAAAAAATACGCTGTACGCTGCAAAAAAACGCTGTAATAGGCTTTCTACATATGTAGAAAATTATGCCATAAAAAAATTCAATTTTGTTAAATATCAAATGTCCAGGATTCAAGTTTAAAAAATTCAAATTCAAATCTATATAAAACGGCACTTAATATTCAATTTTGTTAAATGACACTTGTCAATAATTCAAATTTACACAATTCAAATTCAGATCATTTTGTAATATTTCTAGCTCCATATGTTTGCGACTAACAACGAACACTTTGTATTTACTCTTGTGTACTGTATGTTCATTTCTTGTGCTTCCTTGTCGTTCGTTCATCAGCTGTGCTTTATTTTTCGTGAAGCATTTTGTTGCGTGTCAGCTGTGATAAACAGACATCCACTCGCATTGCATGTGTAACAGTGGTCAGATAGTGAGAGGTGTGCTGTCAAACCACTGCACACTGATGACCACTACAGAATGCGGTACTTAGCGTCATTGGTAGTGCCTTCGCCTCACCTGCCAACAGCGATCGTTTCGGGTTCGAAACCAACTTGGAGCAGGGTGGTTAGGATTGGAGTGTGAGTTTTGGAGGCGGTGCAATGAAGAGAGGGGTGTGTTTGTTTGGGTTGATTTCAAATATCAACAATGTCCAATAGCATAGCCTACTAAACCATGTAGATTTAGCACTTACTAGCATGAAGAACAAAAATAGCCTGGCAGAGAAAGTGCATAGAGATCAATTTAAGATTCAAACTCTTGATACAAAACATATCTTTTTTGAGTTCTTGTTTTTAATGTTGATAATATTATAAGAGCAAGCAGTGGCATAACAAGTCAGCCCCAGGCCATATGCAAAAAATAAATAAATAAATAAATAAATAATTTACGGTTTCGTGTGCGTCTATGCGAATGAGTCCCAGGACTTAAATATGAATAATATATTATCACTAACATGCAGACAAAAATTGTTGAACACATTTCTAGGAATGACAACAACAGCATTACAGTATGCACTCCTACATCATTTTGACTTTGCATTGCGGATCTATTTCAAAAATGTCAAAAAAAAACGGCTTTTCAAAAAACGGCTTTTTGCAGTCTACGTTTGAATTCGACCGAATCGACTCTGGCTTTGGAATTTCAGAATGATCTTAGCATCATTTCAGATGCGATGAGTCCGAAGATTATTCCAGTTATGAGTTAATTATTCTGTCACAGACTTTTTTAATGCACATGTTTTATTCCTAATAAATTTACTATAAGTTTCTTCTCTAAATATGTTTCCATCACGTTTTATGTGCATTTTATTTCGTTGAATAATTAGTATCCACCCCAGGGAGTAGGCTACGAGTTACATTTATTCACATCTTGTGCAATATTTTAAAATGTGCAGACGTAGTCGTTTTTTCATAAAACAAATATTGTAGCGTCCAGTCGAAAGAAGTCAGCCAGAACTGATGGTTTAGTGACTTTTTAATGAGTTTCCTTGCAGGTCATAAACCAACGTAAGAGCTGAACACAGAATAAACAAAACAACGTGTCACTCTCACTCAAACATTAGCCATTTTCATTAACGTTTTATCGGTACCAAAGCTTAACAAAACACATCCTCTACACTGTAATACCTTGTTGCCACTTTCGACTGAGGCTATATTCCTTATCTCGTTAACCTTTGTTGCCGTCTCACCTTCTCTTTATCGCTAGCGATCTTTTCCTTTTGCCTTTTTTTTTGTATTAGATCTCCCCGCGCATACCGTTCTTTCAAAATAAAAGCCAGTTTCGGCTAAACAGGAAGTGTCAAAATAAAAGCATATAAATGCAATTAATCATCATACTTTGAGGTCCTTTACACTCCCACCAAATTATTTTCAGTTTTAACACGCATATTTTAAACATAAATAATTTTATATGAAACAATCCCTTTAATGAAAAACTATTAACTTTATAAGCTTATCTGTATGTTATCTTACAGTTTTCTCTTAAGAAGATTCTAATAATAGAACTAACTTATGAACTGGACGCTCAACCACAGACACCCTGCTCCGCCTTTCACCCTTTATGTTCAGATTTCTGTCTCCAAGAATTATTTTGACCCTCCTGACGAGTCCATCTTTGTCTGTTACTGTCTCAGAGACTCTTCCAAGCCTCCACACAGATCTTGGTTGTGTTTCGTCAGTGTCTATCACTACATCGCCTACTTGAATGTTTCTCTTAGGCCTGTGCCACCGTTGTCTGACCATGATGTTATGGAGATACTCCTTCCTCCAGCGGTTCCAAAATTGCTCTGCTAGGAACTGTACTAACGCCATCTTTCCAGGAGGAGGTAGAGCAGTAGTAGCCTTCATGGTGATGAGGTGATTAGGAGTGAGTGGTTCCAAACTGTTTGGATCGTTCAGGTTCTCTGTTGTAAGAGGGCGACTATTCACAATCGCTGCTGCCTCATACAAAAAGGTCCGTAGGGAAGCATCGAGTCGAGCAGATGAGAGTGTTAGAGTAGCGTTGAGAACATTCCTCACAGTCCTTATTTGTCTTTCCCACACTCCGCCTGCATGACTTGCATGAGGTGCATTAAAGACGAAATCGCATTGTTTTTCCGCAAGAAAGGTTCTCAGTCTCTCAGCATCAACTTCCTGTAGAGCTGTAGCGAGTTCATTTTTGGCCCCTACGAAATTGGTCCCTTGGTCACACTTAATTTGCTTGACTGAGCTGTGTAGTGCAATAAAGCATCGCAGTCCATTGATAAAGGCATCGGTCGATAGGTCATCCAACATTTCTACATAAATGGCACGAGAATAAAAGCAAGTAAAGAGCAGGCCATATCTTTTGTGTTCTTTGCGTCCTTGCTTAATGATAAACGGCCCAAAGACATCCATGCCATAATAGATGAAAGGTGGAGAGGGTTCCACTCTTTCTGTAGGGAGATCACTCATTTTCTGTTCTTCCACAGATCGCCTTAGTTTCCGACAAAACACACACTGGCGAATATAGGATTCAACTGTTTGGCTCAGCCTGGGGATCCAATAGCCACTGGATCGAATCTGATTCATGGTAAAGAATTTGCCCTGATGAATAACCCTTTCATGGTGGTATGCAATTATCAGTTTTGTGACATGATGTTCTCTTGGAATGACTGTTGGGTGTTTGAATGAGTCAGGAAGAGATGAACTGTGTAGTCGTCCTCCCACCTTGAGTTGGCCATCTCTGTCTAAGAAAGCATCAAGATGGTGAAGTTTGTTGTTCCTTGGTAATGATCTACCTTTGCTTAGTATTTTTATTTCCTCTTGATATACTTGTCTTTGCAGATCTTTGATGACCACGAGTTCCGCGTTTTGTCGTTCATTAAAAGTAGAGTGTGCATTTGATTTGTCATTCAGCAGACGGCGTCTAAGACGTGCTACGGCACTAACTGCATGAGACCAAGATGAGAACTTTGCCAGACGGTCAGCAAGGCTCATATGTTCTGCAGTTTGTGTGTGTAATGTTTGCACCTTTCTCACCTCAGGATCTCCGACTGGAAGCTCTGTGTTCTCATTTGCTGGAAGTTGTATTTCCTTTTCCCACAGGAATTTAGGGCCTGTGAACCAGTTGGATGATAGCAGTCCATCTACCGTCGTTCCCCTAGATGCCTTGTCTGCAGGGTTTTCACAGGTTGAAACATAAAACCACTGCTGAGGTGTTGTGTTGTTGCGGATCTTTTGCACCCTGTTTGCAACAAATGTGTGGAAACGTCTTGCTTTATTACTTATGTATCCTATAATGACTTTAGAGTCTGTCCAAAAGAACTCTTTCACATTGCTGTACAGTAGCTCCTCTCTGAGCATGTTACTCACTGTGACTGAGACGGTTGCTGCTGTGAGTTCTAATCTTGGGATTGTGGTGACCTTTGTGGGAGACAAGCAGGCTTTCCCCATGACAAAAACGCAGTGAACATCTCTGTCCTTATTTATCATTCTCAGGTAAGAACACTGTCCGTATCCAGTGGTGCTTGCATCTGAGAAGTGATGCAGTTCTCTTTTTACCACTTCTCCAAAGTCGGCAGGCACATAACATCTAGCTATCTGCAGTTTCTCCAGATTATTGAGATCCCTTTTCCAGCACTCCTACCGTGGTCTCAGATGTGCAGGTAGTGGGTCGTCCCACCCGGTTCCTTGTCTACACATTTCTTGTAGGATCCTTTTACCATTGAGGAGATAGGGGGCGACGAATCCTAGAGGACCGTATATCGCTGCTACTGTGGATAATATTCCACGGCGTGTGGGAAGTTGGTCTTTCAGGGCAATGTTGAAAGTGAAACAGTCCCTTTCTATGTTCCAGTGAATGCCTAGTGCTCTCTCGGTTTGTGTCTCACAGAGCGCAAGGTCTTTACTCTTGATGTCAGATGCATGCTCTGACGTCGGTATGCTGCTTAGAACGGCACTACTGTTGGACACGAACTTATGCAACCGCAGGCCACCTCTGGCACACAGTTTGCGTGCCTCTTGAGCTAGCTGCATGCAGTCTTCCACTGTTTTCACACTTGTGACTCCATCATCCACATAAAAGTCTCTGGCTATGAACTGAGAACCTAGTCGGAAAGTAATGCTGTTCTCTTTGGCCAGATGTTTTAACGCATAGTTTGCACAACCTGGCGAAGAGACAGCACCAAAGAGATGCACCGTCATCCTGTACACTTGAGGTTGTGTGCTTATGTCTCCATCTCTCCACCACAGGAAGCGAAGGTAGTTACGATCTCTCTTGGACCTGAAATTGATGGAACATTTTTTCTATGTCACACAGTAGAGCTATTTGATGTTGTCGAAAGCGTAAAAGGACACCTGTCAGATTGTTAATCGCGTCTGGACCAGCCAGGAGATGTCATGATCAGTCAAAAACCACACGCAACTTTTCAGGTTTCTTTGTGTGATAGATGCCATGGTGTGGTATATACCATGTCTCACCAGAGAGTCCATCATCTTTGACTTCTTCTGCTTCACCCTTTGCAATGATGTCATTCATGTACTCAATATAATCCTCCTTGTATTTCTCGTCTTGGGTGAATTTCCTTTTGAGCTGATTACGTCGGATCTGTGCGAGCTGTTTGTTATCAGGCATTTGTGGCCTTTCCTTGAATGGCAGTGGCATCTCATAATGCCCTTGTTCAGTTCTCTTTATGCCTTGTTCAAGTTTATCAAGGAAGACAAGATCTTCTTGAGACACTGTGATGTCGTTTCCACTGACTTCTCTGAAGTCACCTTCCAGTGCACGGATTGCATCCATGGGAGTTACTGGGGGAATTTCTTTGACGATAACACGATGACAGAGGCTGCTCATCATACCTGTCTCAAGGTGGGGTTCTGAACTACCAACTATGCTCCACCCTAAGTCTGTCTGAACTGCACAAGGTTCATCATCTCTGCCTAATATTGTTTGCCTGGGTGCTAAAGCTCTGGGACAGTTGTAACCTATGAGGAGACCCACTTCACAGTTGAGGAGAGGAGGGACTTCATCTATGATTTGTGAAAAGTGACTCCAGCGCTTGGCTGTTTCACGGGTTGGTATGTTTTCACGATTGGCGGGTATGTAATCCTTTGTGTATGCATGAGAGAGTTTGATGACTGTTGCTGAACTGTAGCCTCTTACGAGGAGATCAGACACCTTTCCACTATTTACAACTGTGTTCTTTCCCATCATAGTGGTTAGTTTTAGTTTCACTGGAGACACCTCAGCTTGTAGTTCACGACTAACATCCTGGTCAATAAAAGCAGTATCACTCTGCGTGTCTAACAATGCATACGCAAGTTTTTCTTGGCGTGGATTTACGGCAGATGACACCCACACTGGAACTATCATTGAGGTACTGACAGACTGTCCTTCTCTGGCAACATGAAGTGACATGGCGGGTGTCGTCGCTAATGTGTGATTCTGTGTTGTACCTTCCATGTTCACATGCCTTTGTCTTTTCAGGTCTTTACTGTAGTTCTCATCATGAAGATAGGTTGGGTGTCTTTTTGTGCAAATGTCACAGGTGAGGCGGTGTCTACAGTCCTTTACGCTGTGACCTTGTTTCAAACAGCCATAACACAATTTATTGTCTTTAACATATGTCCTTCTATCTTCCAGAGACATTTTCATGAAGTTTGGACATTTGTGAAGCTGGTGTGTGCCCTCGCACAATATGCATGGAGGTCCCATGTGCGTTTTGGTTGCTGGTTGTTTGTCAGTTTGCACAGTAGTCTTCATGTTAAATGCACTTGCCTTATTCCTTTTAATGTCCTTTAGATTTCTTTTATCGTTGGTTGCTTCAAGAGAGCGAATCGCATGGATGGAAGTTACTGGGTTACAGGCAACTTCTGCCTCTAGGGACAGGAATGTAGCGAAATCTCTGAAGCTGGGAAAGTCTTTGTCCTCCATTAGGGTCTTTGTAACCTGGCGATTCCACCGGGCAGCTGTCCATTCGGGTAGTTTTTGTAACAATTTTTGATTTTCATCGCAGTCGTTTAATATTTCCAATCCTTTTACATGAGGCATAGCAGGCATGCATGCATTTACAAAATCTGCGAAGTTTCTCAATCCTTCAGCATCCTTTGAGTGTATTTTTGGCCAGCAGGACAGTTTCTCTCTATATGCTTTCTGAATAAGAAATGTCTGACCATATCGTTGGTTGAGCCTTTCCCAAGCATCTTGGTAAGCTTCTTCATCATTTCTATAGAAAGTTCCCTCAAGGCATTTACGAGCTGGACCACTCACATACCTTTTTAAGTAGTACAGTTTATCTGCAGCAGAGATGCCCTTTTGGTCAATTAGTGACATGAAAGTAGATTTCCATTCAATAAAGTGAATTGGTTCACCATTGAATACTGCTGGCTCTGGGGTAGGAAGTCTATTCATCATTATACTGTCCTGCACGGCCTTTGCAAGCTGAGTGACACTGGGGGGCTCTGACAACATAGATGAGTTAGACAGGGGTGATGCAGGGGGTTGTGGTGTATAATTTGGGTTCACCTGTTCTCTCTTGATTGGCTGAGCATCATCCATCTGTTTTATCTCTCTGTCATAGGCTTCCAGCCTGGCTCGGGCTGCCTTTACATCCTTTTCAGCTTGCAGATGTTCTAGCTCAGTTTTCTGTATTTCTATTTCTTTCTTATGTTGCTCCTCTAGAGCCTTTATGCTTTCTTTTTGCTTTCTTTCCTCTTGTGCTATCTTATATTCAGCTTCTCTTGCTGCTAATTCTGCAGCTGCATCAACCCGTTTTGATGCAAGGTATGATGATGAGGAGTGGTGGGAGATACTTGAGTTTGCAGCTGTGGAACCGTATATGGAAAGTACATATTCACGATCTAAAAGCTCACGTAGATGACCTCTTTCACGTTCTACATCAAAATCTCCATCAATGCCAGTTAATCTTTCAAAGATTATTTGTACGATGTCACGAGTTACTGATTCACATGCATCAATTTTTCTCCGTAAATCAGTTGATGGTGCTACATAGCTCCTCATCTCAGAGTAAAGTCTCATGACATCGTCCCTTCTTTTCTCCAGATCGTCTGCCAGTGATGACAGCTATGTTTCAGTTACGTCTGACTTTAATCTTGTCTCTCGTGCTTGTGCTTTCCACTGTTCATATAAATTCACAAGTCTTCTTTCCCTTTTACTTGCTTCTTCCCTTTGATATTCAAGCATCTTTTCTGTTGGTGTTTTGATTCTTTCAGAGCGGCGAGCTACATTTGACGTGCTCTGGGCTTTGTTCTGTAGGTCAGCCAACAGTTTTTCCTTACATTTTATTGTTTCCTTTATGTCTTGCATTTTTTTCTCACTTTCGTTTTGAAGTAGGTGTTTACATTCTTCAATTTCCTTTTGTAGATCAGTAATGTGTTCATTAATGTCTCTTGAAATTACAGATGGAGTCTGTGAGTCTTCCATTCTCATTGCAGGCTTTATGTACCTTTTAATTTCCCGACCAACTTCTGCCACCTGCTGGCTATTTGTCGCGCTGCATGGCAGCGGACGGGCAAGCTCTTATGGGGCGTTCACACCAGACGTGACTTGCGCGTAGTTGGATGCTTGAACATTTTGAGTTTACTCGCTTCATTCGCGCGTGAAATTCACTTCACAACAGACACGAATTCGCGTCATGAGAGGGGCTTCTGCCAGGCGGCTCGAGTCTCGTTTCTGCACACTTCCTCTGAATAAACACATCGACTTGTCAGCGGGAAAGTAGATGTAAAATACGACGAATAAGCTCAATTTGCCGGCTTTAGCTAGCTTGTAGTCTCAATATGTGTATATATATATATATAAATAGCTCAAATTGAGTAAAGAGCGTTTTTTACAACTTACCAGATTGTCTGACCTCCTCACTCACTTTCTTCCAAGCAAGATCCTTTTTATTCCTGTTTCTATAAAAGTATGAAGATGTATCGTACAGCGAAGATGATTTTGTCCTCCATTGTTGTTTCGGATTTCTGCCGCCTCTCGCTACGTCGTAATCACGTCACTACTAGAGCAAGCTCCTGATTGGTTAACGCGGCGCGAATTTTCGCCAAAGTTCAGATTTTTCAACTCGCGCAAATCACGCATTACGTGTGTCAAACGCCCGAAATGCTCTATTCGCGCCGTGTCATTCGCGCGGATCGCGCCGCAGGATGTCTATTCGCGTCTTTGCATTGACTTAACATGTAAATCACTCGCGCTTAATGCTTCATTCGCGTCTGGTGTGAACGCACCATTACTGTAGCGTCCAGTCGAAAGAAGTCAGCCAGAACTGATGGTTTAGTGACTTTTTAATGAGCTTCCTTGCAGGTCATAAACCAACGTAAGAGCTGAACACAGAATAAACAAAACAACGTGTCACTCTCACTCAAACATTAGCCATTTTCATTAACATTTTATCGGTACCAAAGCTTAACAAAACACATCCTCTACACTGTAATACCTTGTTGCCACTTTCGACTGAGGCTATATTCCTTATCTCTTTAACCTTTGTTGCCGTCTCACCTTCTCTTTATCGCTAGCGATCTTTTCCTTTTGCCTTTTTTTTGTATTCGGTTGTTAAGTCTGACGTCACGCGGCAGCGCTTCCGGGTCCAAACGCTCTATCTCGTACCACAAGAAAACAACAAACTGTGCTAATATACACACACGATGTGGTGTAATACTATCAAAAAATAATAATCATAACCTTTATCTCCATACCAAAATCCCAGATGGCCAGACAGTGATTCATCTTTTATAAATCGTTAAAATATTAATGTCTGTGACGCTGTGAGCACAGAGACTGTTGTGTAGACTAAGTATTTTAAATGTTTAACTTTTTAAAATGTTAAACGTTTAATATGAATAAATAGCGCTCATAAACGGCCGTCGCGATGGCATTCTCAAGTGAAACGAGTCGAGGCTTGGACCCAGAAACGGCGTTCCTTATCACAACTTAACAAGCGGATTAGATCTCCCCGCGCATACCGTCCTTTCAAAATAAAAGCCAGTTTCGGCTAAACAAGAAGTGTCAAAATAAAAGCATATAAATGCATTTAATCATCATACTTTGAGGTCCTTTACAAATATGACTCATTTAAAATTCTGTACTACTTACATTACTGCATGAATAAGTTTCAGAAACCCACTTTAAAAATGACAGAAAAGCGAATACCGGTCAAATACAATAGATCATCACTAAGACATGGCATGGAGCATTTTATGGTCCATTTATTCAGATTCTTAATGATTTTCAGTACATTTAACATAGACATAATATTGTCAATAACTTGCTATAGCCTATTATACTTCATTTTTCTGAACATAATGTACACCGGTTCTGTCTCGCGCACAGACCTTTGAAAGTATTTGGCTGCAGAAAGACGCGTTCGGCGTGTGCACTGCAGACTATCTAGTGGAATGAATGACTCAACTCACGCATTAAGATTGCTTTGAAACAATATGTATTGTGAAAAGCGCTATATAAATGAAGATGACTTGACTTGACAGTGAGTTACCGCCACCTACTGGCGGTTTTAATATTTAAAAGAATCACTTTTCACATTTTTATCATTGCATATTTCTCTAAACATGTTTTTATTATTTAAAACATTATTAATGTTGTAAAGGTATTTATAAAGATAAAAAATGCACTGGAAAGTCTATTTAGGGGGTAAATATTGTCCTTTAATGGAAAAGGTGCAGTCTAAGTGAAAGAGAGGGGGTACGCAGAAGGATAAATGCCTCAGGGGGTACTCCACTCTAAAAAGTTTGGGAACCACTGTGCTAAATCAACTTGAAGCATGAATTTGGGAAAAAAAAATGCATTTTTAGAAGAAAATTTACCACATTTAGCAACCAAAGAGACTGCAAAATGCATATGTAAAAGTACATATGTTATAGTGTGATTGCTCTGTAAAATAAATTAAAACGTTGAGAATGTGACTCCTACGTGTTTTGCATCATTTTAAATTTTAGTCCATAGTGTTATGCGAAAAAACACACGTAAGAAATAATTGTTGACAGCACTTTTATTTTCAGACAGTTTTTATTCTTTCACACAAAAACACAACAGTGAGTGTCTTTCAATGCTTTTAAAAATAACACTTGTTTCCTTGTTCTTTGTCATATCGCAAATGATGTGTATTAACACTCATTTTAAATTAAATGTGTGCATGTGTTTGAATACTGTTTCACAAAGCAGCATGCTCTGTCTTTAGTAAGTACGGTGTGAAGTGGTGGTGGTTTGCTTTATTTGGATTGTTGGTCCACCAGTTGAGATTGTGTGGGAACCACCTGAGGAACCAGAGTGAGATCCACCCGATGAGACAGTGTGAGATCCGCCTGAGATAATGATAGATCCACCTGAAAGGCAAAAGAGAAAGAGTCAGTAATGCTTAATGTAAAACATGCCTGAAACTGACCATACCACTATATGCAACTTAGATTTCAATTACCTGGTATTTGAGTCCTGGAAGAGTAGGAGGAAGGGGAAAAAAAATAATTAGTGAAGCCATTCCAGGACATGATAATGTAACATGATCCATGCTCCACTGATTTTACCTCACATTAACTTTATAAATAAATGACCTTACTTAAAGTCCTGATTTTCCAAAAGGTTCCTGTAGGTGGCGATCTCCTGCTCCAGACGGCTCTTGATGTCCAGCAACAAGGTGTAGTCTCGTCCCTGTTGCTCAATGCTAGCCCGCATTTGACACAGCTCAGCTTCCAATATGTTGATTTGGTTCTGGTAGCCTGCTAGCATAGCACTGTACCTAGCCTCTGTTTCTGCTAGTGAGTGCTCCAGTGCCGCTTTCTGTATGAGTAATGAGAACATGCAGAAAGATCTTAATAAATCACCATTGGTCTGCTTTTTTCAAGTTTTATGTTACCGTTTTTCTCCCTTTGGTTCAGGTAATGTGTCTAATGTCTCTCTCTCTAGTCTCTACATTCCACTTGTGTCTCACCATGCTGAGTTGAGACTGTAGCTCGATCTCCAGACTCTGCAAGGTGTTTCGCAGCTCTGTGATCTGTGACCTGGTCGTTTGTATGATCTCTGTGCTGTGGGCCACCTCTTTGGTCAATGGTTCCGTCTAAAAGAGAGACAAAAACACTGTACATCACAATCCAGGCACTACTTCAAGTGACATGCTGGAATGTGTGGTTTATTGTTCAGTGAAATGAGGGGTTTTGATGGCAAAGTATAATTCACAACCAAAGGGTACAAGGAGACAGACGAGGACTTACCTGGTTTTTAAACCAGGTTTCCTGTTCCCTGCGGTGTTTCTGTATGATGTTTTCGTAATGAGTACGAATCTCCTCCAGAACCCTGTTCAGGTCTTGCTGAGGAGCAGCATCAACCTCTACGTTCACTGTGCCTGTCAGCTGACACCTCAGTGCAGCCAGCTCCTGAAATGTCACAATATAATATAATATAATATAATATAATATGTGAATATTACATGTAGTCAAGTATGGTGCCCCATACTCAAAATTTGTGCTCTGTGAGTGAGCATTGAACACACAAACACCCGGAGGAGTAAGCAGCCATTTTGTTTTGTTGCGGCACCCGGGAAGGAGTGATTGGGGGTACCTCAATTGTGGATAATGAGAGTGAAAGACAGCACTGTTCATTCACTTCCCCAACCTACATTTCTTACCGGTACTGAGACTCAACTGCGACCTTCGGGTTACAAGTTCGACTTTCTAAACATTAGGCCACAACTGCCCCCAATATAACATATAATATAATATAATGGTCCAAACTTTCAGGATCAGTCATACATAGATGATTCTGTCAGAAAACTACTACAAACCTCCTGGTGGTTCTTCTTCATAAACGCCAGCTCTTCCTGCAGACACTTGATCTGCATCTCCAGGTCGGCCTTTGCCAGGTTCGTCTGGTCCAGCAAGCGACGCAGGTTAGCGATGTCAGCCTCCACAGACTGACGCATCACCACCTCATGCTCATATCTGATTGGTGGAAAGGTCACACAGGGAATTAAACTCACCGATCAATGATTAAACATGATGAGTATCATATATATACACATACTACTGTTCAAAAGTTTGGGGTCGGTAAGATTTTTAATGTTAAATGTTTTTGAAAGTCTCTTATGCTCACCAATGCTGCATTTATTTGATCAAAAATACAGTAAAACAGTGTAATATAAAATATTATTACAAATGAAAATGACTCTTTTCTATTTTAATATATTTTAAAATGCAGTTTATTCCTGTGATGGCAAAGCTGAATTTTCAGCACCATTAATCCAGTCTTCAGTGTCACATGCAGAAATCATTCTAATATACTGATTTGGTGCTCAAGAAATATTATTATCATCAATGGCATAGTATTTTTTGGAAATCGTAATACATTTTTTTCAGGAATAGAAAGCTCAGAGAACAGTATTCATTTAAAATAGGAATCTTTTGTAACATTACAAATGTCTTTACTTTCGATCAATTTAATGCATCCTTGCTGAGTAAACTTTATGACTCCAAACTTTTGAATGGCATATATAAGCAATGTAAAGCTACTGCATTTTAGGCATCAACCTAAGTTAAGTCTAAGTTAGTGGTCATCACTGTTTAACTTACTTCACCCCGAAGTCATCAGCAGCCAGTTTAGAGTTGTCAATCTGCAGGAGGATGTTGGCGTTGTGGATGGTAGCATTTTTAATCTGAAAGGTAGAAAATTGATATATAAATTTAGTACATAAGATCATCAGACCCTGAAGTGATTATATGCAGTCTGTTTTTCAGCTGCTATATCCAATGAAATTTAATTTTTCTAGAATTTGCTGGTCTCGTGTCATATTCATTCAAAGATCACTGTACCTTGTCCTTCAGGTCACTGATGGTGTTCCAGTAGGCGCTGTAGTCCCTCTGTGCAATCGGCCCCTTCTTCTCATAGTACTCGCGAATCTGCCTCTCCAGAATGGCATTGGCAGCCTCCAGGGAGCGCACCTTCTCAAGGTAGGACGCCAGACGGTCGTTCAGGTTCTGCATGGTGGCCTTCTCATTCAGCTGGAAGTCAGTTACAACGCAGCCTCCAGGCAATATGCCATGTCCTCCACCGTATCCTCCACCAAAACCGTATCCTCCACCATATCCTCCACCATATGCTCCACCATATGCTCCACCGCCTCCAATTCTGGAATGCAGCAAGGAGGAAGAGATGCGGGTGTTTCCACCATAACAACCTCCATACACGCTGTAGGCCTTTTGTGGAAAGACTGTCGGACAGTTACGACCCTTGGTGATTATGGACTTTGAGGTCACGGTCCTGGGACCTTGGGACCTGCAGGACATAGTGCGAACAGAGAGCGACATGGTGGATGGATACGGAGATGAGATGAACCCAGAGAGGACACTGCAGGAAACCGTTAGAGTTGTCCTGACGAGGATGGCACATTTGAGCCCGGCTCTGCCCTCTTATAGAGATGGAGATCCAGGGCGGCTCCTGTACTTTGTGGGTGGGTGAGGGAGGTAGGGTGTGTGTGAGAGAGTGTGTGAGTGCCAGACCCAGCTGTCACCACCAGCAGAGTTAAAACTTAAAGACCAGTGTTCCACCCTAGTGAGGAAACTGCAAAAGAATTTTGTACTCCTGAGATGTACTCACCCTTCAGACTACAATGGAGGGAGTGCAATAAGACTACTAGGCTTTTGACACACACTGTGTGTATACAAGTTGTATGCATGTGTGTGTGTGTGTGTGTGTGTGTGTGTGTGTGTGTGTGTGTGTTTATGAGTGTGTTTGCAAGTGTTTTGTGCCAGTGGAGGAAATCCCTTTGACAGTTAGAGGCAGAAAAAGGAGGCTGAGCTGGTCATGTGAGGATAGAGATGTTATAAATTCACCATTTAAGGATTTGTCTGACAGGTAACTCCCTGAGGCGATGTGAGATCATCTGAGACAGTTTCACCACCCTTTTACAGGTCATACGAATCAGCTTGAGAACTTGGGTGCCCAGTATGGGTATTTTATTTTATTCTTTTATTCTTTTATTTTATTTTTTGTAAAGTTTATTTCTTTAGAAATAATCTGTGTGTGCATGTTTGCCTGTCTTGAGCATTGGTTATAATTAAACAATGCTTTAGGTAAAAACTGTGGTGGGGAATAATGAGAAATCTTTTCTTACAAGGAAGAATCACAAAGTTGTTGCTTTTTTATTAGAAGAAAGGGTGCATTAAATGTCTACATTAAATTTTGAGTAAAAAAAAATGTACATTTTCTTAGTTTCCTTAGTAATAAAGCTTCTTTATTCTGCATCTGAATCTCAGAGATAGATAGAGAGAGAGGGAGGGAGAGAGAGAGAGAGAGAGAATTATTCTGCTTTCACACACTAGAGGTCGCTGTGAGAGCACTAGATTCAGTAGCAGCGCTGATTTTCGCAGCTCTCGCCAGGTGTAGTGGCGCGCGCATGTAATCCAAGCTATTGGGAGGCTGAGGCTGGAGGATCGCTTGAGCTCAGGGGTTCTGGGCTGCAGTGGACTATGTCGATCGGGTGTCCGCACTAAGTTCGGTATCGAAATGGTGCTCCTGGGGGAGCTTGGGACCACCAGGTCGTCTAAGTGAACCGGCCCAGGTCGGAGACGGAGCAGGTCAAAGCCCCCGTGCCGATCAGTAGTGGGATCGCGCCTGTGAATAGACACTGCAGTGCAGCCTGAGCGATACAAGCGAGACTCAGTCTTTTGTGTGTAAATTTATTCAGCGAGCTTTATAAGCTGAACATAAAACAAAGCATTGTTGATAGTAAATTAAAGCTTTTTAGGTGTGGTGAAAAAGAGTGATTTTGTGTAGGCCTATTGTACTTAGTCAAATGACAGTAGCCTATGCTTAAAAATGTTGAAAAAACTGAATTTTTGATTATCTGTTTGGAGATTCGTACTAACAGTATTGAAAATGTAACCTACCACTTGTGAAACTGTCGTTCCTAATTGTAGCATAATCATCTGTTTTCATACACTAGGGGCGCTGTGAACGCACTAGAGCAGGGTCATTCTACAGAAACGTCGACTTTTGGTATGGCAAGATGTCTTAAAATGTATTTCTTTTTCTAACATTTAAACTTAGACCACATTATTAGATTACCCTTTGACTTTATGAATACACATAAATGACAGCTTAATGTTTTTTTTTTTGTTTTTTTGTTTTTTTTTTTTGCATTTATTTAAAGACCGCATGTACCATTTTTTTGTCACTGGTGTTAACTTCTCTGGCAATTTTAAAGGTTTTTATGAAATATTATTTTTCAATTTTTTCAGCACATGCAGTCAGAGTTACAAAAAAATAATGATAATGCAAAAAAAGGAGATTACGTGTTAGTTTAATCAGTTTTGTTAAAAGTGTGATTGAATGGTGTTAGTTCATTTGCGCAACCATGTATTTGCTATAACAATGAAAATATTTGAAAAACAGTTATAAACAAGTAATGATGCAATCCTTTAAATCTTAATTCTTGAGTGTAGCAGAATTCAATGGATGTAAAATTATCATGTCACATATGACACATTTTATTTTTATTTTTATTTAATGTGACAGACAAAAAACAGTAACACCATTGACACAATGAATCACCAGTGACATACATAAGACCAAAGATCCTTATTCTTCAACTATAATTAAGCAGATGGGACTAAATTGTTACGTTTGGTATATAATCAAAGACTTATCATTGACACTAAGTGAAAGCAGTCAGTAAAAGATCATAAACAACATTTAAAAATGTAAAATACACTGTAAAGTCGTTGCTTCTCAGCTGCACTCAATTTAGCCATTTACCCTCAATTTAGCCATACCTGACCAAAGGAGGATTAACAATGAGAAAGAAAAGTTAGAATCACATAATCTTAGTGCTATTTTATGCAAAAGAACTAAATGAATAGCTTTGAATAAAGTTTATCTATAAATGGGAGTCACTGGTGTTACCCATAAAAAGGTGACACCAGTGACAGTAACACCAGTGACAATTTTGATGAAAAATGCATTTTACAAAATGGCTGCTGCAAAGTATCAAACCACATGTTATCAGTCATGGTATACTCACTAAATTAAGTAGTTTAATCCATTTGTATTCTATTTTTTTTTTTTTAAATTCCCTAACAATAAAGTAGGTTATACCAGTGAGTTCAACTAAAAGTTTCATATGAAATTATGATTTTCTGATTAAAATTTCTGATAACTGAAAAGAGACAGTGGACTTTCCATGGGCCTTTCTTCATCTTCAAGAAATAGGAAAAGGGAAGTCAAGTGATGTCATCAGTGTGATTTTTAATTCAAAATAAGAGATTTTTTGTTAAATGGTAACACCAAGTCAAGTCACCTTTATTTATATAGCGCTTTTTACAATGCAGATTGTGTCAAAGCAGCTTTACAGTGATAACTGGTATATAATTTTGGCTGCACAGCAGCTCTTAAAGAAAATGGTGTCATTGTACATCTTAAGTAAATTCAGTATTGATTCATTCGGTTGTAAGAATCAATAGTTATTAATTTAGTTAATTTACCTATATCAGCATTGGAGTGAACAGTGATGTCATCATCCAGCTCAGTTCAGTTTGCATACAATGGTGTCAATGCAGGCATATCAAAACACTGTTGAATATCAAATGTCAAGTGTCCCCAACTAAGCAAGCCAAAGGCGACAGCGGCAAGGAACCCAAACTCCAACAGGTGACATCAGGTGGCAAACAGGTGTTAAAATGGAGAAAAAAACCTTGGGAGAAACCAGGCTCAGTCGGGGGGCCAGTTCTCCTCTGGCCAACAGTGAACAGTGCTTTATTATGATTCAGGCAGCTATCATAAGTCCGATTGGGATCGCAACAGTCAAAGTATTTATTCCAGTTCCATCCAGCTGAGGATCGTATTCATCACGCCGGTATGGACGGTTTGTTGAGGAACTGTGCCACTGGCTGTCGTGTCGATGAGGCCTTCACAGTGGATGATCTAGTTGACTCAATCTCTGCTGACACTTCAGGGCTGCGTTGTGGTCGTTGCCACGGTCCTCGATCTCACCTGGATACGGCCCGGATACGGCTGACTACGGTAAACCTCGGGATAAACAGAGAGACTAATATTAGCGTAGATGCCATTCTTCTTCTGATGTAACGAGTACATCTGGTGTTATAGGAAGTGTTCCCGGTTCCGGCTGACCTAATTTATGCAGCCTAACAATCCTTTAACGGATTTGAAAACATAAATTGATAATGTGTTATGTGTATGCCAGGTTAAAGAGATGCGTTTTTAGTCTAGATTTAAACTGACAGAGTGTGTCTGCTTCCCGAACAATGCTAGGAAGATTGTTCCAGAGTTTAGGTGCCAAATAGGAGAAGGATCTACCGCCTGCAGTTGATTTTGATATTCTAGGTATTATCAACTGGCCTGAATTTTGAGATCGCAATAGACGTGAAGGACTATGATGCGTTAAGAGCTCGCTCAGGTACTGGGGAGCTAAACCATTTAGTGCTTTGTAAGTAATTATCAAGATTTTAAAATCTATACGATGTTTAACAGGAAGCCAATGCAGTGTTGACAGAACCGGGCTAATATGGTCATACTTCCTAGTTCTAGTAAGAACTCTAGCTGCTGCATTTTGTACGAGCTGTAGTTTATTTATCAAGTGAGCAGGGCAACCACCCAGGAGAGCGTTACAGTAATCTAGCCTTGAGGTCATGAACGCATGAACTAACTGTTCTGCATTTGTCATTAAGAGCATATGTCGTAGTTTAGATATATTTTTAAGATGGAAGAATGCGGTTTTACAAATGCTAGAAACATGGCTTTCAAATGAAAGATTGGTATCAAAGAGCACACCCAGGTTCCTAACTGGCGGCAAAGACTTAACAGAGCAGCCATCAAGTGTTAGACAGTATTCTAGGTTATTACGTGAAGAAGTTTTTGGTCCAAAAATTAGAATCTCTGTTTTTTCTGAATTTAGTAGTAGGAAATTACTGGTCATCCAATTTTTTATATCAGCTAAGCATTCCGTTAATTTTGTGAATTGGTAAGTTTCGTCAGGGCGCGAAGAAATATAGAGCTGAGTATCATCAGCGTAACAGTGAAAACTAACGCCATGCTTCCTAATGATATTTCCCAAGGGTAGCATGTACAGAGTGAAAAGCAACGGTCCTAGTACTGAGCCTTGCGGTACTCCATATTGAACTTGTGATCGATATGACATCTCTTCGTTTACTACTACAAACTGATAACGGTCAGATAAGTATGATTTGAACCATGACAATGCAATTCCACTAATGCCAACATAATTTTCGAGTCTATTTAAAAGAATATTGTGGTCGATATTGTCAAATGCAGCACTAAGATCCAGTAACACTAATAGAGAGATACAACCACGATCTGATGATAAGAGCAGATCATTTGTAACTCTAATGAGAGCAGTCTCAGTACTATGGTACGGTCTAAATCCTGACTGGAAATCCTCACAGATACCATTTCTTTCTAAAAAAGGAACATAGTTGTGATGATACTGCCTTTTCTAGTATTTTGACAGAAAAGGAAGATTTGAGATCGGCCTGTAATTGACTAATTCTCTAGGATCAAGTTGTGTTTTTTTTATAAGAGGTTTAATAATAGCCAGCTTAAAAGTTTTTGGTACGTATCCTAATGATAAAGATGAATTAACGATATTAAGAAGAGGATCTATGACCTCTGGAAGCATCTCTTTCAATAGCTTAGTCGGTATAGGGTCTGACATACATGTTGTTGATTTTGATGATTTAACAAGTTTAGACAATTCTTCCTCTCCTAAAGCAGCTAATGAATTGAATTTTTCCTCAGGGATACTACAATACACTGTCTGACGCGATACTGTAGTAGACGGTTGCATGGTTATAATTTTCTCTCTAATATTGTCAATCTTGAAATGTTCATAAAGTCATTACTGCTGTGCTTTTTGGTGACACAACTCCAGGGGACCACTACCATCATTATATATTTTATAATATTTATTCGCATTTTGTTTTTTAATGTAATTTACATCATATGTGATAGTTATGTATACATTATTGTATTTTAAAAGGTAGAAAAACCTGTTTCTGAACTCAGTACTTTCCCTCTGAACATGACTGTGGGGACGAGCACTTCTGTGGTGCTTGAAATTCTATTTAATTAATTAAAAAACAAATATTGCCACATTGATGGCCCAAGAAGGCGTAATTGTTCAAATAACACATTGTTTCATTTTAAAATATAAAGAAATTGTAAAGTGTTTTTCAAATGTAATATTTCTGTAAAGGCTAGGGACAGAAAAGTGGACGTTTCTGTGTAGAATGATCCAGCAGCGCTGATTCTCTAAAAAACAAACCCTCATGAAAATAAACATAGAAAGTGCTTGTCTTTAAATCATGAGATGATATCTAAAGAAAAACAATCTCCACTCGTTTGTTACCACTGTTATGTCATTTATTTGTCATCATCCTTGTGTCCTTATCACTTGACGTGACTAGTCATCTGCTTTGTTGGATAGGATTTTGGAGAGATCTGGCTTTTTAATTGTTGGAAGGGTAAAAATAAAGTCTGAGTCCTCAAAAGCCTGGTAGTCCTTGAGACCCATCCTGTCTGAAGTTCTGTTACGTTTGAATTTCGCACGGCACTGCCTGTGATCCAAAAAATTGGAGAAAATGCAATTCGTTACTCTTTAATCAGAAAACTTGGATTACATTTAGATATATGTTTTGGTCTGCATGAAAATATACACTAACCTCTTGCCCGGCTCAGACAGCCACCAGGAACTGCTGGGTCCATCTTCGAGATGGGTCATTGGAGGGTCACTCTCATCGATGAGGACATCCGACTGCAATTAAAGCACATTAGGATTGTTTTAGAAGCCAGATTTTAATCTCAGAAAAACCACCTGAGCCATTCTTGGGAAAAACAGAGCTTTATAAAACAACCCCTAACCACACACTCTTTTTATTTTTAGTTTCCAGGTGCTTCCCAGAAGATGGTGTGTCGATGCTCCACTTCTTATGTTGTCCAACTCTTGTGGAGTTCAATGTAGTTTAGATTGTTCTTCATTTGATTCCTGAACAAACGACTCTAATAAATTGTTTTTTTTTTTTTTTCAGTGAATCAAACACATACAGCTTATGTCTTCTGAACCTATGAATTGAAAATTTTGATTTTATCATTTCACGTAGTTGCCCGTAGGTCTAGTAAAGGTATGGTCACATTAACAAAATTATGCAGACAAAAAAAGATCTATTGTCAGTATTGTAGCAATTGCCAATGTGACAATTTTTGTAACTTGATTTTGACAAGTACATTTTTCAAGTATCTGTACATTATTGAAGTTTTTTTTTTTTTCTTTTGGGAAACTTACTTTGGTATACTCCAGCAAAAATCATACTTTTTACTCTACTTAATTTAATAAAAACATATCGTTCCTCGTTATTTTGAACTGAATATATCGCCCCCCCGATACCCAAGCTGAGATGCGATAGATCGATTCATGAACGATCCAATTCTTTCCAATGATCCTGTTGATTTGGTCTCAAGATGCACACCAGTGATGTTTTTGTTTTTTTTTCCTAATTGAACTAAGGTCTAATCCTGACAATCCATGGTTCATCAATCAGTGCTTTAAGTTAAAAATCATTAAAAATCAATTACTTGTGTACTTTTACTCAAGTAATATTTAAAATATTTCTACTTTTACTAGAGTAATATTATATTAGTGTTGTGTCTATCCGAAAATCATTATATTTTATGAAGCTATAGATAGCAATAACTCGATGGAGGCCGAGTGCACTTACAACTCAACTTTTTACTTTTTATGAGAGGGGTATACGCCATCACACAGCGCCATCTAAAGCATAAGACAACAATTGCAGGATAACCCAGTTTCTAACACTAAATACATAACATTTCCTCCCAACTTAAATCAAAAGTGATCATACACAACAAGGGAGTATTACTTTTCTTGAATTCAACTTTAACCACAGTTTAGCAAGCACATCTTACTCAAACTACTACATATGAATCTATTCCTCTAACAGGCATACACATTAGGATGCTTGATAACGGTCAGGTGGCTTAGTAAGACAGGTAGGATAACGCTTAATAGCCTCTCTCGTTTGTACAGTCCCGGAAAGTGATTTGTCAATGTTGCCAGTCCCTAATTTGTCAGTTATCACATCCACAAGATTGTCGGTCTTTTCCCCGGCATTCTCCTGAAGCGGATGTGCCTGGGAATTATCAGCCAAACAGGAACTTCTGGTTTCATCTGCGTTTCAGAGGATTGAGTCCCTTGTTTCAGTAGTTGATCTACATGACATTTCCAGGTTCCAGCCGCACCCACGTTGACGATGTAGGAGACATGTCCCGTTCTAGACATCACCAATCCAGGTATCCATTTGTCCCTTTTTCTATAGTCACGAACCAGGACGGAGTCTACAGCACGAAATTCTCTCAACTTAGAGTGTTCTTGGCGTCGTAACTGCTGAACATCCTGGGACTGTCTCACGATTTTGGCAAGATTAGGTTTTAGAAGATCCAGCCAGGTTCTTAGCTTGCGACTGAGAAATAGCATTGCAGGTGGCTCTTTAGTAGTAGCATGTGGAGTGTTTCTGTATGTTAACAGGAATCCATCAAGTCTCTGTTGGATTGGAGCTGATCCTCTGGAAGCTTTTAGAGCGTGTTTGAGTGTTTGGACAAAATGTTCAGCTTGCCCATTACTAGAGGGGTGATAGGGCACAGAGCGGATATGTTGCACCCCATCTGCCTTCAGGAAAAGTAAAAACTCCTCAGCACAAAACTGTGGGCCGTTGTCACTGACAATGATATTAGGGACACCATAATGACTGAAAAGTCCTCGTAAGACCTGAATGGTTTTGCTTGTGGTAGTACTGTCCATAATGGAAACTTCAGGCCTTTTGGAGTGCACATCAACTACAATCAAGTACATATGGCCTTCAAAGGGACCGGCAAAATCCACATGTATCCTTTCCCAAGGATGAGCTGGCCAAATTCATGGGTGAAGTGGTGCAGGACAGGGGGCATTTTGGATACGCTGACAAGACTGGCATGATTTGGACTGAGACTCGATCTGTCCATCAATACCTGGCCACCAAACGTAGCTGCGGGCCAGATGTTTCATCCTTACCACCCCAGGATGGCTCATATGCAGATCAGCTAACACTCGGTAGCGGAGTTTTGTAGGTACAACGACACGATTCCCCCACGTTAAACATCCTTGAGCGACTGTGAGCTCGTGGCGACGCGTCACAAAGGGTAGCAAGTCTGTGGGCACCTCTTTAGATTTTGGGAACAGTTCAGCTGAAACCATGTCCAGCACAGGTGACAAAGTGGGGTCCGTTAGGGTGTCATGTCTAATTTCGGCACTACTGACAGGCAGGGTGGCTACATGGGCAGCATAGAACACATCCACAGTGTCCATTTTCTCAGTGTGTGTCACTGGTAATGGCAGCCGCGACAGTCCGTCTGCATTGGCATGTAAAGCTGCTTTCTTATACTCAAGGACATAATCATGGGCAGCTAATAGCAAAGCCCATCGTTGCATTCTGGCTGCTGCCATGGGTGGAATGCTCTTGTTGGGACTAAGAATAGCAGTTAGAGGTTGATGATCTGTAAGGAGGGTAAACCGTCTTCCGTATAAGTACTGATGGAATTTGTGAATTCCAAAAATTATACTCAGGGCTTCCCGTTCAATCTGAGCATAATTTTGTTCCGCCTTACTGAGTGTCCGGGACGCAAAAGCAATCGGCTTTTCCTCCCCATCTTGAAAGACGTGATATCACCCCCACCCCATATGGGGAAGCATCACAAGCGAGACGAATTGGTAGCTCTGGATCATAGTGTGTGAGTACAGCTGGCGAGGTAAGATGACCTTTCGCTTTCTGAAATGATTTTTCACAGGCTGCGCTCCAGTACCATTTCTTGTCTTTACATAAAAGATTATTAAGTGGGTTCAGGACAGATGCCAAATTTGGAATGAAACGGCCATAGTAGTTGATCATCCCAAGAAAAGAGCGTAATTGACTTACGTTGGTTGGTGCAGGTGCTTCCTTAATTGCTTTGATCTTTTCTGGTGATTTGTGTAATCCAGCTGCGTCGATGTAGTGACCCAGATACTCCAGTGACTGTCTGAAAAATTCACATTTTTCACGCTGCTATTTCAGACCATATTTCTCCAGTCTAGTGAGTACTTGGTCTAGTGTCTTGAGGTGTTCCACGTCATCTCGTCCTGTTATCAGTATGTCATCTAACTAGAACTTGATCCATTGCTTTCTGAAATAATGCAGGGGCCGGGGCGATCCCGAAGGGCAAACGGTTATAGCAAAATAGCCTATTTTGAGTGGATATGGTGAGTAATTTTCTTGACTCCTGTGCCACTGGCATCTGCAAGTAAGCACTTGACAAGTCCAGCTTACTGAATAATTTACCACCAGCCAGAGATGCAAAGAGATCTTCGATGCGTGGGATTGGGTAGTGATCCACACAAATGTCTGGGTTGAGTGTCACTTTAAAATCACCACACAGTCTCACTGAGCCATCTTTTTTAATAACTGGTACCACAGGTGTGGCCCACTCACTATACTGTATTGGTGAAATCACTCCCAACTCTGTTAAACGAGTCAATTCAGTCTCTATTTTTGGTCGAATAGCGTAAGGTACGACCTGTGGCTGGTAGAATTTTGGAGTATGGTCTGGCTTTAGTGTAATTTTAGCCTCAGTTCCTTTCATGGTGCCTAGTTCTTTCCCGAAAACTTGGGAATGCCGTTTTAACACGGTATCAGTCGTGTCTGTGACTCCATGCCTGACTGTTTTTATGTCTTGCCAATTTAGTTTTATAGCTCTCAGCCATTCTCTACAAAATAATGGTGGTGCATCACTGTTAACGACATACAATGGCAATCATGTCGACTGATTGTTCAACTTCACCGCTACACTGATGACCCCTACTGGCGCTAGTGCTTCACCCGTGTATGTCTTTAAGATTATGTCAGTCGGCTGCAGTGGAATATGCTGCAAGTTACTGTCATATTTTTCTTTTGAAATTAACGATACTGCAACGCCTGTATCCAATTCCATCTCAATCATTTTCCCTTCAATTTCTGGAGTTATACAGATGTGTGCCAGTTGCTCATTTCTAGTTACCATATACAGTGACATTTCCTTCTCGGTGTCTGTACTGGACGCACCACTTTGTTTTCCTCCAGTGTCCAGATGATGCACTCGTCTCTTATTGTCTTCACCACGTCGTTTACATGGCTTAAACTTACTCTCGCGCTTTCTTTCTCTCTCAAAGTTCCGTTTATTTCTGCACACTCGTCCGATGTGGCCTTTCTTTCCACATGAATGGCAGGCTTGGTCCTTGTACCAGCAGTCCTCTTCCGTGTGGTTCGTTTTCCCGCATCTCTTACAGTTGCGTCTCTGTTTGGGCGAGGAAACATGCATTGCATTCACCTTAAGGGAACTGCTGAGCTGCTGCGCTTCGCGGGTGACGGTTTCTGCGGCAACAGCGATCTCCACCGCTTTGTGAAAAGTAAGTGCAGCCTCCAAGTCGTTTTTATATTGCCTCGTTGTTTAATCCACAAATAAATCTATCTCTTAGGGCATCTTCCAAGTGTGTACCGAAGTCACAATGTTCAGAGAGTTGTTTTAAGACTGCTACGTACTGTGAAATTATCTCCCCTTGCTGTTGATTGTGTTTGTGGAAACGGAATTGTTCCGCAATTATGATGGGCTTTGGTGAAAAATGGTCCGTTAACGTCGTAATAATCTCCTGATACGTCTTTTCTCCTGGTTTAGCAGGTGCAACCAAGGTACGTAGAAGACCGTACGTTTTAGTGCCCATAACACTTAACAACACTGGTACTCGTTTTTCCTCGTCGATATCATTCGCCTTTGTGAAGTGATCAAACCGTTCAATATATGTTGTCCACTGCTCGATGGCCTCGTCAAAAGCATCAATATGCCCGATAGTCGCCATTCTGTGCGTGAATGATGTTGATCAACGTTACACCCCTGCGTGATTGCGTTGGCGTCTTCAGCAAATGTGTACTCATTTTCGACAGAAAAGTATGCTGGTTCCCAGCTAACCAAAATACGTGACTGTTACGTAACTGCAACGTAATTTGGTTACCAAACTTTCGTCGTGGCGACGTAACTAGTTACGTTGTGGCAACCGGAAAAGTGAAATTCCCGGATACGTTGCCACAACGTAACTTTGTGACGTCGCCAGTTAGTAACTGCGATGTCATGGCAACGGCGTTGTGGAACTGCTGAATAAGTGTTGAAGGGCAATGCTGTCCAAGTATTTTAATACTATATTTAGTACGATATGCATTGGTAAAAGAATGTACATGCCACAACCATTACTTCCAGAAAAAAACCCAAACATCTAAGCAACTTCAACGCTCCACAACCTCACTGAGAAGTCCCATGAGGAGGTAAGCACGAAACGGTCCTTGTCAATAATCTTCAAGCTTTAGGAGAATAAATTATGGTAACAATGTTAATGAGAAGTCTTTTTTTTTTTTTTTAAATAACAAATATTAAACAAAACATGTAAGGAAAAGACATAAAATAATAGTATGAAAACTAAGAAAATTGAATAAACTCTTTTTGTTTTTGTTTTTTCAGTTATTGTACCTAGGCCTACCTAGTGATGTTGCTGGTATGTGCACGCCAGAAGTTCACCTCTAGAAATGAATAACACCACATCAAGACTCAACATGGACAACAACAACAACAAAAAAACTTTGAGTCACACATATAAAATGAGGACTGTCCTTACTTTTAGGAGGGTTTTGTTCAGGCTCCAGGGCATATTGCTAAATATGAACGTGGATGAAGCCCAAATAATCAGCTGTAAAAATCATGCTGTCATCCTGTTTTACAGCCAGTTTCTCAATCACCTGCTGAGACTTAAAAATAAGATTTTGATTAGAGCCTTTGTCTCATTCTGTTGACACTTAATTTATAATCAAACTTGAGAAAATATACATTATATAAGATATGAATATATGGTACTTACAGCCTGAAAAGATGTGATGTGATTCCCGCCATTCAAAACATTCCAGAAATGCACATAACCTTTGAAAGAGATGAAATACTTTCTGCAAATTGTATATGAACTGATCATTTTATTCACTGCAAAGACACCATTAGAATCTGAAGATATAAGACCCGCAGAAGAGGACAGTTCAGGAACAAACGCCCGGGTCTTCAAGAAGATCAGGCTCAGCACATTTGTGCAGTGATATACTGTATATGATTAAAAAACAGTCATCAACACCTAAAAACACATTCACAAACACACATGAACAGAATGAAAATCCATCTCACTCTTAAATGAATAGTTCACATAAATATTAAAAGTATTCCGCTACCAAGTTTTCGTATTACAGATTTGATTTAGGATCAGTAAATCTGAGATCACTATTCATTGAAAATTCATGGGAATATTGGCATACCAGAAAAACTGCTGCTCTGTTGAGGAGGGGTCGGTTGAGCGATCTGGAAGCGACACAGTATGCGTTCAGACACTACGTTCCATATGATGATCTCCCCGTCGTAGCTGCCAGTGGCCAGGTGGCGTGGTGGGCATTGAGCAATGCACAGGATATCTTCTTTGTGCCCATTCCTCTATCTGTGAAACATTCAACACATTTCCCAAAGTGCCCCTGCATATTTGAAGGGTACATTTGTGTAGACATGGGTGTGAGTTGTGGAGGATGCTAATACCACATCGTCCTGCCAGGAATGTTTAGGTCTCTGAATCTTCTGAGTTTCCTCTTTGGAGTCCTGTCAAAAGAACCAAAAATAAATATCATGTGTTAAGTTTCAAAAGTAATCACCAGCAATTCTGCACTATTTTGTTCACAGTCTCTTGAATTAAACTGGCATTAAGTTTGGTGCATATTGTGGCTTAATCTGGCCAAGAATGGTCCATTCAGATTTGCAGAGGCAACCTGACCAACAAGTTAAAGTACTAATCACGCATTCTTGATTTTATGTAACATTTGGGGGCAAGAAAAATATGTTTTTATCATAAACTGGACAGCTGTGTCCCTCAGCAAGTAAATGAAGGGTCTATTATTATATTAGATCTATCAATAAATTAAACTTTAAATTTCATGCATTTTGTTGGTTATTATGTGATTAATCTAATTATTTTTTCATTTAAAGAAGATTGCATCTAAATATATTTTTCATGAATTAATTTTAATTCATTGATTTAATTCAATACAATTTTAAATTAAAGGGGCAATATAATTTCAGAAACCCTTGTTATTAGCGACACCGGTGGTCGTTAAGTGAACTGCAGCCAGCAACTTGTTGCTCATGCTCGCACTCATGACTATCCGCTTAAGTCGTGACGTAAGGAACGCCGTTTCTGGGTCCAAGCCTCGACTTGTTTCACTTGAGAATGCCATCTTGACGGTCGTTTATGAGCGCTATTTATTAATATTAAACATTTAACATTTTAAAAAGTTAAACATTTAAAATACTTACAGTGTACACAACAGTCTCCGTGCTCACAGCGTCACAAACATTAATATTTTAATGATTTATAAAAGATGAGTCACTGTCTGGCCATCTGGGATTTTGGTATGGAGATAAAGGTTATGATTATAATTTTTTGGTAGTATTACACCACATCGTGTGTGTATATTAGCACCGTTTGTTGTTTTCTTGTGGTATGAGATAGAGCATTTGGACCCGGAAACAGTGCCGCGTGACATCAGACTTAACAAGCGAATAGAGAGACTATATAGATCTGGCTATGCCTATGTGAGACTAGTTTGAATTAATACCTTTTCTTTGCATGACACATTGACATTACCGTACAGAATAGCTCTTTTGGCATTATCCTGAACATATAAGCATTTGTTTCATGCGTCATTGAAACGAAGAGAGGTTCTCGGGAGCATGTGTAAACTTCACATCCTTTTGATTTTCCCGGCAAAAACATCCCGAGTCCTTCACATAAAAATCAGTCTGAAAGCTTTTATAGACAACCTATGAAGTTGGGGAAGGTCTCATTTTTCAAGTTCTGTTACAAGCTGTTCACACATTGGCAATAAAAAAGCGATTAATACATGAAAATCCATATACATATAGCCCCATTAAGTAAATGTGTTTACTGAAATAAAAAACTTATTTATATGTGTAAATATTTGTTATATATATATAATAGACATAGATATGCAAAAAGGGGAGTATATTCCTTTGGAAGGTTGTAAACCTAACCTTTTTCCCTTTCACAAGTAGAATCAGTCCTAAATGAAATATTTTATAGAGGACAGTGGGATCTGTTCTCTATTTCATATTAAATATTCCTCTACCACTGAAAGAATGAATAAATCAAGGTGCCTTGAATATAATCAATTACATAATTGACTGTCAGAAGGGAATGGAGGAATAAACCACACCAAACAGCACTCAAGTACTTTTGAGGAGGGAGGAAGTAAATGAAGTAAATGAAACATGGAAATGGAGTGAACAGCAATAAAGGTGAGAGTACCAGGGGGAAGAAACAGGTCATGGCAGTCAACCATTTTATGAGAGCCATCTGGGGAATTACACTGATATAAAATAAGGTCGTGAGGGAAGCAGGCTAGTCACTTTATACTCACCCCGTAAATGTCAATCCTGCGGTCCCAACCAACAGAAATCACAAATCTGCCAAAACAAATAAAAAAGCACCTCAGACAAAAAATGAGGAGGATAATATCCATAAGGATTATGGCACTCACAGTCAGCAGAGACTCACGCGTTCCTGTGCAGTTTCAGATAGAGGCAGTCACAAATCTGGTCACATTTTCCATCTGGGGAAAAACATAATGCAGGGCTTTGCTTCAGCTTTATAGGGAATGTGTGATAATATCTTCAATACTCTGAATAATCAGAGTATACTCATACTCACACTCTATACTCATCAGAGTACAGTTGTACAGAGCAAAGCAAATCAATCAAACGCACATTAAAAACTATAAAGAATTATTTACCTTTCTTGAGTATCTTCACACACTGGCCATTGTTGAAGTTCCACATCTTAAGGCAGCCATCTATTACACCAGTCACTAGCCTGGTGAAAATAGAAAAAGAATAATAATTCTGCAAAAAAAAAAAAAACTGCCAGAAGTTATATTTTACAATGAAATATATTAAATTTAGCTTTAACAACCTCCTTCCGCTAGAGTCAAATGCCATGCAGGTAATTGCAGACTTTCCATGAGCACCTCCAAACTCAAACATTTGAGCTCCGGTTTCCACATCCCACACTTTGACAACCTGAATTCAAGTCAATACGTTAAAGTACTACATTTATAAAAGAGGGACTGTTGCTTTACTAAAAACAGCTCAGCTTGTTATGAGTTTAAATTATAGAATTACTTTTAAAACACTTCTGGATAAAAATGTGTATCTATTATTTGGATCTTGCTAAAAATTAATGTTAAAGGAACCTTGACTACTCACAATAACAAGCGATTTTAGTCACAATTTTGCTAACTTCAACCAAAGCATTCAACCTTTTTTTTTAAAGAAATTAATTCTTTCAGCAAGGACACAATTGATCAAAAGTGACAGTCAAATCTTTCACACTTACAAAATCTTTCTATTTCTAATAAATGCTTTTCTTTTGAACTTTCAAATTAAGGAATCCTGAAAAAATCTATCACGCAGCCCAACTGTTTTCAATATTGATAATAATAAGAAATGTTTCTTGAGCAGAAAATCAACATATTAGAATTATTTCTGAAGGATCATGTGACACTGAAGACTGCTGAAAAATGAGCTTTGCCATCACAGGAGTAAGTTACATTTCAACTGTAATAATATTTCACAGTGGTACTGTTTTTACTGTGTTATTGATCAAATAAACGTAGCCCTGGTAAGCATAAGAGACTTCTTTCAAAAACATATGAACATACAACATAGAACACAACATAGAAGCCTACAATCCAGTGATCAGAATCTACTTTTTGTTCCGCAGTCCAGACTAAAACGTAGAGGGGATCGAGCTTTTTCTGTGGTTGGACCTCGACTATGGAACAATCTGCCGCTTGAGATTAGAGTGGCACCATCCATATCCATTTTTAAGTCTCTTCTAAAAACACACTTGTTTGCTCTGGCCTTCTAATATCCTATTCTTATTACATTGTATTATGGTCTTGCTTATTTGTTATCTCTCTGGTTTTAAATTCATGTTTCTTTTTATTGTTTTATTTGCTTACGGTTTGATTTTAATGTACAGCACTTTGGTCAGTCTTGTGGCTGTGCTCTATAAATAAATGAACTTGAACTTGAACATTTTAAAATCGTACCAACTGCAAACTTTTAAACGGTTTTCTATCTTTATCAAATGTTGTCTTTATCATAGCTTCATAACATGATGTTTTATACGAAACAATAATATCCAAAGCTTAATTAGTTTGAAACAAATTGTATTAAACACAATTAAAGGGTTAGTTCACCCAAAAATGAAAATAATGTCATTTATTACTCACCCTCATGTCATTATACAGCCGTAAGACCTTCGTTCATCTTCCGAACACAAATTAAGATATTGTTGATGAAATCCGATGACTCAGTGAGGCCTGCATTGAGAGCAAAGCCATTCAAACTCTCAAGGTCCATAAAGGTACTAAAAACATATTGGAAACAGTTCATGTGAGTTCAGTGGTTCTATCTTAATATTATAAAACGACAAGAATACTTTGTAGAGCCCCTTTACAGCTGAAGAGTAGAGGCACGCAGACAATTCTCCCCAGATGTTACTTGCATCTGGATTGGCAGTAAACAGACATGTCTCATCCTTAATGTGCCATTTCTAAAAAATAAATAAATAAAATGTCATCATAAAAAATAATACATTTTCATATTTATGTTGCACCACTCTAGGAATATTTCACAGAAAATGAAAGTTCTGTCATAATTTACTCACTCTCATGTTGTTCCAAACCTTTATGACCTTCTTTCTAACGTGAAACACAAATTTTAAACAATTTTAAACAATAATATGCCTTCTGTATTCAAAATAATGAAAATAAATGAGGGCTGGAGCTGTCAAGCTTTGAAAAGGATTCACTTACACCACATTGCAAGTCTTCTGAATAGCTTTGCGTGATGAATAGACTGAAATTTAAGTCGTTATTCTGTGCAAATTTTCACTTTGGTGGGTTGTTTACCATTGTGACCAGATCATCGAGTCGGTAAGTTGTACTCGAGAACCAGATCAGTCCAAATCATGAACGAATCATTCAAACTGGTTTAGTGGACTGGATCAATTGATTCATAGAAAAGAACGATTTAATTCAAAGAACGATTCCTTCACAAACTGGACATTAATTTTCTCATAAAGGCATCAAGAGAAATTGAGTGGATTTAACTATTTCTGACTTTAGAAGACTTTGAATACATGAGTCATGGATCTTTTTGTGGTGTATTTTTTTTTTTTTTGTAATTTTGGAGCTTGACAGTCTTGTTCTTATTCACCTTCGTTACTAACAAGAGTGATAAAGATATGCTTTAAAAATTCCCATCTTGTGCTCAGCATATAGATGAAAGAAAGTCATATGTGTTTACAATAGCTTGAGTTTATATTTTTGTGTGATCTCTCCCTTTAATAAACAAGTGGTACAGTCTATGTTGCATTTGGTTTTACTAATTCTGAACATTCAGTTTTCTTTAGCTCAGTTTAATGCTTGGCTTTCTCATATTGAGAAGATTTAAAACACTTTTTTGATTTAATAAATCAAGATTTGACTTTAATTTTAGTAATTAATTCCTCACCTTTGCAGTCTTGTCTTTAGAGACTGAGTAAATGTGCCCTTCTTCTGAGGAGGTACAGAAACAGGGGCTTTGTGACTTTTCAAAATCCCTGTTGGTCTTCTGCCATTTCAAAATGTAAAATTACTAGCCTGGCATTGAACATCAGTATTTGATAACACAGTATTATCTATGTATATTTCATATTTTCTGACACCTATATAGATCAGAGAAGAAATTGTCCAAAAGAATAAAAACTGTCTAAGATGTTTAAAAGAGAGAAGCTATCCTGAGGATATAAGGCATACTTAGGGACATGGCGATTCCATATGCGCAACAGTGTGTCCCTCCCGCCGGTGACCATAAGATTTTGCTTCTCACAGAAATCAAAGGTCATGACTCCTTTAGGAACGGTGAAGATTGTTTCTTGTCTGGTTGCGCTCTGTGGGACTTTCGTAGACTTTCTCTTTTCGCTCACTTTTGGCAATGCTATCATCTGCTCTTGCATGTAGGTTGATGGATGAATCCACCCTAATTAAAAAAAGATTGTCAAACATTCATACATGCATATCTACTCAAACAGATCACAGCTGACAGATTCAGAGCCCTTTTACTCTCTTTCTGAGTCATGGTGTGTTATTCAAATGAGTTTAACCGGAGCTTCATTACATTGAGAGTTTTGACTGTCCGGTTATCAGAATAAACGTGTATTTTTAAAGGGTTAGTTCACCCCAAAAAATGAAAATTCTGTCATTAATTACTCGCCCTCATGTCATTCCACACCCATAAGACCATCGTTCATCGTTGGAACACAAATGAAGATATTTTTGATGAAATCCGAGAGGTTTTTTATCTCTCATAGACAGCAATTTAACCACCACTTTCAAGGTCCAGAAAGGTACTAAAGACATCGTTAAAATAATCCACATGACTGCAGTGGTTCAACCTTAATGTTATGAAACGACGAGAATACTTTTTGCGCACAAAACAAAATAAAAATAACGACTTCCAGGTTCTACGTCAGAATGCAGACTCATTATTGGCCGGCTCCTGCTTCAGCATCACACGCATGTGTCGTGCTGCTCACGTGAACAGCGTCGGCCAATAATGAGCCAGCATTCTGACATAGAACCTGGAAACGCTGAACATAAACAGCATACGAGAATGACACAGAATAGAAGATATTGTTGAATAAAGTCGTTATTTTTGTTTTGTTTTTGCGCACAAAAAGTATTCTCGTCCCTTCGTAACATTAAGGTTATCCACTGCAGTCATGTCGACTGTTTTAACAATGTCTTTAGTACCTTCCTGGTCTTTTTTAAAAATTGTACTACTAAGAAACCTTGTTTACCTCAGTTTCTCCATGATCGATGTTATTAGCAAGATGTTCACACAGCCCTAGAGTGCCAAAAGCTTTGGGATTAATTAAATACATTGTATTTCATGAAATTAATATGTGTAGGACTGCCTTCGTTTACTTACCTGAGTATCGCCATATGCAATGATACATTCATCTGGGCCAGTAGAGCTAGAGTAAAACCAGAGTACATTTTTAATTACAAGAAAAGCAAACATTGACATATCATCAAAGAGCGTAGTGTGTTCTTGTTGTTAAATATTTCAGTAGGAAAAAAATACCTTAAATAATAAATACCTTTATTATTTTATTTGATCTGTTATCAAATATAATGTTACATTGCAAATGCAGAGCAAATTCATTTTTTTAACTAATATCTAAAAATGCTATCAATAACTCTAAAACTTCACAAAACAGCAATTACATCAACATGTCTGACATGGATCTGGGCTGTGTTTCCCAAAAGCACCGTAAGCCTAAGTTGATTGTAGAACCATTGCCACCAATGGGGCTACAATCAACTTAGGTAGGTTTATGATGCTTTTGGGAAACGCTGCCTTGGTCTGCTCACCAGTAATCCAGGTTTGAAGGCACAGTTTCGAGTTCACTCAACTGACAGCAAGGCTCCAAAGAGAAAAACTCATAAAACTGGATCCCTCTGGATCTGTAAAGTGAGAGAAGAGATGTTGTTTGGATTGACTGAGGGAAAGGCTGAGATCAGATGTGGCTGTTATATAAAAAAGTGTTTTTCCCTAGAACACAAAGTTACAAGGTATACTTGAACAGAATAGCAGAGCAGTCCCCAGACTGCTCCAAGGGAATCGTCCCTGTAATAACCGTAGATTGCTTTGGATAAAAGCATCTGCAAATTGACTACTTCATCTTCATTTGAAACAGCATGCTGTAGCGAATTAACTCAAAGGGGAAATATTAATAATTATTCATAACTCATTATGATTATTAATTATGATTATGAATATGTGAATCAGTTAATCAGATTAACTTGATGTAGCTACATTAAAATTAATATTACAATCAATTAACCTGTTCGTCCAGTGAACACTCGTCCAGTGTTAATTGTTTATTAATTCTAAGAAATGTTCATTTCCAGGTTATGGGAAACAACATTCTTATTGTACAGTACTACTCAGAGCATGTAGTCAAGATCTAAATCATTTAAGAGGCAATTTATTAGCAGACGGAGCCAGAACCAAACATGTATTGTGCACAAGCTTTATTAACTAAATCACAAACACATAACTAAACTAACAAACACATAACATACACGCAGGTTACATACATACGTAGGTAAAAAAAATGAGCAATGATAGAGTTGAACCGGAAGTGGGACCGGAAATGGAGCTATGGGAAAAAGTCAAAGACAATCTGGAAAAGAATCATCAGTTTCCTCAGTAATAAAGCACCTCTGCTGACACAGGTGGTTTACAAATTAATACTAAATCACTGTTTAGTGTTCAAATGTACAATTCTTGCAAAATGCCTTTAGGCTGAGGAGCATCGGATCTGCAGGCTGAGGAGAAATCCTTGATGATTCGGTCCGGAGTTGTAACCAATATCTTCTGCATTGGTTGAAGACATATGAATTAACTTGAGCTGTTAATTTGACTCTTAGTGGGGAAAGAGTTCTCCCTCTCCTAGTCAAGCACATGGTTGGGGGCAGGGCAGGCCCAGGCCCAAAGGCCCACAGGCCTACAGGCAGCCCCTGCAGTCGCTGTGTTGTCGGAAAAGCAAGAAGAGAGGGAGGAGCATTGCGTGCTGGCTTTAAGCTCTGGGAGAAGTCACACCCCTAAGGGTTGACCTGACCAATGAAATGGGTAGGATCTCCGAGCGGCAAAATTCCTCTATGGAGGCTTTTACGACCGAGCGTGATTAAAATGGCTGAGTTGTTGAAGAGGAACTATTAAAGATTCTTGTAATACTGATGTGTTGCACAGGTATCAACATATCGTATACACAAGCATTTAAATCTTCTCGATACAAACCCATAGACACTAAACATGGCATAATTGAAGTTACCTTAAATGTATCATAAAACATGTGAATACAATACTGAGTACAATACAACAAACAGTAATAATGGATACCATTTCCTGGGGATATGCATGTTCATTTATAGAACAGTCTGTCTATAAATTAATGCAGGAAAGTCTGTTTTCTGTGGGAAAAATGCAGGAAAGATTTTTTTCTGTGTCTCTTTTTCTCTGCTTTTCCACGTGGCAACACACACATACTTCAGGGCAATAAAACTAAGGCTGGTCTTCTCGGGGGATGGGGACAGACCCCAGAGTAAGTTTTAAACAATTATTTGTTAAATATAACAACTGTGTCTGATTTGTCTCAGTCATTACAATGCCATGGGTAAAAATCTTCCATAGAAGGTTCTGTACACTGCAGTGTATTATAAAGACTGTTATGTAAAAATAAATGTATTGTAATGTAATGTTTGTGGTACTCTGGCATTGGCACAAAATCTGTAGCCCATTTTGGTTTTCGAATGACAGATCTCTCAGGCTGGATATAGACAAAGAGAAACAATTCAAATGAAATATGGGATTCATATAATTAAAAAATGGAGCATAGCAGGAACAGAAATACATGAGACGTAAACAAATAAAATGTAAATGTAATCCACAAGCACATTCTTCTTGCTCTTCAAATTAAGCTCTGGGGTCCAGAAGTGAACAATACCACCTTCTCTAAGAGTCACAACGTTGCCATTTGAAGGCAAGTGGATTCTCTTAACAGGCTTCCCGCGTTTTAGTAACTTAATCTTAGCTGGCAATTCAAAGGTCGCCATTTTACTGCGACGTAGCGTCTCTTCCTTCGCTTGGTTTTCCAGGTATACGTATGTGCAGAACTCATGCTAAAAGAAAGAGAATAAGACTTAAATAGAATTTGCTTTGGAAGTGTGTTCATTATTTCATGGTAAACGTTATGTTTGAAAATGTTTGCAATGAGACCCATTTTGACCACTTGCCCACAAAGGTTTTTCATATGCAAAAACTCAACTCAAAAACTTAGATGCAACTGTGCATTTAACAAATTGTCATTTCACTAAGAGATCAAGTTTAAGATTTAAAGAGGAAATAGTGAATTATTCATACCCATTCGATTTTGCCATCACAGGTGAAATCGATCTTCATGAAAAGCTGTTTAATGTGAGTTTCTTTCTGTGACATTTCAAAAAGTGGGTGGGAAGAAAGTGAGATAGAAAAGATTGTACAATCATACATAAAGATTTTAGGCCTTGGGTCTCCGTTAATCCATTTACACAAGCAACAGGATATAACTGAACACATAAACCTCTCAGTACAGTACTTTTACAGTATTTTTAACACAATGGTTGCAATCATACTTACAACTCCTTTCAAACCTGGGCAGTTTTCCACAACCGATTTGAACTGTAAATAATCCAATTTATGGATGCCAGCCTTTGCAAACTCCTACTCAAGAGAACAGAATCAGAAAAAAACATATTTAGATTAATTCATCATTTAAATGAGATTTCCAAATAATCTAAATATTTTGAATACTTACATCGTAGGCCAGTTTAATTTGCTTTAAATCATCAATGGAAACCATCGTCTCAATCTATGTTGGACAGCAAAAAATCTACATGTGTTAAATGTGCAGGTCTCTACAGAGAGGATTGTAAGAAAGAAGATTAACCGAGATAAACATCACAGAGTCACTGTATGGAGGATGCTAATTAATTCAACATAGTATAAATCGACAAGTTTTGTTTGACATTTGTTGGATGATCAAACAGCACTGTGAAAAAGACTATGCGTTGTTTTTATTCCACTATATTGACTTCGTCAGGTAAATTCACTGTTAGATTAGATCGATCACACTATGGCTATTCACTCGAAATATGGCATTTTGAGGACATCTGCTGGTTAAAGCCGTGTAAATGCAACAAGAACAGCAAAAACATGTTGTACACACTTTGAAACAGCAGCGCGTGAGCTTAGAATAAACAGAATAACAGAAATATAGTTATCGTTATAGTTATCGTTATATGTATCGTTGTTGGTGTTTATAGTCCACTGACACCTTTAGGTTTGAGACTGAAAGACGGTTGGCTAAAATGGCAGATAAAATGGGACATAAACAACTTTTTGAAGAATTAAATATGACATGATTAAGAGCAGATAAAAGATATTAAAAAATACAGATACTGTACATACACATACCAAAAGTTGATGTAAAAACTGAATTCAGTGGTCTGTTTACTGGTCGGTTAGAACAGATCAGTTTAAAAAAAATGCAAAAATTAGACCAATAGGGAGGGCTCTGTGTAGGAGGGGCTGGGGTTAAACATTAAATGTGAAAATACTTGTATATTTACGGAGCCCCGCACGTGACATGCAGGAAAAAAATAGGCTAAATCGTGCGCACAATTATAAATCGAGGGAATGAATTAGTAAATCGTGCGCACGATTTAGCAAATATTTAAACATTACAACAGACTCTAATTTTATATACAATATTATGGATCTATGAAGTGCCACGGTCCAGCTGCCTAACCCCCTCATTTGTCATTATAACGTTTGCATTTGCATACCTTGACCAGTGAGAGATGATGCTGCTGGGGCAAGTTGCCATTCAATCTAGGCAGAAAGAATATAACTTTCATTCTATATTAATATTAACATAAACGTAAATAGAAAAAAAAAAAAAAAAAATTATTGTGAACGCACGCGACACGCCATTCATTCAGTACAGGTCTCTGCCTGCGCGCCCCGCCCCATCTCATGTTTGCTGGCTGACAAGTTGTAACAACTATGCCCGGGAAAAGACAACAGCTGTCTTGCGATGAGATAAGAAAAAGAAAAAGCCCAAGATGAATCCCGTGCATCTCTTTCAGGTAGCCTATATGTTCACAAACATGTGAAAGTTTTGGCTATTGAAGGGATTATTTATAGTAGAGAGATTATTTATAGTAACACCGCGTTAATAATTTGACCACCAGCAACCTATCTGCCTGATTTGATACTAATGCAGTATATGTCATATTATAATTTCAATAATTTTAATGCGCAATGTATTGGGTTTTGAACCATGGTAAAGATATCTGTAAGGCTTTCAATACCAGAAGTAGAGCATTCCACAGACGCGAATCCATGAACCGCATTATTAGACAGTTTTCTAAGAATGCACGATTTATTAAAACCATTTATAAATCATAATACAGCATAGCATAATGCCATCATTTTTACACAGGAGAATACATAAATAAAAGTTTAAATCCTCGCTCTGAGTTTGCATGTTTTGATGTCCACATATTCTTATTCAAGAAATTACAGTGGCTATAGCATTTCTGTCATAAAGAAGTGGCCGAATATTGTTATTTTCTATTTAAAATTAATATTATATTTTTAATTAAATGCTGTTTGGCCAAAACCAAGAATTTGATCATGTGTAACAACAACAATCACCAGGCTTTTGGCGCCCTCTGCAGGCATTTGTTATAATACATATTATGTATTTAGCCTATAACATTTCAGGGGAATAGACTCTTGATGTGTTTAAAGGGTTAGTTCACCCAAAAATGAAAATTCTGTTATTAATTACTCACCCTCATGTCGTTCCACACCCGTAAGACCTTTGTTCATCTTCGGAACACAAATTAAGCTATTTTTGATAAAATCCGATGGCTCAGTGAGACCTCCATTGCCAGCAAGATAACACTTTCAGATGCCCAGAAAGCTACTAAAGACATATTTAAAACAGTTCATGTAACGTTAGTGGTTCAACCTTAATGTTATGAAGCAACGAGAATACTTGTGCGCCAAAAATCGAAATAACGACTTTATTCAACAATATCTAGTGATGGGCGATTTCAAAACACTGCTTTATGAAGCTTCGAAGCTTTATGAATCTTTTGTTTCGATTCAGTGGTACAGAGCGCGTATCAAAGTGCCAAAGTTCGATATCGACCCTTTGACATGTTTCTTCATCATTACAATTAAATAATGGTTTTCTATTTTAATGTACTTTAAAATAGAATTTATTTCTGTGATGCAAAGCTAAATTTTCATCAGCCATTACTACAGTCTTCAGTATCACTGACATGATCCTTCATAAATCATTCTAATATGTTGATTTGATAATCAATGTTGGAAACTGTTGTACAGCTTAATATTTTTTGGAGCCTGAGATACTTTTTTCAAGATTCATTGATGACAGGAGTCAGCATGGGCATCCTGACTGGTCTGTGGCTTTTCAGCCCCATACGCGACAAACTGTGATGCACTGTGTCCGACAACTTTCTATCAGAACCAGCATTAACTTCTTGAGCAATCTGAGATACAGTAGCTCATCTGTTGGATCGGACCACACGGTCCAGCCTTCGCTCCCCACGTGCATCAATGAGTCTTGGCCGCCCATGACCCTGTCGCTGGTTCACCACTGTTCCTTTTTTGGACCACTTTTGATAGATACTGACCACTGCAGACCAGGAACACCCCACAAGAGCTGCAGTTTTGGAGATGCTCTGACCCAGTCGTCTAGCCATCACAATTTGGCCCTTGCCAAACTCGCTCAAATCCTTACGCTTGCCCATTTTTCCTGCTTCTAACACATCAACTTTGAGGACAAAATGTTCACTTGCTGCCTAATATATCCCACCCACTAACAGGTGCCGTGATGAAGAGATAGTTTTATTCACTTCACCTGTCAGTGGTCATAATGTTATGCCTGATCGATATATATATATATATATATATATATAGTGTTAGAATGAAAACTGACACTTTTTACAGTATTGTTTTTATGTTATTTAATGTTACTCGATTTCAGTTATATGCTATTGGCTGTTTTATACAGTCTATGGGCACAAGTCCAGTGCGACATCTAATGGTTAAAACCATATTTTCATACAGAAAACAAATGCAATTTACTTTACACTTTTAGATTGACTGAAACAAAAAAAAAAAAAAAAACGCTGCAAAAAAAAAAAAAAAAAACTTATTTAAAAAAGGTATATTATCACAATTTTCACGCCCACCAAAAAATAATGGGCTAAGAGTATTTCCAAAAAGTCACAGGGATCTATTTTAAACGTTATAAAAATCACCATCACAATGAATCTAAGATAGGATCTTATAATATGTCTATTTCATTTCAATGACAGAGTCACGATTTCCATGATTAATTTCACTGCATAACAAAAACCTCCGTCTCAGTCAGAGCTTCACCTATCCTGTTCGAGTCTGGACCAATACAGAGTGTCATCGGTGAGTCACGGAGCCAATGAGAGGACACGATTCCAATGATCTAGCAAAAGGGCGATGTGTCCATGTAACGGGACTCCTCTCACATCTGCGTTTACTGCCATCAGCCACAAAGCCCATGCTCACGGAATCGAGTGTAATATAAACTTCAAAGGTAAAAGCAAAAATGTATCTCTTGCATTTATGGACTTTATTGGGTTATTTGGACTTGCTGTTGCAAATACTTGTGGTTGAATAGAGTGGATAGTTTATAAATTTAACATTTACACGGCCGTAGCCTTCTTGCTAACGCGATCCTTCCTCTTTTGTTCCAACAAACAGAAGTAATTCACGAAACACGACAAAGCTTCGGTTTGGTCATTTTAAATATGTACTGACTTTTGAAATAGCCTACATGATGTTTCCATGCGGAATGGTTGGAATTGCTGAATACTATTTTGGCTTGGCTTGACTAGGCACATATGATGATGATAATGCACAAACACGATGTCTAGGTTTGAGACTCTTTTTGTTTCTCCCTCTTTTCAGATGCAGTTTATGCTGCTCTTTAGCAGGCAGGGGAAGCTGCGGCTTCAGAAATGGTACGTGCCGCTGTCTGACACACAGAAGAAGAAGATCTCCCGTGAGGTCATTCAGATGGTGCTGGCACGCAAACCCAAAATGTGCAGTTTCCTGGAATGGAGGGATCTGAAAATAGTCTATAAAAGGTTAGGAAACAACACTGAACGATAAGGACTGCTTGGAAGGAACAACAGATCTATTGTATTTGGCACTTTCCACGATGTGGGTGTTCCCTGACTTTTTTTTTTTTTTTATTAAAGGCACAAATTTTGTGTGTTGAGGCATGTTTGATAAACTATTTACCTGACATGAAATTAACCTAGCAAGAAAAGTAGCTAGTTTTAAACACTTCAAATGTCTGTATCTCCCCCTTAAAATGGTGAACATGGTCCATGCCACCTTAGAGATCTTGACCTTCTCAACTGTATTCAGCAATTAAAATAACAAGAATGTGATTTTGACATATGTTGAATTCATGTTCAGTTCATTTTAGTAAAGAAGTACTTCTTTATTACTTTTATTTTATAAAAGTCTCCTTTTTAGCAGCCTTGGTTCTGGAGGTATTTTTTCCATTCATTTTTCATAGGGATTTTTTAAAAGTCATCATTAAAAAGTTAAACCAACCAGCTACAAGTTGAATCACACCATTACAAACTTGGATTTGAAGCAAAAATGTGTTTGAAAATTGGACAAAAAGAAAAAGGTACAAGACTGTGTACCTACAAGCTTTAATGAGGGTGCTCAAGTGTTCTTTTGGCATGAGTTTCTTACCAGGATTCCCACCGTTAAACATGATTATTTAAAAAATAACTTGAAATATTGTGGACTGATGGCTACCATTGACTAACCACCTCGTAGCTCACAGCAGGTTTGCCTTTTATAAGTTGCATTAAAAATCAATCCCCCTATGGAGAAAATAAAGGGGATTTTTAAGTACAGACACAGACTGTTGTTCTTTATTTGTGGAAAGTGCCATTTCCTGTCGTGTTATATTTGAGTATGGTTGAGTTTATTTTTTATTTTTTCATTTAACACAAATTTATTAATTTTTTTTAAGTCAAATCTCAACTTTCGGTGTATTTTATTGCCTAGTGCTACTTTAATTACAGTAACAGAGAGTAACAGTCATGTATGTTTGAAATTGTCAAGGTAAATGAGAATGACTGCTCAGAACAGAAAGATCCTGTATTTGATAGTTTGTAACACTGTGTAGTTTTGTTCTCTGGCCTGACAGAAAGAGGAACAGTGAAAAGTGTTTCACTTTCTTTGTACTGTTAGTATTTATGAGGTGAGCTTATTTTGCATTTCAGATATGCCAGCCTGTACTTTTGCTGTGCTGTGGAGGACCAAGAAAATGAGTTGATAACCCTGGAGATTATCCACAGATACGTGGAACTGCTGGACAAATATTTTGGCAGTGTGAGTAAAGTTTTATGTCAGCTTTTGCCTTTCAGCCTCAAGGAGCAATGGGAGACTTTGTTGTTTTTGGCATGTTAAAGTGACCATGAAATCAAAATTGACAATTATTATATTTTACAGAAAGTTGCAGTGCTTATTATAAATGATTTATCTGTGCACATTATTATTGTTTAAAAATTCATATGCCCTCGTAATCTTTAATCAAAACCGTTAACCATTAACTGTTCTCTTCATGACATTTGTCTCAGTGGAGGGTGGGACTAAATATCCTCCCCAACTGACTGCAAACTGGCATTCAGATCTGCCTGCATTTAGTTGGCAACACCCAACTTCCTTGGGTGTTACCAAGGAAGTTGCCAAGGAAGTTTGGTTGGCGATCCAATCAATTCCCGAAGGACGAAATCAAATGCCGCCCTAGGTTTTTCACTCTGATATACGTCACAATAGTGAAGAAAAGACTATCGCAACTTCTGTTTCATGCTGACTTTAAAGTGATAATTCACCCCAAAAAAAGACAACTTGTCATCATTTACTTGCCCCTTATGTCTTTCCAAAGATACATGACTGTATCATTCCAAAAAGTACAAATGACCACCATTAAAGGGTTAGTTCACCCAAAATGAAAATTCTGTCATTAAGTACTCACCCTCATGTCGTTCCACACCCGTAAGACCTTCGTTCATCTTCAAAACACAAATTAAGATATTTTTTATAATGTCTGATGGCTCAGTGAGGCCTGCATTGCCAGCAAGACAATTAATACTTTCAATGCCCAGAAAGCTACTAAAGACGTATTTAAAACAGTTCATGTGACTACAGTGGTTCAACCTTAATGTTATGAAGCAACGAGAATACTTTTTGTGCACCAAAAAACAAAATAACGACTTTATGACAATATCTAGTGATGGGCGAGTTCAAAACACTGCTTTGAATCAGTGGTTCGGAGCGTGAAAGTCATGTGATTTCAGTAAACAAGGCTTCGTTACATCATAAGTGTTTCGAAATTTCAATGGTTCGCGTGACTTTGGCAGTTTGATTCACACTCTGTGAATAATGTCAGAATTTTCATCTAACTTTTCCTTTAAACCAATGACCAGATCTGTTGCTATATTTTAAGAGTTTCACATAAACTCATTGTGATACTCACTGTGTGTTTGAACACCAGGTGTGTGAACTGGACATTATCTTCAACTTTGAGAAAGCCTATTACATACTGGATGAGTTTATCCTGGGTGGTGAAGCCCAGGAGACATCAAAGAAGAATGTTCTGAAGGCCATAGAGCAGGCTGACATGCTCCAGGAGGTGAGGATTGCACATAGTGCTCATTCTAAACATGCTTGGGGAAAAAATACCATCAGTTTTTTAATATATGAATGGATTTTCTCTGATTTTTGAACTCTAACAGGAAGCCGAGACGCCACGTAGTGTTCTGGAGGAGATTGGACTGACATAAATGTTGAGGACTAACAAACCTACCAAAACACTAACACACATATTCCTTTCTTTTTTCTGTGGGCATTTTCTCTATATCTGTATTTTAGGTTAGCTTGCAGGCAAAAGTAGTGTTTAAATTAATCAGCACTTCCTGCATAAACAGCAAGGTATTGATGCCTGTTTTTCTACTGCCAAACATCTAAGGGAATCAAGGTCATCAAAAAATTTATCTGCACCACTATCTTTAGTAGTTATGCAAATTTCCCATAGTGTTTGACTGTTTGGGAGTCAGGTTTGGATCAGTACATGTGTAGCAAAGATTAGCGTCAGCATCGCCACTTTTCCCATGACGTCTTCTCTGTATTAAGACATTACCTCTCACCTTCAGCTGCCTTAAAACACTCATTTTACAGCTCACACATTGTTTGCCAGTATTTTTTGCAACTTTCAGTAGATCCAGTAGAAGTCAGAGGTTCAAGACCAGGACTTGCTGAAGTGTTACAGACCAAACATTCTTATTCAGCTCCAAAGGGGAAATACAGATAATGTAAACTTATCATTCAGAATTTTTGGCATAAATTCAATGATTGTAGGCACAAGTAAACACCAGTATTGGTAAATTCTTGACCAAAAACACTGTAATGATTTGTTCCTGTGAACACTTAATTGGTTCAGGCATATCAGGCATTTGCCATTCTTCTGTTGTTTAATTTCTAATGCCAAAGAATTTTCTCCACCATCCTCATGCCTTTTCCCATAAAATCATCTTTGTATGCTATTGTGTTGGACTGTTTGTCAGACTTCCTCTTGAAAATACATGTCTTTTGAAGCTTAAACAAAACAAATGCTGAATAAAAGTCAGATATTGCAACGTGTTGTCCAAATCTTTGACGATCGCTTACTAATGAAGAATATTATTTGATATGTATGCTAATTATTTTTGTAGTTGGTACCCAAATGCATCTAAATCAGTGGTTCTTATCCTTTTTGGCTCCATGGCCATGAGCAGTACGGTTCAGTTCAGTACAGTTCAGTACGATTCGGAACGGTACACCCTGATCAGGCTTGCGTTTCCACCGCCAACGGTACCCTTACTTGATAGGCGTGGGGTAGCCGGAAAGTAGTGATCGACGTCATTCTCGCGCGAAGAAGAAAACGACACAGTAAACAACAATGGATACAGCAGATCTTGTTCTTGCTTTGCTTGCTGCATGCCAACATTCGGCGTTTTACAATACCAGGTACTCAAAGTTCAGACGTCCATGCAGCAGCACCTACCAGCAAGCGTCAATAGCAGAGAAGCGGAGGAGAAAACCCGTGTAATTTAAAAACTACTTTATTGTGTCATGAAATGTAGTTTTAAAAGTTTTTCAGGCGAGAATGTAATTGTTTAAAGCTCAAATCTGGTTTGTAGCGTCTATTTAAAAATTTGATCTGATGTCGGAGTTGTGAGATCCAGGTGATCACCGGGCGTTCAGTGCTAATGTACCCAGCCGAGAACAGCTGTACCGCGGTTAGTCCTTCTGACATATGCCGCTGACTCAGATGTCTCTAGTGGTTAAAAACGAGATATCATTCTTGTGTATAACGGGCAATCTTTGGTCTCATGAATTTATAATTTGTTCCCGGGCAAATCGTTTTGGCTGAGGGCAAAGTGAAGTTTCATAACTTTATATATTTATTTAACTTTACCGTTGTACTAGTGCGCTGACTTTGTACGTTTGACTGAATTGTTTGCTTGTCTTTATTTCTTATTGTATAGCTTCTCATACCTTATACTTTTATAATGGTTATTATTGATAATTAAAACTGACTTTTAACAAAAAGAGAGGGTTGTTTTGTCTTATTTTTTATTTTATTATAGGCTACATGTTGGCTACATATACAGTGAAGATAATCAGAGTACATATGCACATATTGCCTGAACCACACATTAATAGGTTTCATATTTTTTAAATGAAAACGAAAAGAGGCAGGGTTGTGTTTTATATTTTGTTTTGTTATATAGCCTACATCAGGGGTTCCCAAACTTTTCAGCCCACGACCCCCAAAATAACGATGCCAGTGACTCGCGACCCCCACTATCTTCGGAGGTGGTTAAAGTATACAAACTTTGTGCGCAATGGCGCACACGCACTAACGTACTCGGTTACTAACGTAACCTCGGTTCCCTTAGATATGGAACTGAGTACTGCGTTGTCTGCCTTTTTAGGCAAGACGCAACGGGGAAACTCCTGTTTTCACCGATTCTGAAGCCTTTTTTAATCACGCAGTGAAACTGCACGACCACTGGTTCGTGGAGTTTAAGAAAACGAATCAATGGCGGCGCGAGCCAATGGTGAGCTCGAGCTTGCTAAAATGGGCGGGGTCTCGGGCTGATTTAATTCAATTGAAGCTACGGCATGAGGTGTCCTACGAATAGCACGACAAGTTACGCAGTACTCCGTTCCGTATCTAAGGGAACCGAGGTTACGTTAGTAACCGAGTACGTTCCCTTTCGATACTACACTACATACTGCGTCATCTGCCTTTTTAGGCAAGACGCAATGGGGATTATACAATCACGCCGTGCTATTAAGGGGGGACGACAGAGCATCTGAGCAGAGCACTGAGGAGGGCTCGCACAGATGCACATAGCATAACATATCCCGGAAGATAGGGGACTTGAGGACACTATAGTCGTCCTCCCATTCCTATATATTCTAGGAGCTCCCTTGGGGCCTAGAGCATATATAGGGAAAGGGAAAAAATATGTTATTACCCGGACTTTGGTCAGGGCCATAAACGAGTACTCATAAGCTGATCACATTAGTGAGGCTTATGCAGAGAGAACCTGCGTTTGTAATGCGGGGACGTCTAGATTATAAAATCTGACAAAGGTGGACGGCGAGGCCCAGCTGGCCGCCTCACAAATTTCCGCAATGGATACGCCAGTGGACCATGGCCAAGAAGAGGCCATGCCCCTCGTGGAGTGTGCTCTAACACCTATGGGGCATTGTAGGCCCAAAGAGGAGTAAGCGAGCGCTATAGCATCAACTATCCATCTGGATAACCTGGGCTTTGTGACCGGAAGACCTTTCGTACGACCACCGAAACAGACAAAGAGTTGTTGCGACTGACGAAAAGAGGCGGAACGATCGATGTAAATCCTCAGGGCCCTGACTGGACAGAGTAGGTTCAACTCCTGATCATCCTGGGAAGGAGGAAGTACAGAGAGAATGACCATTTGTGCCCTAAAGGGTGTGGATAGGACTTTTGGGACATATCCATGTCTCGGTTTCAGGACAACTTTAGAGCCGTTAGGCCCGAACTCAAGACAGGAGGGGCTCACGGAGAGCGCCTGTAAATCTCCCACTCGCTTTACCGATGCTAAGGCTAGCAATAAGGTGGTTTTTAGCGTTAGAGGACATAAGTCGACAGTCAGCGATTCAAAGGGAGGGCCCTTAAGGCCCCTGAGAACCAAAGACAGGTCCCATGTGGGAACTGTGCGGGGGCGGGGAGGGTTCAGCCTCCTAGCCCCTTTTAGGAAACGAACAACAAGGTTGTTTTTCCCTATCGACTGTCCCGCTACGGGAGCATGAGAGGCCGCTATGGCTGCGACATACACTTTAAGGGTAGAGGGAGAACGGCCCCTATCCATTAAGTCCTGAAGGAAAGACAATATCAAAGATATGTCACAAGTAAATGGGTCCTTGTCCCGGGCTGTACACCAGGCAGCAAAGACTGACCATTTTAGGGAGTAGAGACATCTCGTTGACGGTGCTCTGGCTTGTGAGATAGTGTTCAGGACATCTTCAGGGAGGTCTGAAGGCTCCCGTCTAGAAGCCATACATGGAGATCCCACAGCTCGGGTTTGGGGTGCCAAATCGTCCCTCCTGCTTGGGAGAGGATGTCTCATCTCAGGGGAATTGGCCATAGCTCCATGGACGCCAGCTGAGACAGGTCTGGTGATGCTGGTGATGCTGAGCCCATGAGACCTAGCATCCTCTGAAAAGTTCTGAGCGGCAGAGAGGATCCGGGCGTGAAAGTTTTCGCGAGCTGCTGAATGGCCAGGGATCGCTCTGGCGAGACCACGGCCTTCATGCAGGTCGAGTCGAGAATAATCCCCAGGAACGAGATACGTTGGCTGGGAGATAAAGAGCTCTTTGGAAAATTGACCCTGAGCCCCAAGCACTCTAAGTGGCTGAGGAGAAGGGATCTGTGTGCCACTAGCTCCGCCTCCGACTGGGCCAGGACGAGCCAGTCGTCGAGGTAGTTGAGTATGCGTATGCCCATCTGCCTCAGAGGGGAGAGGGCCGCGTCCATGCACTTCGTAAAAAAGGGCGGGGAGCCAGAGACAGCCCGAACGGAAGGACCGTGTATTGATGCGCCACCCCTTCGAAGGCAAATCTCAAGAATCGTCTGTGATGGGGGGCTATCTGGATGTGAAAGTAAGCATCCTTCAGATCCAGGGAAAAGAACCAGTCTCCTGGGCGAATCTGCAAGAAGATCTGTTTCAAAGTGATCATTTTGAAAGAGCGCTTTATCAGGGCCCGATTCAGACACCTGAGGTCGAAGATGGGTCCGAGACCGCCATCCTTTTTGGGAACGAGGAAGTATCGGCTGTAGAAGCCTGATTCACTCAGAGCCAGGGGAACCATTTCTACGGCTCCTTTTGCCAGCATAGTGTTCAGTTCGGAGCGTAGGCTGTGCACATCCCTGCTCTCTACTGAGGTTTGGACCACTCCATTGAATAACGGGGCCCGCTGAGCGAACTGGAGTACATAACCTCGTTTTACTATGTTTAGTACTCAAGTTGACACTCCGGGGATGGCCTGCCAGGCCTCGGCCCGGGTGGCAAGGGGCTGGATTGGTTCGGGCACCAAGTCGCTGTGAGGAACTGTGGTGCACATAATGGGTGGAAGAGGAAAATTGCTCTCTTTTTGAGAATGTTTGTTTTTTACTATAACAGCGGTGCACTGCCAGGGCGTTTGAACAGGCTTTGTGCAGGCAGAAAACACATTTTTTCGAACGCCCGGAACTGAACGGGAGACGGGAAAACGGAGTGAGGCATTTTGGAGGGTGGTCCGGCCACGGCGGGACTTAGCCTCCTCCTCTTCCTTATCTGGGTATCAGGCCGACTTCTGAGGCGCGGGGTCCAGCACTATTTTGGGCCGGGTCCCTGTCGCTTCGGAGGTGGGTGGCGTCTAGCAGAACGTGAGCGCTGTCTGTGTTCAAGCCGTGGTGTGGGATGAGTAGCGGATGGCGCAGATTTAGGAGGCTGCTGTGCTGGCGCAGGCTTTGGGCGGCTTCAAGTGGAGGAGCTGGAGCGCTTTGGCAAGAAGTGTCGCATTGCCTAGGACGACTTCTGTGCCGCTGTGAAGCGTTCAGCAAACCCATCGACAGCAGGTGCCGAAGAGACCAGTAGGAGAGACAGGCGAGTCAAGGAAGACGGCTTTGTCCGCGTCCTTTATCTCCGTCAAGTTTAGCCACAAGTGGCGCTCCAGCACCACCAGGCTGGCCATCGAACGCCCAATCGCCTGGGCCGTGGTCTTAGTGGCTCGCAGGGCCAGGTCTGTGGCGCAGCGCAGCTCCTTGAAGGCGGGCGAGTCCTGCCCAGGCTGGTCAAGGTCACGCAGAAGTTTGGCCTGGTAAACCTGCAATACCGCCATTGAGTGCAGAGCGGAAGCTGCTTGGCTGGCCGAGGTGTAAGCCCGTCCAGCGAGGGTCGACGTGGTGCGACACGGCTTGGATGGGTGGGTGACCTTGGTTTTCCAACCAATGGCGGCAGGTGGACATAGGTGTGCGGCCACAGCTTCATCCAGAGGTGGCAGTTTGTCATAACCCTTCTGCTCTGCGCCGTCAACCGAGGTGAGAGCGTGAGAGGCAGGAGAGTGAAGGCGGGCAGAGTACAGGGCGCGCCACGATTTCGACGGAGTCGAGGTGTGAGTCTGGCCAATCCTCAGCGTCCGAGGCCACTAGGGACATACTGTCATCCAGCGGCTCTTCGTCAGATCCCCCGAACGAGACCAGGTCGCTCGCGATGGCAGAGGGGCGCTGGTCCGGGCGGGAGAAGTGGACGGGGGAAGGCTCTCTCTGTGGAGAAAGTGAGGCACGTGGGACCTGAGCCAACGTGAGCTCACTTTCATCCTAGCGAGATCCTCTGCCCCGCTGTTTTTTCCTCACAGGCTCCTGGGAGGAAGAAAACGGGAGGGCGCGAGGGGCGGAGTCGCATTCTGAAAAGAACTCTATCCGCGAGCGCAGAGAGGCGAGACTCATACTCTCGCAATGAGAGCAGGTCGATCCAGTGAGTGCGGCTTCTGCGTGGGACTTGCCCAAACATCGCACGCACTCACTGTGCCCGTCATCAGCGTGCAGAGGGGCTCTGCACGTGCCACAATCGTGGCGCGACATTTGTAACAATGCTGCAGGAAATTTGCTCAATGAAAAATGCTCTTTCAGCTTCCAACTGCAGCCGCAGAAGGAAGAACGCCGTAAGCATGCACTTGGCGCTGTGGGTGGCTTGGGTGCGAAGCGCTGACCAGGCTGCTTGAGAGCGGCGTGGAGGACAGAGCTGCTTGAGAGCGGCGAACTGATTTAGCTGCTGACGAGGCGGCGCGCTGATCAGGGCTGCACGAGAGCGGCGAGCTGGGCGGCGAGCTGGCAGAGCGGCGAGCTGAAAGTGAAAGTAAAGCTGCTCGAGAGCGGCGAACTGCTTGAGAGTGGTGAGCAGAGGAGAGGCGAGCTGATCTTGCTGCTGCAGAGCGGCGAGCTGATCAGCGGTGAATTCCAGCTGCTTGCAGGAAGAAGGCGGCTTCAAGTCTCGGGATCAACGAAGAGATGTGATCTGCGTCGCTGAAGGAGAATGAACCAGTTTGCCAAAGTGAGACGGCCACTTATATAGCCCGAGACCCCACCCATTTTGGCGGGCTCGAGCAGGCTCACTCGCCACCGCGCTGAATTAAAACGATAGCGCATTGTTCGCATTAAAATAAACGTGTAGTAATGCGAAAAACTAGTAATTACACCATAGATGCATATAATTTAAAGTCTCTGTTACACAGTCAACACGTGGCTTTGCCTTGGGTAAAGCAAGGAAAATGGCACCTTACCTGGCATTTATGTGAACAAGGAGACATAAAGATAGCACTCGTCTTTTCGTGAAGGTGGAAAAACAAAGTTCTTTATGACCTGAGGGATTTCTTGTAAAAAGATTTAAAAGGAAAGAAAAGACGAGAGTCGCCTGTTTTTGTCTATTTTAAGTTTTAATTTAAAATGTTTGTGATTTTAACATAAAGCTTGTTTAAATGTTTTGCCACTTGCGTGAGCAATGTAATATATAAATCAAAAGTATTACTTTATACAGTGTATACAAAGAGAATCGCAATGCTGACAGGCCATGTTCAGTAACAACTTTTGGATTTGAAATAAAAATAAGTAAATGTTGTGTTTGTGATAAACAGCCACGGATCAGTTAAGCACTGAAAGCACAAAATTGTATATGTATATGCTGCATATGTACTGCAAAGGCATGACGGTGGTGCTTCTCCGCTCTCCTCCGCTGGCCTCCCTGCATTGTCTTTGGTCGATATTAACCAACGTTTCATTTCGACAAAAATAATATCCAAAGCTTAAAGCCTAAAGAATTGCCTACGTGCACATGTCGGAATGTTTAACATGGTGCTGTAAATTGACCTGCTACTGATGCTGTTGCTAATATGTCGTTAATCTGTCGTAATCACCTCAGCAGTCACGGTCGAGGGGAAGAAAAATTGAAAGGTTGATGGCTTTTTTTATTTGCATGGTTTTTGTTTTTAATTTAACAACTATTTTTAGTATTTTGTTACAATTATTGATAAAATATGCTATTTCTAATCATTAAATTTTTTTTTATTTTTTATTTCTGGAAATCATCTCGCGACCCCTCCCTCGATGTCTCCCGACCCCCACTTTGGGAACCACTGGCCTACATGAAGTGAAGATAATCAATGCACGCATTGCCTGGACCACATTTGTGTGGCGCCTCTTGTTGTAATTTCCCTTGTAGCACGCGCAAGTGACGATTCTCTTTCAACTAGGGTGACCACCCGTCCCGCTTTGCGTTGTACCGCACAGCATTTTCACTCCTTGTCCCGCACGTCGCATATTGAGAAAATGTCCCGCATTTTCATCAGTCTGTTGGTTTTTAATTATAATATTAAGAAAACGTGCATGCATTCTTTTGCTTTTTTAAGAAAGCATTTTATTTATTCTTTTTGCTGCGTAGTTTTTCACCTATATTTAACAGCGCTTCGACAGAAGTAACATCCCGCCTTACACAAATACAACAGCCGTTTTTTAAATCCTATCCAATGGTTGAAAAGAAAGGAGTAAACACGGTCACTATAGACCCATTTGGAGCAGACGTCACAGTGAAGTCACTTGCAGCTGCGCGCGCATAGTGGTTGCAGAAAAATAGCGGTAGCAAGTGGAGGAAAATGTGCAAAATTCAGAGAAAAAGAGAAAAATGTTTTGTTGTGCCTCTGGATGTCGGAATCGGAATGCAAAAAATATAGTCTTCATTTTTTTATAGAATATCGTCGTTGAAGACGTCCTTTGAAGCTAAACGGAGACGTTTATGTTGCAAGTCACAGACTGGACTGATGAAACCTGCAATGATTAATCTACTATTAAAGCAGGAATTTGATTTAAACAGTAAGTCTACATAATATTCACATATGCAGTTCATAGAGGACATACATACATAGCAGTTACAGCAAGAAATAATATTTAAACCTATAACATTTTACATAGATAACTTTAAAGTTAATTAAAGTTAATTTAAAGTTATGTTTAAATTTAAACATAGCCTATAATATTTTTATTTCACAATTCTGAATTTTTTTCTTGCATTTGCGTGTTTATATCTCCCAGTTCGGACTTTATAACTCGCAATTGTAAGTTTATTTCACAATTCTGAGGGGAAAAAAGTCAGAATTGCGGGATATAAACTTGCAATTCTGAGGAAAAAAGACAGATCTCACAATTCTGTTTTTCCTTCTAAGAAATGTGAGATATAAACTCAAAATGAACTTTTTATTCTTTTATTCTGTTCCTTCCATAGACTGCTACTGATGTCGTTTTCTGCAACCAGGTAGGCTCCGCCCACAAAACGACGTCATGGCTGTTTACAAGCACCAAATTGGTCTATAGGTTGTGACGGCTGTCAATCCAAATATGGAGCGGAGTTGGACTTGGTCAGAACTGTTTCAAAAATAGGGTGACCAGACGTCCCCGTTTTTGGTGTTCTGTCCCCTACTGGAGCTGTCCCCGGAAATGTCCCCGTTTTACAGCTCGTTCAAAACAACCCGCATATACATTGCAAAAAGCCCGACGAGCATACAGCAGCCTGCTGGAGAAATTGTGTAGTGATCATGTTCACCAACAGAGGGGGCTGTGCAGCTACACTTGGTCCCGCGCGCGCCGCTACTTCATGAGGAACGTAATCTGGATCTGGACCAGAGCAAAGCGCCATTATCGTCAAATATCAAAATAAACATCGTTATCGGTTTCAAGGTAGTAACATAACTATTCATGTTAAATTAAAGTAATACTGTTTGTATGTTTTAAAACAGGGCCTCAACAGGGTGTGAGATTGTTTTGCACAATTTTAAACGTCCACAAAAGTTCCACAGTCACAACGCAGCAATTTCCACACACACGTCTTAACTACGTGGTGAAGGTACACTCAGATATGAATAAATAAAAAATAAAGAGCAATAATCCTAATAATAAAACTAAATCATAATTATTAATGTAATAATAGCCTATAAGGAACCCCCAACAATTAAAAACAAAAACATTCAAAAATGTATTAATAAATAGATAATAACAAATGAGATTTTGGTGATATTTTGACCACTCAAATAGGAAATTTCCATTTCAGAAATCTGGTCACCTTATTCAAAAATAGTTATCTGCATGATGCCTGCTGCCTTTGGGCTCAGTGATGTTGAATTTAAATGACATGTAAAATAAAGACATGTTATGTTACATTGTGATGTAATGGTGTTTTCTGGAAGGGACTAAAGAACAGTAAAAGAACAGAAAAAGTATTTTTATCAGCTGAAAGGCAGAATACAAATGTTTTTATTAAGTTAGATAGACATTATATAACAGCTTCAGGTTGTGTTTTAGTGTTGGTAACATGTCCCACATTGTCCCACACAAACTTAGTAATCGTCCCACATTTGGTTTGTTTGATGGTGGTCACCCTACTGTCAACCAATCAACGTTCTGCAGAGTGTAGCTCCACCCTTTTGGTACCGGTACTATTGTGCTTGGTACCCCAACGGAAGGGTCCCAAAAAAAGTGGTACGGTACGGTTCGGAATTAGGGTACCATTCACAACTTTTGACAATGGAAACAGCAAAAATTGCGTACCGTACTGTACTGAACCGAACCGTACCGCTCAGTGGAAACGAGCCATTTGTCGAGGACAATATTCGAAGGCTCTTCTGTTTACATGTAGCCTACCTCTGGTACTTCTGTTGTAAAATAAATAAAATTATAATATGACCTCAGTTGATATGATGTAGTCATCTTTATTTGAGTGTTTTTAAGCATTTTAATTAAAATGATATTATTATAATTAAATTTAAGTATTATTATTTACCTTTATTTTACCAGGAAGTCTCACTGAGATTAAAATCTCTTTTACAAGAGAGAACTTAATTTTCTGTGAATTTAAAACCAATTTTAAGCTCACCAGGTCACTTTGCAATGACTGAAATGCAGTCTGAAGCTCTTGCACCGCCTGTGTTACAGGTGGAGCAAGTGTATAAATTATAGTATCATCAGCATAAAAATGTTTTTTTGCTTCAGTGTCCTTACCCAAATCATTTATATAAATAGAAAACAAAATAGGTCCCAAAATGGAACCCTGTGGGGCGCCTTTAGATACATCAAGAAAATCAGATTTGTGATCCTCCACATGAACACACTTGAATCCCATCTGCCAAATAATTTCTGAACCATTTCACCGTCCCTGGTCTGAAACCAGCACTGCTAAGTTTGTTCAACAGCAATTCTTTCTAATCATTAATGTGCACTTGTTTTAAATGTAGACCAATCAGCAGGGGCGTTTGAAAATCTGGCTTGCGCCCACAATGTATTTCTTAAATGAATCAACTCTAAAAAGACTATCTGAAATTAATTTTTAGACTTATTGAGGCCCCCCTGAGAGTTTGCCCGGCCCCCTTGTTGAGAATCTCTGATCTAAATGCATCCTGATCTTATTGTGAACAATTAATTAATGCATACAATTCATTTTGTAAAATTATTTGAGATTTTTTTTAGCTCGTACTTTTTAATCAAAATGTCATAACTGGAACGATTTCTCTCTAGTGATGTATGCCAGACTTCTCCAATCATTTAGCCCGCTTAAACCCTGCCTCTTTCTTACAATCGACCCGAGCTCGGATTCAGATCCTTGTCCATCCAATCAACAACCAATGGATAGAACCAAGTCCCCCACCCAAAATTTATATCTTTTTTTAATAATCTGTTTCACTCCGATGTACGTCACAATATGGAAGAAATGATCTGTCCCTACTTCTGTTACATCGCAACTTTAAATAAAATGGCAAAAACTAATCCCCAAGAACTGCTTACCCATGTAACATCTTTGAGCACCCCAATAAAAATGAACAAAAATATCATTTTTACCACCATCACCAACAATTTTAACAAGATTTCAGAAAACGCTAGATTTAATTACAAATGTACAGGCAATGTATTCTTCATGAAAGCTAAGCATTTTGTTATGCAAACTAAAATAACAGCTGCTTTAAGACAACAGAAACAGTTCATGTGTTTTTAGGTAATCTATCCAGATTGTGTGATGCCATCGGATTTGGTAGTGTCTGTAACCGTGCACTGGATTTCCTCTTCTGGATTATGAAACTCCAAAGTTGAGGTCTCAACTTTATCTTCTGGTGAACCAGTGCTGGACGCCACAGCTGTACATTCTTCAGCAGGAGCTTCTGATTTAGACGCCGTCTTGTTACACTCCTCATTCGGGGAGTCTTCGTCAGACCCCGCAGATGAGCTTGAGCTGCGTGATTTATTCTTCTTTCTTTTGTGTTTCTTTTTACCTTTTTTCTTCTTCTTGCTCTTTTTAGAGTGCTTGTGCTGACGTGTATCCATTCGGTCAGAGTTTTCTGGGCTTTGGCTTTCCCTTCTGTGACTCCGTTTCACAGAACCGTTTTTAGAAACATGGTCCGGACTGTTTGATTTTGACCTCTTACTTCTCGAGTCTGCTGATGAATATTCGCTTTGCTTTAACCGGTCTCTGCTGCGGGATCGGCTCCTGCTCCTTCTGGATTGCTCTCTCTGAGATCTCCTTATTATTGATTGCTCTGACTTCCTTCTCGCTCTGCTTCTGCTACGACTCCGCCTTTCACTGTTTCGACTGTGCCTCTCTCTGCTGCGACTCCGCCTCTCTCTGCTGTGGCTCCGCCTTCCCCTGTAACTATACCGCTCACGGCTGTGACTCCTTCGATCCGTCCACCTGCGCTGGGATCGTTCAGGGCTATTTCCACGCTGGGACCACATTCCATCTCTGCCACCCGAATGCCGACTAGAAAAGCCTCCACCGCGGTCAGGGGACATGTGAAGATCACGGTCCGCCTCCCAGAATTCATTGTCTGGATTTCTGAAGACATGGAGGAAGTTGCAGTGTTTCCCCTTTGGACATTTCCGTCTGTCGAAAAGTCCTGAGAACATATAAGAAAAAAAATATAGGCATATTAAAAAATAATAAATAAAAAAAAGCTTAAAATAATGACAAAGAAAGTACTACTTCTCTTTTCCTTACCACATATGGCTGTTTTCCATCTAGTTACTGGGGAGAATTCACATTGCAGTTGTCTTCCAGCATACCAGCGACCATTAAACATCATGAAAGCCTCTTTACATTGCTCCTCTCTGCAGGCATACAGAGATATCAAAAATAAAATAATATTTACAACAACTGTAATTTCTCCTCTACAGCAGTGACTGTAATAATACTGGACTTACGTGTCATACTGAACGTAAACGTTTCCTCTCAAGTGAGGTTCAAAGTTGCAGCTCACCTATTAAAATATGGGGAAATAATTTTGTTAATTTTACAAAACTTAAATTATTTTTATTAATATAATATAAAAAAATAATGTAAATTATTTCATTTTTTTTTAAATTATTATTACATTATAAAAAAAATTATTAATTTTGTTAACAACTGTTTTATTGAGTTTTATTTTTTTATAGACAAAGAAAAACAAGAATAGAAAGCAAAAAGCAACTATACAAACCTAGAACCCACCCCTGGTAGACTTCAAGAATAGAGAAATAGAATATAAACACAGAATCTAGATACAAAATAAATAAAATAAAAATAAATAAATAAATAAACTAAAAAAAAGACAATACAGATTTTTAAGATAAAAACATCGACAAAATATCAAAAGCAGCATGCCATATATTCACAGTCTTGACGTGGGATCCATGTATACGAGAGGTTGAGAGTTCCATCGATATAATGTCCAACAAAGACAGTCCACATTCATCTGTCCATTGTGTGAGGAAGATTCCAGCGGTTAACTAGCTTTTTTTTTGCTGCTCTGAGAGCAGCTAACGGTAAACATCTTTGTTGAATGGATAAGGGAACATCCCAAAAATCATTCAAAAAAGAAATGACGTTGAGTCAAACATATATCAGTGCCCAACAGATACAAGTCCAAAAAGGTGTGAGAGAGGGACACTCCTAGAAGAAGTGCAAATACGTGCCCTGAGATCCTTGAGAACACAGATTACACTTAGAAGAGAATGTCAAATCCATATGGTATTGCTTCAGAGGATTTAATTAAACGCTATGTAATAATTTGTTATGGTTAAGGTTCTTATAAGACAGCTTAAATTACTGATCAGAAAATAAATCATGCGCATTCTCATTAAGATCCTTGGCCTAAACAGCTGTAATAGATAAGGGTTTGTAGGAATGCTCAAGAAGATAAACCCCCAGTTTCATAATAGACAAGGCTTAAGGTAGTCCCATACTAAAATATATGTTTGAGCTGTTTTAAATGAAAGCAACTTGCACTGACGTATCTTAAATTATGCCAGTGCCTTTGTTTTGTCTTGAGATGCACACCAGTAATGTTTTTTTCTAAGGCACATTTATAAAAGCTACTTAAATACCCTAATTGAACTAAGGCCTAATCCTGGCTTAGTCTAAGCCCTGTCTGTGAAACTGGGCCTAAGATAAATAACTGAAACAGAAGAGGGAGATTTCTCAGAAGGAAGAATTTTACACAAAAGGTGAATAAGTAAATGGGAGACCCAAGGCACCCCAAATGCCAGAAGGGCCGATCTGATATGCAAAAACATAAAAAAGCGGTACCTGGTCAATTATATTGGGCTTTAATGAGCTGAAAGAATTTCAGACCACTATCATCATAGATATCAACCAAAGTATTTACTTTGTTTTGCGCCCACTGCGGCCAACAAAAGAAGATTATTGTGAAAAATAGGCGAATGCCTGTGCCAGATTGTAAACTGTTGCGATCGCCTTTCGACTTCCCTCCATGTGGAGAGGAGATGAGTTACATTAGGACCAAACTGTGATTTACACTGCCTAAGCAGGACCTCCGAAAAACAAGATGCTTCAGTTCATACAGATAAACAATAGACTCCTTAATTGCTCTACATGACACATAAGCATCAGGATACACTTTAATAATATTTTTTCATTTATGTTGATAAGTTGATATGTTAACAACTGTTTTTCAGATGTTATTATTATGTTATTATGTTGATACGTTTTAGGCTTTTTGTTTTAGTTACCTTGAACTGTACCACCCTCCCTGCGTTCTTGAACTCTGGCAGAGCGTCTTCATAGAAATCCAGGAACTGCTGGTGCGTTTCCTCCTCGCTGTACTCAAGACAGGCATCAGTGTCATAGTCATCACGTCTGCTCTGCTCCATCCCGAACGTCACAAACATCCCCCTCACCATCAGAGTGGTGCTGGATGTTGGGTGCTCATGCTTTCGGGAGCACCTGTTCATTACGCACAGTAAGAAAAATTATAAAAAAATCATCATCTAGAACATCATCTATGGCAAACTCCTTGAAAAGAGTAGTTTAATAAACACTTACCGGTCTCCAAACCTACAAGCGCCCGTTTTAAGGAAGAAGGGGCAGTTTGCCTTGTCCTTTTCAGTTCCATAATCCTTTGGAGCATCAGGGTTTTTCCAAGGACCACCATTTTCCAGCTAAATGCAACAAAATAAGGAGACTTTTCATGATTTCATGATTATTGCAAACATAGAACTGCATTTTCCAACATACATTTGACATGGAAAGCAAGAAGTTACCTGACTCTCTGCTTGATCCAGCATTTTCTGTACCGCTTCCTATAAATGGTGCAAACATACACAGTATGGCGGGTGAAATTGTGTGGTGTGCAAGCACGTGTCTGTTAGAATTGGTTAAGACAATCTGGCAGATAATTTGTACGTTATGGACTGATATTATAAGTATTTTGTCATTCAAATTTGGCTGTTTACAAAACATGTTCTCTATTGTGGCATCAGTAAGCAAAATTATCACTATGCACCCAGCTGACACGAAAAGATACATGTTCTTCATTGGAAGTGGACACTTGCTGCATTTTAAATCGATTTTGTGTATCTTAGTTAAGGAAATGAAGACTTTTTTTTTGCTAAACAAACAAAATCACACACTGAACACATGAAACAGAGACTTCTGGCATGTGGTGTGAATGTAAAATTATGATTGACAAACTGATTGAAACTTTAAAGGCTGATTTGTTGCAGGTAGCATGAAATGTTTTGATATCTGATAGAGGATATGTGTAGACATCAGCATCTTTATCCTCCCAATGCAGGGATCACCTCTCTCTGTTTCTTCTCCTGTTCCTTCTGCTCCCGCTCCTCTTTCTCTTTCTTTTGCTGCTCCTCCCATTCTTCTCTTATTTTCCTCTTTGGTTACAGAAAAGCAGATATTGGAGCATTATATGTATATCTTAATTGAGATTTGTCCAGGCCATTGCAGAATGTCATGGATTTAATGTCAGCAACTGGACTTTTCTTGCTATTTAAAATATATATATTTCATATATATTTTAAATAACCAAAAGGTCCAGAAATTGCGCACCTCTTCTTCCTCCTTTCTCTTTTGCGCTGCCTCTTCTTTCTCCCTCTTCAGCCTAAATTCTTCCTGCGCAATCTTTTCTCTCTCCATCCATTCCTGGTGTAATCGCTCACTGGATTGTAAAACAAAACAGTGCGACATATATTTGTATTTTGTTCAATTAATATTATCATATGAACTTAAGATGACAAACCTCTGCTCATCATCCTTCTTCTCTTCCTCATCTTCAGGCTTGTACTCTTGGTACTCTTCATTTTGTGAATAACCAAGAGCTGAAAAAGATGAGTTTGTTACTGACAGCTGACAACAAATGCTACTAAGGCATATGTCATGGTTATGTTTGTATTTATATATATATATATATATATATATTATATATATATATATATACATATATATACACACACACACACCTATAATCAAAATATAAATTACCTGCTTCTCTTATTTTAGCAAGAGCTTGACGTTTCCTTTTCCTTCTCTCTCGTTTAAGAACAGCTCGTCGTTGTTTTTGACTAAAAATGAGTTTAAATAAATGGTGATAAATAAATAACAAAAATATAAAAAATTCTGATAATAATTTAAACATAGCTACAGAATAAAAAGCCCCATACAACACCTGAGCACAACAGCAGCAGTTTCACACTCATCTAAGCGACTCTCAGAGTCCTGCGTCTCTGATGGGTCTGTCTGAATCGAGCAACAATCATTATCTGTCATTTTAAACCACTATTTACACATCACGCAGGTAGACAACAACGGCAAAAGCGCTCCATTAAGGCAACACATTTCACACCAATCATATAACGCGCGCGCAAAGATGACATCACATTTATCGTCGTACTCTAAAAGCGTGTAAACGCGCATGCTCAGATTAGCATTGGGAGGACAATTCACTTTAGCGAATCGATTCATATGAACGGCTCGTTTCAATTAACCTGTTCGATCGATATGAATCAATTGAATGAACTGAAATGTTCACTGATGTTTTTTGTTTCATCATTGTCCTTTGTTGTTCCCAGTATTAATAATAATAATAATAATTCATATTTATTATTGACAATATTGCCAACGAGTACATTTCACAGTTTTCCTACTCAGCAAAGCTGGCTATCAAGCATTTTTTTGAGAACCAAGCATATTGTACAAACAAGAGAGATATGTTTAAATGTCAATTTTCAATCGTTCAAACATAGATATTTTCCATTCCATTTGACTTCATGAATATAATAATGAGCAATTATTATAACTGAATCAAATACTAAACGTTTATCACCAGTTTTAACACCAAAAGCCATCTCTAAATGATTTACGAGCTCTTTGTGAATCGTTTTGACCAAGTCATAAAAAAGAGTCGGTTCAAAAGAATGACTCGCTTATGAGTCGGACAGCACTAGCTCATAGATTTTGCGCTTTTGGGATGCGCGAACTGGTATTGCAAGTGACGGAGGCGTGAGCGTAAAACCCTAAAAACCTGTTTTTTCCCTGCTTTTTGGCTTTAAACCCCATAATTCATTTAGTGGCCTACCCGCAGAAGAACACGCCAAAATGGCAGACAAAGAAGGTAAACTTTTTGCGTAGTGAATTATGTGTATAATTTTTTTTTCTTTGACAGAGTTTGCTAGCTTTAGCCTAAAGTGCTAATGGATGTGACCCACATACAAACATGAGAATGAATGAGTGTTACTTTACCAAGTATTCACGGTTAACTTAAACCTACTGGCATTATTAAATGATTCTACTGACTTGAATAATACAGATAATGGTTTCTCAAAGCAGATCAAAATGCCGTTGTTCTCTAAGTTCCCTCCATCATTCATATGCTGCGGTGTAACTATAAGTTAGGCAACTTTATCACGTTACACTTAAGTTACTGCTCATTTATGAGAATAAAGCAAGCTCTTGCTGCCCACTGCACTCCTACAATGCAGTTATTGTGAAATGTGTTCATTTGAATACATGTGACCTGAATTTATCCTTCTGTTCTCTCTTCTCAGTGTATGATGATGCAGTGGAGGAGAGAGTAATAAATGAGGAATACAAGATCTGGAAGAAAAACACACCGTTCCTATACGATCTTGTCATGACACATGCACTTGAGTGGCCAAGTTTAACGGTGCAGTGGCTTCCTGATGTGAACAGGTAATCCAGGAACTATCCTGTCCACCTTCTGAAACATAACAGGTGAGTAGGACTCTGCAAATCATTGTCTATCATTGTGCAGGCCTGAGGGAAAGGACTATGCAGTTCATCGGCTGGTGCTGGGCACACACACTTCAGATGAGCAGAACCACTTAGTCATTGCCAGTGTTCAGATCCCTAATGACGACGCTCAATTTGACGCGTCCCACTACGACAGCGAGAAAGGAGGTTAGAGCTGATCTGACAATGAATGGATGCTAATTTTGTATTCTTGTTTGCATAGAAGTCATTATACTAAAATCAATTTTATGTATGTTTCTTCAGCAGGTATGGTCAGGACGTTGGGGGGAAATCCAGATTCAGTTGATCAATAAGACTGAATCATTCCACAAATATGATGCGGCCACATGCATTTTTGACAACTTAAGAATGTGATGGATCTTTTTTATACCTGTATTTAGTGTTTATAACCCAAGATGGATGTTAAAGGGATAGTTCAGTTAAAAATAAAAATTCTGTTATCATTTACTCAACTTCATGTTGTTCCAAACCCATAAGACTTTTGTTCATTTTTGAAAACACAAATTATGATATTTTTAATATTTAAGATTTCTGTCTCTCAATTGAAAGTAAAATGCATCCAAAATTGCCCAGTTTAAAATAAGTATCAAGACAATTTAAAAGTAATCCATATGAAAAGCAAGGCATGGTTGAGAATTGCTTTATGTTTGTGTGTTGATCTGTGTTTTTATGTGAAGCCTAAATTAAATCTGTTCATATAAAGCAATCATGTCTCTTCGGAAAACTTGGATTAAACCACTCGATTCATATGGATTTCAGGTTTCATTAAAAATATCTTCTTTTGTGTTTCAAAGATGAACATAAGTCTTATGGGTTTATGGCATGAGCATGTGTAAATGATGAGACAGTTTTCATTTTTTGGTGAACTATCCCTTTAATACAAAGTGTAAACTGGGCCAATGAATTTGGCTGTTAATATTTTATTTAGTTGAATGCTACAAACTGATAATTTTCACAAATAAAGTTGATAAAACTGGGACAGAGATAAGAAGTTGGACATTGTTAATGATTGTATATCGTCTTTTTCCAGAGTTTGGAGGGTTTGGATCAGTGAGCGGAAAGATCGAAATTGAGATTAAGATCAACCATGAAGGAGAAGTGAATAGAGCCAGATACATGCCACAAAACCCCTGCATCATCGCCACCAAGACCCCCACCTCTGACGTGCTGGTGTTTGACTATACCAAACACCCATCTAAACCAGGTCAGTGCCTTTCAGTTGATCCAAAGAAGCCCTGCAATATATTAAAGTTCGCTTATTTCACTTCAGAATTTAAATTTCCTGATAATTTACTCACCCCCAAGATGTTTGTCTTTCTTTCTTCAGTCAAAAAAAATAAAATAAAGGTTTTTGATGAAAACATTACAGGATTTTTCTCCATATAATGAACTTCAACAGTTACCAACGGGTTGAAGGTCCAAATTGCAGTTTCAGTGCAGCTTCAAAGGGCTCTACACGATCCCAGCTGAGAAATAAGGATCTTTCTTATGTAGTGAAACGATCGGTCATTTTCTAAAAAAAAAAAAAATAAATAAATAAAAATATATATATATATACACTTTAACCACAAATGCTTCTCTTGCACTGCTCTGCGATGCACATAATAATCACATTGGAAAGGCCACGCGTGACGTAGGCGGACGTACCGAGCAAGTGTTTACAATGCGAACGAGCAAAGACTAAGTTAAATGGACTTTACAAAAAAAAAAGGGAAAACAACGTTGTTGGACGTTCTTGAAGTTGGAGGAGAAAATGAGATGGGGGTTTTTCTCCCTACTGCGGTACTTCTGCCTACGTCACGCGTGACCTTTCCAACGTGATTGTATATTTTATATACAAAATGTATATAAAATTCAGAATTATTGCACTTCTGTTCTATTGTGCACAGTCTGTTTGGTGCATATGTGTGCGGCAGTGCTTTTTCACTAAAGTCTGTGAAGTTTAACGGAGACTCGATTGATGTCAGGACGATCCTTTTTGCAAAATGAAAATTCTCGCATGACTTTAGTTGCATGCTGGGGAAAACTGGTCTCGAGTGTGTCCACACATATGCTGAGCTCCTAAACAGGGCAAGTCATGTTAAATACTTAAGTTTGTTTGTAGCTTAATATAAAGATTCTAAGCTCATGTTTAGGACAACTTTTGCCCCGCATCAGCTCACACTCTGGCCTCCATTATTTTTCAGATGCATTTTGTTAATAGAAATGTTATTCACTAATGTAAAGCCGGGGACACACATAATGATTGTAAGGCCGATTATGAATGTAAATTGATACTTATGACTGATCGTGCTCAAATGTGTTCAGTCAGAGCCAGTTGCGTTCTGTCAGCAATTACAGTCGGTGTTCAAAATCCATGTGTAAGTATTTAAATCTGCTTCAGTCGAAAGAAATAATCGCTGTGTGTTGAGCTCAGTCTTAGAATGTTTTATCTAGTCGTTAAATGTGTGCCCGGCTTAAAGTGACGTGACTGTCAGACAGTGTAGCATACAGCGATGAGTCAGTAATCCGATTAGTTTATTATCGATTAGTTGTTGCAGCCCTGTTTTAAATTATGTGTGAAGCCACTTGCTTTGAATAATAAGTCTAAATTGTTTATTTGCAGACCCCAGTGGAGAGTGTAGTCCAGACCTGAGACTGCGGGGACATCAGAAGGAGGGATACGGTTTGTCCTGGAACCCCAACCTGAGTGGAAACTTACTTAGTGCATCAGACGACCATGTGAGTGATCTCAGATTCAAACTGACCTCACATAGTTTTGTACTTGAAACTAGGGATTGCTCGATACCACTTTTTCATGTCCGATACCAATAACAATACTGCAACCTTGAGTATATCGATACCGCTACCAATCCGATACTGGTACAGTGTTTTCTTCTTGATCAGTTTATAAAATTTATACCTCACTAACTTGCTAACTGTACAGTGCTTCATTATAAAAAAGAGATGTATGGAAGTTTATTAATGAATTGCATAATTGGAAAAAAATGTGCATTGCATTAACCGTGTTTGCATTTTAATGCATTGTATTTTTAGGGCTTGCATTTTTGTGGGCTGAAATTCAACATGGTCGTATATTTATGCTGTGAATATTTCAATTCAAAACATTTCACCCACGATTTCATTAAATAAAAATTTGAAAATTTATATTCATCTTTCAGATAAAGTCACCTTTCATAAAGCTCATTCTCATTCTCAAGATTTCACTTCCAACATATTCAGTTTGTTTAAAAATACAACCTAAAAAATTCAACAAGCAATTTTTAGTCCATTTTATTTCACTTCCACAAATTCAGTGGTTCAAATTCGACAGAAAATTTAACATCGCACATCCGGGAACTGCAGGAATAGCAGTAGATTGTGTGTGCGCAACACCTGGTGTATTGCATCTACCCAAGAGTTTATTGAGCCTTTTTCATTAGAGTTTTAAATGGCAGTTACTATATGCGTGTGAATGACGCATTTCATTCAATCCGCCGCTCCAGTGCTGTAATCTAACACACCTGGTAGCGAGTGAAAATACAGTCCTTTTAAACAAAAGCACAGACCTTTACGTTCAGATGATGCATAATAATGGAAATGCTGCAACATCTTGGAGAGAGTTTTACTGTGCTGACTGTCGTAACCGAATGCGGCACTCAGTTTGAATGCAGAATGACCGTGAACTTAAATTTAACATTGTAATATTTCCTAAAAAAAAAAAAAGCTATCGAATGGCTTCAGAAGACTTGAAATATAATGCATGAAAAGCTTATGTAGCTTTTATAATAGTTTTTTGTCTTTTATAGAGCTTGACAGTAACAACCATAATGCACAGTATCGGACTGACCGATACTCGATCTGACAAAAAAGGACCGTACAGGACCGGTTCTGATACTGAGTATCGGATCGACTCATCCCTACTTGAAACTTGTAACATCATCTGTTGTTCTTCAACTTTAGACAATCTGTCTGTGGGACATCAGTGCTGTTCCAAAGGAGGGGAAGATAGTAGATGCCAAGACCATCTTCACAGGGCACACAGCTGTGGTGGAGGACGTGTCCTGGCACCTTCTACATGAATCGCTCTTTGGCTCTGTGGCTGATGACCAGAAACTCATGATGTGAGTAAGCAAAGCGTTCTGGTTTCCCTCTGCTGTGGAGGAATCTGTGAAGCTGTAGGACTTTTTTTTTTTTTTTTTAAATAAAAAGAGAAACATTTAACTAAGTTGTATTACACAATGAAATGTCTGTCTTCTACAGCTGGGACACACGATCCAATAACACATCAAAGCCCAGTCACTCTGTGGATGCCCACACGGCCGAAGTCAACTGCCTGTCCTTCAACCCATACAGCGAGTTCATTCTGGCCACTGGCTCAGCAGACAAGGTCTGCATAATTGCACATACATCTGTAGGGAAAATTTGTTTTAGAGATCCTTCCTTATGCGGATGGGACGTAATCCCCTTAAAGAGTTAGTTCACCCAAAAATTAAAAAGTGGTAAAAGTGGTAGTTGCGTGGACTGCCAATGGAGGGACAGAAATCTCGCAGATTTCATTCAAATATCTTCATTTGTGTTCCGAAGATGAACAAAGGTCTTACAGGTTTGGAACTACATGAGGGTGAACATTTTTGGGTGAGCTAACCCTTTAAGCCCAAAGTACACCTCAGTTTTGATGCTCAGCTTAGCGAATACATACAGCCTAATGCATAGACTTTCAAAGTATACTCTATTTGATAGTGTGCATGAACACTGGTGCTCTACACATGCACACTAGAAAGTTTCATACTTATCCAGTGTCTGTGCTATTTCTCTTCAGAAGTTGAGTGATAAAAAAGTTTTTGTACTTGTTTAAACTCTATTGAAACTAGATTTTATAAATGGTTAGAAATTTCGGGCTACACATACATGCTTTGGCCTTCAGGGATCCTGATGAAACTGCAGGTTTGTGAGGTCAATTTTGAAGGCAACTGTTAAAATACATCATTTAAAAAAACTAAATTCATAACATTTTTTTTTTTTTTTTTATCATTTATTACATTTCATTTGCATTTATATTTGTTTTTTATATATTTATAGTGTATACAAATATATATTTTATATTCTAAATTCAAGACAAAAAAAAAATCAATAAATAATTTAAAAAATGTTGGGAACCCCTGCTATTTGATGGATGATTCAGAGGGGAAAAAAATAGTTTGAAAAAAGTAACATGCTCACTGTTTGTTTCTGGCTGTAGACTGTTGCATTGTGGGATCTGCGTAACCTGAAGTTGAAGCTTCATTCTTTTGAATCACATAAGGATGAAATCTTCCAGGTAACACTCAAAAAATAACACTCAAGATTCTGCTACAGTGTAACAACATACAATTCTTAAAGAATGTAAACATAACATATTATTATAATAATAATGCTGATGCTCTTGACAGGTCCAGTGGTCTCCCCATAACGAGACCATCCTGGCCTCCAGTGGCACAGACAGACGCCTCAATGTTTGGGACCTGAGGTATGAGGCATTACTACTAAACTTTTTTTTTTTTTTTTTTCTTTCTTAATGCACATTTCTGGTTTAATGTGAACAGTTTGTTGGTGCTAACTGTGTTTGGATATTGATTGCATTGTTACATTTATGTCCTCTAGTAAAATTGGAGAAGAGCAGTCTGCGGAGGACGCAGAGGACGGGCCACCTGAGCTGCTGGTGAGTTGAGATAGATTTGCTGAAAATATTTATTCTGACAGACAGAGCTATAATGACATGAATATTAGTGGTGCAATGATTCACTAAACACGGTTCAAATTATACTATTTTTTTTTAAAGTCACAGATAGGATCATTTTTTGGATCAGCAAAAAAAAAAAAAAATTGTGGGGGGGTAATCTAATTTTGCTTTTCATTTATTACTTAAACACCACTTTAAGTACTTTGATACCAGAGCAAAAATCTAGCTTTAATAATTAAACATTATTAAAGACAAGTGAACAGTCAGTAATAAAATAAGAACAAATACACAAATTACAAGCATAGATAAATACAATGTAACAGTTACAAGTAAAGTAAGGTCTGACAGTTGTATTCAAGTACAGAAATGTAATCATTGAATGTAAAATAACACTTTTATAGTGTTCACTGTATAAATTACATATAGATTAATCTTTGTTAAAGTTATTTTGTTTGTGTTTGATTAACATAAATGACATAGACAGCAGCAGGTATTTATAGGCTGCTGTCACTTTAAGACCTAATGAATGGATCCAATATAGCTCATGATACACATCTGATTTCTTTCTCAACTTTTTACGTTCACTGAAGACATAACCGACTGCATTTACGAGAATACTTGCCGAGATGGGTATATCTGTCCATTCAAGCGCAAGGTGACGCGAAAGAGGAATCGATTTGTTGTTTGCGCACTATCTGAAAAGTGCGCGTGCACTTTGGGTGTGTGCGGCTGTACGCTCAGGTAACAGCGCACGATCGACTTCTCTTTCGCCTCTTCATGCACTCCAATGGTTTGAAATCGCTTGAATGTGTAAATGATGGTTAAATTTAGCAATTAATCCGCGAATCACATGCGTGCCGAATCGTGGGGCCTGGTCCGTATGGATCATGGATCGATTGTGATCCATTGCACCCCTAATGAATACTGCTAACTATTTCAATTCCACAGCAAAAAACATACTATTGATGACACTCTTCTATTTAAAAAGTTAAATATTAGTATAAATAACAAATTTAATTAATATATATATTAATTGATTATTAATATATTATTATATATATTTTCATTATTTTTGGGGTCGTAGGATTGTAATGTTTTTGAAAAAAGTCTCTAAAGCTCATCAAACTTTAATTTTAAGGATTAATCTGTATTTCATTTTTACAATGAAGACTATCCAGTGATATTTTACATTTGAGTACTTTTTATAATTTCTGTAGTATTTCTTACCTGAATACTACTTTTAGACCTACAGTACCTGAAGAAATTAAAGCACTGTTTATTTCAATTGTATCTTTATTCTATTGTATTTATTTGTACTAGCATTTGTAATTTGTTTATTTGTTCTTATTTTATTACTGACTGTATTTTTTTTTTTTTTTGTATATTTAATTCAAAGTTTGAAATCAAGCTTCTTTGTGCTGTCTGTAAGCTATTGCGCAACAAAATTACCCCCATCGTAAAAACATACATTGAGGAAGCAAAAAAAAGAGATATTTATAATGGTAATAGATCAATGTGCATAAAATTAAAATCTGTTCATAATCTTGTCTCTTCAGAAGGCTTGAATTAAACTTCTCGATTCCTATGGATTACTGTTACGATAATATTGAAAATATTGATTGCCTAGAATTTCAATGAATGTACAAAAAACTGTGAGATTATTAAAAATATGGCAGGCAGTATATAATTTTTCCCTGTGGTATTGTATCATATCGAAGTTAGAAATTCCAGTATCATGACAACATTACAACTGAGTATACGGTAATACTGATCCTGTACAAAATTATTTTTTTATAACTTTTAGTATCACCTTGGTACCAAAGAGTCAGTACTTGTGACATTCTAATAGCGTATAATGATATGAGTACTTGAATTTTGTTTGTTTTGGCAGTTCATTCATGGTGGGCATACAGCTAAGATCTCTGATTTCTCCTGGAACCCAAATGAACCCTGGGTAATCTGTTCTGTGTCAGAGGACAACATTATGCAAGTATGGCAGATGGTAAGTACAGCAAAACTGTAGATTCTTACGATTCCCATTTTTTTTTTTTTTATGATAGTTTTTTTTAAAGTATCTGATATTAGGACTTTTTGCTGACATCATTAACTTCTCTCGTTTTAGGCTGAAAACATCTACAATGATGAAGAGCCAGACACCCCCGCATCAGAGCTGGAGGGCCAGGCGTCATAACTGATCTCATTAAAAATCTACAACCCTTTCATGGCTTCTTACTCCTCAGCTTTTGCTTTTCAGTATTATTCCATAAAATCCATCCTTTTACTTCCTACTCCATACATACCATACTATACCCATTACAGGGTCCTTCTGTAGACTAAAAGGTTCAGCCCTCATCCATTTCACTAGAGAAGTTTGGCCTTAGATGGTTTGGAGAAAGACTGCACCACTTGTTCAATCACTTCTGAGAAGTTATGGCCTGGTGTGGCTCATCACAGTTTAAGTTTTTCTGCATAAACCTGGTGTCAATTTGCAATAAATCTTTTGTAATAACTTTTAAAATGATTTTGTATTCCTAAATTGTTGATAATTGTCTGTACTTAATTCACTTATGAAAATAAAGTACAGATCAACTAAAGATTTTTTTTCCTGTCTCTCGACATATGAAGCTATGTATTTTGAGTTTGTGAATGCTACAGTTTTTAAAGTTAATTAAATAGTACTAGTGTCTGGACACGAAGATGAGGTGAAACAAGGTATGACGCAGTAAGGAAAATTCTACAAAATGTTTTATTGAAAAGCAAGACAGAACTACAAGAGCGTTGTACAATCTCAGAGGGGTCACTGCTGAGCTGGGGGAGAAAGAAAAGCTCTCTTGAGCATCTTTCACAGTACGTCATACCTGAAGAGGTAGATTTCTTGCATAACCTGAGAATCAAACCAGGGCTTTGCCACAAAAAAAAAAAAAAAGCAGTATACAAATGACAGTACCAACAACTCCACAAATTTAGAATTAACATGACCACAATTACAGATGTATGTGTCAAAATAATTGCTCACAGACTTCTGCAGATAAGAAAATATTTGACAGTGAGGTGAAACTTAGATTGAGGAAATCCACACAAATCAAGTGCTGAGATGTTCTTATAATAAAATCGAGGTTATTAGACAATGGAGGAAAAAAAAAAAAAACAGGATTTTTTTTTTTTTATAGATAACAAAAACAGAAGTGATGGAAGCTGGTGAAGATCTACCTTTCCATAGTTGAGTTTTACAGTTTGGCAAGTTAAACACATTCAGACAAGTTTCTCAGAAAACAGCTTGTCCTTTTGAACTTATGTGACTTTGCATTCATCCACTACATTTGGTTACAAAACACACCATTTGTGGTTAATATGATTAATTCAACTAAAACATGATCATGTTCAAAGCACACTGAATGAAAACGCTGTATGTTTTGTTGGATTCAGTGTTGAGGAATGTACTGGCCAGTGTGAGAGGTTCAGATCAGGACATGAACAGAGCCAGATGTTATAATGGACCTGAAGAGGCAAGTGTTTCTAGACCCTGTGTCCTTGATAATGACCAGTGCTGCGTTTCCCAAAAGCATAGTAAGCTTAAGTAGATAGTAGAACCATTGCCACAAATCAAATTAGCTCACAATGTTTTTGAAAAACACAGCCCAGATCTTAAAGGGCTGTGAGGCTGTTTGTTTAGACGTGGAATTGGCAATTTCTACATTCATCAGTTCAGTTCTCGACATATAGTTTTACATTGCAATATTGAGAATGTTTGCAGCTCTTCAGAACATTTTGAATGTAAAGATTTTCATTACAGACATTTTATTGTTCATTATAAAGTCCAAAAAAAAAGAGAATCACATTCAGCATATCCAGTATCAAATACTTTTAAAATGAGAAAGTTTTGTGTCCAGTTAAAGAGTAAAAAATTGCAATCTGTCCATTTCAGACAGGCGGCAAAAAAAAAAAAATCAGATAGTTCATCCCCCAAAATTAAATTCTGTCATTATTTAATCACCCTCATGTTGTTCCAAACCTTTGACAATTTTTTTTTTTTGAATTTTTTTTTTTTTTTTTTCAGTCCATACAATGAAAGTCAATCAATGACTTTCATTATATGGACAAAAACTTTGAAAATCTTTGAAATATTTCCACAGAAAAAAATAATGTCATACAGGTTTAGACAGACATGAGGGTGAGTAAATTATGACATTTGTGTGAAGTACCCTTTGAACAGAAAAAAATTGCAACAAAAAAAAATTCCCATTAAGACAATAACTCTCATCAAGACTAATCAACAGCAATATGATATTTTTCGAAAAATCTGAAGTATTAAAGAGATTTTTGGAAAATAAATTTTAAAAATCAACCAAAATAAATATCAATTTTTGCTTTTAAGGGGAAAAAAATCCTACTGGCTTGAAGTGGCTTGGATACCCTGATTCAACAAAAACTACCCTGTTTCTTAAATAAATGGGGTTGCAAAGTTGAACTGAATATTAATGTAATATAAATGCACATGGCATTTTACCATCATTGAGTTTTCTGTTTGAAAAGATGCATTTCTCTTCATCTGTCATGCAACAAAAAAGTCCCTCCCATAGAAATCTCAGTGAGACAGTTTGACCCTGTCCTAGTATTTCACATAATTGTTAAAGATGTAGCAGCCTTTTTCAAAGCCAAACTAGCCCTTAATCAGATTCTCATATGAAAACCAGTCACAGGCAGTGAGAAGTCTTGACCCCTCTCTTATTTATAAGACATGTATCTTCCTTTAAAGTCCATTTTAATCAAAGTAATAGAAGAATGACTTGTTATGGACCAGTCTTGGCTCTGACTCAAAGTGCCAATGAATAGGTAAGTGTGTGTTAATGTATCTCTCCTCTGTTATTAATGCCCTGTTTCTCCAGTCTCAAGGTTATCTGGTCATCTAGAGCTGGACTGGCTAGTTGACTATGTACGGTTATTTTGAAAATAGCAATATTAAACATTATATGCTTCCAAAATGATTTATTCAGATTCTAGAGGTCAGAGCGAAGAGCTACATTTTATTAAAGAGAAACGAAAAACGTGCAACCACAGCACAGCCGAGCAGGAAAGGGCTGAAAACAGAATTGGGGGGAGGGTGAAGAAAAAAGAAAAACATACGGAACAAAGCTGCATGGCGGCCGTCTTGGACCACATGACCATTTCCTACGAAAATACAATGTGATAGAAAATAGGGAGTAAAAAGTGCTCGCCACAAAGCGGATTACCAACGTATAGAGCAGTTAGCGTCTTCACTAATGTCCTGCTTTTTCCTCACAAATTTTATGATAATAATTGTTAGACAAAAATATATACCTCCACAAAAAAGAAAAGAAAAGAAAAGAAAGGCCACCAGAAGGCCAGGCTCAGTCGTCAATGAGTTGTCTGGATGATGTGGTGCCTGATTCCTCAGGCTGAAGCCCAAGTTGCTCTGTTTCAGGCACCAAACCCTCCATCTCTCCCTCTACCTCTCTCTCCATCTCTGGGTTGGAGGGTTGGCTGTAGAGGCCCAGTGGCTGGGGGTCAGGAGGCCCTGTACCTTCTTCCTCAGGATCTTTCACTGGGCCCTGAACGTCCCGGAGTTTCTGGTTCAGGTCATTGCGTTCTCTCTGCAGGGCCCTGCAAAGCTTCTCCAGACGCTCCAGTTTGCCTTGGAGGGCCTTGTAATTTTTGTCTCGCACTGTTTTCTACGAGACAAATGAAAGTAACAATTTGAAACATTAAGCAGCACAACTGTTTTCAACATGGATAAAAATAAAAAATGATTCTTGAGCAGCAAATCAGCATATTTGATTTCTGAAGGATCATGTGACTGAAGACTGGAGTAATGATGCTGAAAATTCAGCTTTGATCACATGAATAAATTACATACAGTTGCAAGAAAAAGTATGTGAACCACTTGCAGAATCTGTGAAAATGTTAATAATTTTAACAAAATAAGGGAGATAATACAAAATGCATGTTATTTTTTATTTAGTACTGTCCTGAGTAAGATATTTTACATAAAAGATGTTTACATATAATCCACAAGACAAAAAAAAGCAGCTGAATTTATTAAAACAACCCCATTCATAAGTATGTGAACCATTGATTCTTAATACTGTGTGTGGTTACTTGGATGATCTACGACTGTTTTTTTGTTTTGTGATGGTTGTTCATGAGTCCCTTGTTTGTCCTGAGCAGTTAAACTGAGCTCTGTTCTTCAGAAAAAATCTCTAGGTCCTGCAGATTCTTCAGTTTTCCAGCATTTTTTGCATATTTGAACCCTTTACAGCAGTGACTGAATGATTTTGAGATCCGTCTTTTCACACTGAGGACAACTGAGGGACTCAAACACAACTTTTAAAAAACATTCACTGATGCTCCAGAAAAAAACATGATGCATTAATAGATATTTAATTGGTCTTCCGGGAAACATACAAGTATTTTCTGTTGCTTCCGAAGGGCAGTACTAAATGAAAAAAAATGACATTCAAGCGAAATAAGAAAAATTTGGACCTTTTCATCCTGTTCAAAAGTTTTCACCCCCCTACTCTTAATACATCGTGTTTCCTTCTGAAGCATCAGTGAATGTTTGAACCTTTTTTAACAGTTGTGTTTGAGTCCCTCAGTTGTCTTCAGTGTGAAAAGATGGATCTCAAAATCATTCAGTCACTATTGTAAAGGGTTCAAATATGCAAAAGATGGTGGAAAACTGAAGAATTTTTGGGACCTGGAGATTTTTTCTGAAGAACAGAGCTCAGTTTAACTGCTCAGAATAAACAAGGGACTCATGAACAACCATCACACAACAAAAAAAACAGTCGTAGATCATCCAGGCAATATGACACAGTATTAAGAATCAATGGTTCACAAACTTTTGAACTGGGTCATTTTAATAAATTCAGCTATTTTTTTGTCTTATGGATTATATGTAAACATCTTTTATGTAAAATATCTTACTCAGGACAGCACTAAATAAAAAAATAACATGCATTTTGTATGATCTCTTATTTTGTTAAAATTTTGCATATTTTCACAGATTCTGCAAGTGGTTCACATATTTTTTCTTGCAACTGTATATATACACATGTATATATATATATACACACCGATCAGGCATAACATTATGACCGCTGACAGGTGAAGTGAATAACACTGATTATCTCTTCATCACGGCACCTGTTATTGGCCGGGATATATTAGGCAGCAAGTGACAGGTGATTAGGCTAGACGACTGGGTCAGAGCATCTCCAAAACTGCAGCTCTTGTGGGGTGTTCCCGGTCTGCAGTGGTCAGTATCTATCATAAGTGGTCCAAGGAAGGAGCAGTGGTGAACCGGCGACAGGGTCATGGGCGGCCAAGGCTCACTGATACACGTGGGGAGCGAAGGCTGGCCTGTGTGGTCCGATCCAACAGACGAGATACTGTAGCTCAAATTGCTCAAGAAGTTCATACTAGTTCTGATAGGTGAAGGTGTCAGAATACACAGTGCATCGCAGTTTGTTGCATATGGGGCTGCATAGCCGCAGATCAGTCAGGCTGACCCCTGTCCACCGCCGAAAGCAGCAAAAGTGGGCACGTGAGCATCAGAACTGGACCACGGAGCAATGGAAGAAAGTGGCCTGGTCTGATGAATCACGTTTTCTTGAACCTATTCTCATGAGAATGCTTATCAATAGTACGCGTGTGTAATCTCGTAGAATAGATACGCCAAAATGACTTTTCGCGTGCATATGATACGCACTATATGGCGTACAATAGGCACGAACCCCAAACCACTAATCCTACCCAAGACTACAAAGCGTATTATATGCACGCCATAAAGTGCGTATCATATGCACGCCAAAACCCATTTTGGCATATCTATTCTACGAGATTACACTCGCATACTATTGTTACGCATTCTCATGTGAACGGGTTGGTTTTCTTTTACATCACATCACATGGTTGGCCGGGTGCGTGTGCGTCGCTTACCTGGGAAACACATGGCACCAGGATGCACTATGGGAAGAAGGCAAGCCGGCGGAGGCAGTGAAATGCTTTGGATAATGTTCTGCTGGGAAACCTTGGGTCCTGCCATCCATGTGGATGTTACTTTGACACGCACCACCTACCTAAGCATTGCTGCAGACCATGTACACCCTTTCATGGAAACGGTATTCCCTGGTGGCTGTGACCTCTTTCAGCAGGATTATGCGCTCTGCCACAAAGCAAAAATGATTCAGGAATGGTTTGAGGAGCACAACAACGAGTTTGAGGTGTTGACCTGGCCTCCAAATTCCCCAGATCTCAATCAAATCGAGCATCTGTGGGATGTGCTGAACAAATCCGATCCATGAAGGCCCACCTCACAACTTACAGGACTTAAAGGATCTGCTGCTAACATCTTGGTGCCAGATACCACAGCACACCCTCAGGGGTCTAGTGGAGTCCATGCCTCAACAGGTCAGGGCTGTTTAGGTATCAGGAAGGTGATCATAATGTTATGCCAGGTAGGTGTATATAAACCTTTGAACAGTAGCATATACACACAATGTCTTGACCACTCTCTTATAAGAAATATGTATGTATGTATGTATGTATGTATGTCTTATTAATAAGAGTGGTCGAGACATGTATACTATAGTTGTTCAGTTTGTAGTACTAAAACCAGGAAGAAAATTTGCATTTTTGTGCCATCAGTTCACTCAGGAAGTTTTCAATCGAGTCTGTAGTTAAAATTACTTGTAGATTTACAGTACAGAAAGAAGAAACATTCACATTTGTTCTACAACTTAAATTACTAAACAGAATTTAGAAATATGACTTTAGCAAATTCTGTGCGCTTTAAAAACTCAACGATTCTATTATTCCTCTTACCTCTTCTGCCATCTGCAGTAGAGTCTGGTTGTTAGTCTCCCATTTGGTCCTCCATAGCGTGGTCTCCTTCTCAAGCTTCTTGATCTTCTTTGTCATCTGATCAGTCACAGAAAATAAAATTGTCATGCAAAACATCATATTCTTCAAGCTTTTCTAAAAACTTTGTCTTTCAAACAATCAGAACTGATAATTTCATTGTCTGAAAGCTTTATGCTTGGATGAATGTGAAAATGTAGACAGAAATAAAATGTATCAGTTTCCACAAAAATGTTAAGTAGCTCAACTGTTTTCAACACTGATAATAATAAAAAGAACAGTTCTTGAGCACCAAATCAGAATATTAGAATAATTTCTGAAGGACCATTTGACACTAAAGTCTGGAGTAATGGCTTTGCTATTATAAGAATAAATTACATTTTTAAAAAATATTAGAAATTGAAAAGAGTTATTTTAAATTGTAATATTATTTGACAATATTACTGTATTTTTTAATCAAATAAATGCAGCCTTGGTGAACATAAGAGATTTTTGCTGGACACACTCACTTTCTCCATCTCCTGTCGGAAGGTGGTGAAGACCTCGTTGCTTTTAGCGAGGGTGGTCTGAAACTCCTCAAACTTGTCCATGTACAGAGTGAGCTGCTGCTTTAACTGATGCTCCTGCTCCTTCATCAGCTCACATTTATGTCTCGACTCCGTCGCATCCTTCAGAAGCTAAACAGAGAATGTAGATCAGTATTATGACGACAATTTTCCTGGAGTCAAGAGTGTTTAGTCACGTGGTATTTATGGTTTAGGCAATTGGCTGAGATAAACCTGGCTGCAGAACTAAGCGCCAATGAGCAAAGATTTCAAATATCATACTTCAGGTGGTCTCAAGCCATGCAACTGCCATTGTTATGAGTGGGAATGCTAAAGGATAGCTTTACCCACATATTATAGCTCTATAGATTATTGGTTTAAGTACCAATCCTTCAGGATTAAGACTGGCTCAGAAACAGGATTAGGATTATTACAAGGATACTTACAAACTCCCTTTCTCTCTGCTGTTTCTCCTCCACCTCTCGCATTAGCTCGGCCGTCCGCTGGAGTTTAGCGTCCACCAGCTGCTGTTGCAGTTCCTTGTGTTTGAACACCTTGTCAATATGCTGGGTAAAGACAAATGTCACATTCACAGTATTCTTCAAAAGATCTCTTGCTTAGAAAATTACAACTTTCCTTGAATGCGCAAGAATTCCAGTGCTAGTTCAACATTTAAGCAGTCTGGTTCAATGTTTGCTGTAGGCTAATCATCTAGTTCCTCTGAAACCCTTCACCTCCCCCAGCTCCACCTGCCTAGATCTGCTCTGGGATTTATGTATGTCTACTTATGCAGCTACAGCATATCTTACATGCTCACAGGAGCATGTCTCTGTATCTATTGGCAGTAGCCAATAGTCCATACTTGATCTACAGCAGCAGCAATAATAAACAGCAGCATAGCAGATCTAGTCCAACAAGACCAAATAAATTAACATTACTATATTCAATAACATGCTAAAACTATTTTGAGAGTTGTCATCATTGAAAAAGTTTTAGCTTTTACTGCACTTTTATTATTCTAGTTATTTAGCTATTAGCTGCTAATGAAACGGAAGTCTCGCACTTTCACAGAAAATCTCCTACTTTTCCGTTGAAAAATAAGCCACAGGAACACCTTGAACTTCTTAATTCAATGCAGAACAGTAAAAGGAACTGCTTTTCCATTATTTTCTATGTAAACACACGCTAGACTGACCTTGCGTTTTTTTCTCTCCTATTCGTTGCATTCACGAACAGCACATCTTTGCATCTAAAAATGTAAGATGCGGGCAGTGGAAAACGCAAAGAGACGCGGTTTTTAAAAGTTAAACTTTTTGAGCGCTGTGGTTTTAGAACGCTGTTTCCTGTGCGAGAATCTTTAAAGATACACAATGTGAGTGCAACGTCACCTTGGAATTATAAGGTTCTATCTGACGTGTGTCAAAATTGAGTTATTCACATATTCTTATTCTGTGACAACTTATTTACATTATGTTTTTTTTTTTTAAAGTTGTGTACATTTTGGGACTTTTTTTTACAAAACAGAAAGGGTCCACAAAGCAGTATGGAATGCAAAAACCTTGAAGCTCAATATCTCAAAACTGCTCCAAATGCAGATAAAATCTTATAATTCCAAGATGGCAAATGGTTAAACACGTCCGTCTGGCGCTTTTACATAGAAAATCAATTGAAAAGTAACGCAGTGGAATGGAAAAACGTGTTCTGTGTTCATTGATAAAGCCAACAGAACATTTAGATTGTCTCAGCTACATGATATAAACATTCTTGTGTTAGACTGTTACAGTATAGAAAAAGCGAATGACCCATTTTGAGACACCGTTTATGATTTATGTGGTATATAAATATTTTGTGTGGAATATTTTTACCATTATAGACTGGTTGTGTACGCACACTGCCGACACACATTTAAGTTCATACACCATGTAAAAGTGCATTTTGCATAACAGGTCCCCTTTAAAAATATTCTGATACTCAAAGCCTGAAACACCATGACCAATTTTTAGTTGTAAACTCACAAATTATGCAATCCACACTAAAGCCTGATAAAGTGATCATATGCACTACCGGTCAAAAGTTTGGAATAATTAAGATTTCTTATATTGTGATGCATATATTTGTTATATTGTGATGCATATATTATCAGAATTTAAAATAACTGTTTTCTATTTTAATACACTTTAAAATGTAATTTATTCCTGTGACTGCAAAGCTGAATTTTCATCAGCCATTACTGCAGTCTCCAGTGTCACATGATCCTTCAGAAATCATTCTAATATGCTGATTTGCTGCTCAATTATTTTTGGTGCTCAATTAATAATAATGGTTCTTATTATAAATTTTGAAAACAGTATTTTGGACAATATTAATGTTTTACTGTATTTTTGATCAAATAAATGCAGCCTTGTTGTGAGCATAAGAAACTTCTTTCAAAAACATTAAAATGACCAGCAGTGTACGTTATGCATAATCCTGCATACATAGACATGTGATTGTGTGTTTATTCTGTGAACCAGCTGCATCATAATGATTTCATTTGAGGTTGCACATTTGGAATGAGCTCAAAAATGCAAAATATCTGAGGACACCGCATGTCGGAGGAACACGTTTAGAATTAAGCAAGTATAATGTAAAACCATGAAATGTGACAGCAGCAAATATATACCATCCCAGCGAGCCATGACTACTAAAATATCATATCTCAGAAGCAATATGAATGAATGAAACACCTAAACATTTACAGAGTACAGAACAAATGAAACCTCTGCACCTCAATTCTCAGAGGACTTGAAAGACTCAACCAGAGCATAACAGCCATTTTACATTTTTGGCAGATGTTGCCTCACCTCCTCCCGGAGCTCGTACTGCTCAATGAGTTTCTTGAGTTTCTCCGCCAGCTCCATGTTCTCCTGCCGCAGTTTGCTGTTATGCAAGTTGTGCTGCTCCATCTGGGCCTCAATCTCATTGAGCGTCATCTGGAAGTGCAGAGTCGCCTCCTTGCGCCGCTCCTCATACTCCCTGAACCGCTGCGAGTTCTCCTCCTGTTATCACCAAAGGTTATCTGGTTAATCAAAGTCCAACATGAATCTTCAAATCAAATGTGCATGAACTCTGGTGGCTCTACCTTCAGGTTCTTGTTATGGCGCTGAAGTTCCCTGCAAAGACTCTCCAGTTTACTGCGTGCCAGGACAGCCTTGCTGTGCTCGCTCTGCAGGTGGATCTTCTCCTTCAGCACCTGGTTCTGCTTCTTCTGCAACACCTTCACCTGCTTTTGCATGCTGCGACTCTCCTCCAGCTGTCCCAGGAAGACACATTAGTATTTAGTGATGCACTGAAATTCCGGCAACAGAAAACAAAATTGTTTTAGAGGGACTGAAAATTGTTTTTAGAGACTGAAACAGTGACATTTAATTATCACATCTCTGAGGACACGTTTTGACTGTTTCAACATCTATTTCAAGCACACAACATGGAAAAGCTAAACATGCAGCTGAACAGAAATGTGGACCAAAAATAATGCTAGAGTATTGGTTGGCTAAAATAAAAAAAAAATTTACTACAACTAGTTTTTAATTTATCACCCAAGAACACGACATCCTGAGCTCTACTAAGTTCAATTACAATATTCCTTTAGCTCAAACTGTAGAGCATGGAGCTAGCAACGCCAAGGTAATGGGTTTGATTCCCAGGGAATGCATGAACTGATTTAAAAAAAAAAAAAAAAAAAAAATACCTTAAAGGATTTGTTCACTTTCAAATGAGAATTACCCCAAGCTTTACTCACCCTCAAGCCATCCTAAGTGTGTATGATTTTCTTCTTTCTGATGAACACAATCGGAGAAATATTAATAAATAGCCTGACGCATCCGAGCTTTATAATGGCAGTAAGTGTTACCAAACGAGTGTGAGCTGAAGAAAGTGTCTCCATCCACATCCATCCATCATATACATATTCCACACAGCTCCGGGGGGGTTAATAAAGGCCCTCTGAAGCGAAACGATGCGTTTTGGGTAAAAAAAAAAAAAAATAAATCCATATTCAACAAGTTATGAAGTAAAATATCTAGCTTCTGCCAGACCGCCTTCTGTATTCTGGCGTCACGTCAGTTACACTTTTTCTGTAAGTTGAATAGGGAAGGCGTAGGACGTAGCGTAAGCTTTTTGAACTGTGAGAGTTTTACACTTTCTTTGTAAGTAGAATACGGAAAGAGGTCTGGCGGAAGCTAGATATTTTATTTCATAATTTGTTAAATATGGATTTTTTTTTTTTTTTTTTTTATACACAAACGCATCGTTTCGCTTCAGAAGGCCTTTATTAACCCCCCGGAGCCGTGTGGAATATGTTTATGATAGATGGATGTGGATGGAGACACTTTCTTCAGCTCATACTTGTTTGGTAACGCTTAGGCCGTGTGTCCACCAAAGCATTTTTTCCAGTGGCTAGCATACTTTTCCAATTGTATTCAATGGGAGCGCCACGTTTTTTATACGGCAGGAGCGTAACGAGGCGCTGAGCGTTTTATTTCACACTCAAGTGCTGAGCGCTCTGCATTTTTTACCGGTCGCCTTGACTTGAAGAATGTTCAACTTTGAGTAAAACGCTGCGCTCATCACTGTCACTTTTTAGCCAGCCGTCCAATCAGAGTGGAGGAAGGGCGGGACAAATACAACACTGACCATTATAAAGCTTGGATGCGTCAGGATATTTATTATCATTTCTCCGATTGTGTTCATCAGGAAAAAAAGTCATACACATCTAGGATGGCTTGAGGGTGAGTAAAGCTTGGGGTAACTTTCTTTTGAAAGTGAACTAATCCTTTAAATGCATAATGCCAAATGCATAAATGTAAGTGTAATTACACAGAATTAACCAAATTTAATTACCAAAACATTATTTTTATGATTTTAGATAAGTTAAAACTTTAATTTTGCTTCGGTAAAAAATGCATTTCAACATATCACTATTAGTATTTCATACTTTGTGCAGCTATTTCCTTTTCACGTTTGAGCAGCTTGGAAATTCTTCTAAATATCTCCTTTTGTCCTCAATAAAGAAAGAAAATAAATCATACATGTTTGGATTGCAAATGTAGTTTTTTTGGGGGGTTTTTTTGGGTGAACTCTCTCTGTAAGGACATTATGTGTGAAATATGTCTATTGTTGTGCAATATCATTTCTCTAGCCCCAAATACATACCAGGTCTGCATATTTCTTACAAAGGGCAGCAAGTTTCTCTTCTGGTGTGGCTAAAGTATGAAGCGCCTGCATCAGCAACAAAACCTCTTTGCCTATGACAACAAGGGAAGAATTATGCATAGAATAACCTGTTGTTGACAAACAAGTCATCTATCACAACAAAACAAATGTCTTTCAAACATCTACGGCTTAAAGTCATATGGGGCCCTGTTTATTTCTTGTATTGAACCAGAAACATTCCTTTAATGGTGAATACTAACCGAATGCTTTTTTGTCCTTGGTTTTCCCAGCTTTGGGGTCCAACTCCTCATCGAGGGGGTCAGGGTTGCTATCCTCCCTTCCTGGCGTCTCCCCTCTTTCCTCTTCACTGCTCACCAGCCCTGCAAAATCCTCCATGTTATCCTGGGTTGGAGTCTCCACATCCAGGGGTGAACTGCTTCCTTCAACGAGTCCTCTGGCCTCTAAACCACAGACCCCGATGATTTCTTCCATGACTTCAGTGCCCTGATGGTGTAAATGCAAAAAAAACAAAATAAGTTAACCATGCTAAGCTATGTGAAGTTTTGACACTGACATTAACCCTTGACTCACTGCATATAAGTTGATTTAAGTGACATATCGCATCTAATACAAAGATACCAAAGATACCTGTTCTGTTATTGCAAACAGAACCAAGTGCAAACAAACTCATATACAGGAAAATTGAGATGAACACGTGCTACAGACACAGAGCAGCCACACGCGAATCAGGCTGTGACAAATTCCAGTGAACTCCCTACATAGGAAGCATTTTGGGGCATCTCACATGTTTTAAATGCTGCCTAGACAGAAAGCTCGCTAGGTTTAGAGCCACAGCCAGAGAGTTACATTATAACCAGAACAAGACAAATAAGTGAGAGGGAACGGGTTAAGACATGAACAAAATGAGACAACCAAGGCATTTATTCAAAGCACGTGCCCACTAATAATCTGAGCATAAGAAAATGCGTCAACACTGACCATTACATTATTCACCACAAACTTATAAATATGAAGTTATAAAAATATGTATTCAAGCATACTTAGTTTTCCTAACATATATTAGCCGCATATATTGTTTATTTAGAAAGATAATTAACGTTAATTCCGATATTAAATCTTATGGCAAGCCAAACCCTCAAATGTGTGGCAAACGAGCCTCATGTTCATCAGTTTCCCTTGGTTAAAAGTTTAAAAGTTCTATTTATTAAGTATACCACAACTCAGATAAAATATTAAGACCAACAATAATCCTGGCGTGAAATCAGTAAAGCTGTAAACCACAGGCTAACTCGCTAACTCCACATTCAACACACACATGCGCGTGCATTCAACACATTATCACAGTTTCAAAATAAAAATCCATACCGTCACTTATGTCAGCGATATAAGTTCAACACGTCGCTGCTGTAGATCTCAGTGTTTAGCCTTGATATTTTGATAACGTAAGTTGAAAGTGCTCTTTTAAGTTGGCTTGTCTGCTGGTTAGCGGGCTAAAGCTACTTCCTTCGTAAATAACACACATTTATGGCGACAGGTTCCCTGCGTGTGCGTATAGCGAGTCTTTCATAGCGTTAGACATGTTAATGATATTATATTTGAAATAAATGTTCAACAGAGAGCAGGTTGAGGTACAGTACCTGTGTGTTTTCAGTCTTTAATTCGAGCCTGGCATCTGAGTGCGTCGCCATGTTGTGACGAAATATTGAGAAGTGAAAATAAAGGCAAGACTGGATGAACACAAATAAAAATCAAGTCAAAAATATTTATTATATATACAAAGTGCTTTATTGAAAAAATCTAAACATTTCTAATTTTTGCTGTTATTTCATTTGTCATTTTTTTTGACATGCTTTAAGATTAAGTGCAACGTATCGCACACCTACACTCACGCGCTTTCACTTCCCAGGTATTCTTTCATTTTACATTTACATACAGTAAATGTAGATAGGTATCTTATTATTGACCTTGGATTAAACTTTCAATCTTAAAGACATACTGCACATTCTTCCTCATTCCCACTGAGCTCTGATACTTCAGAGAGCTCTAAGGACGAGAGAATTGATCCAGACTGTTCAGATTTGAATATAGGGGACTATATATAGAAAACATTTCAGCCAGATTCAGCAAGGTTTGTTTTGATTTGGGCAGCAAACTTTAAAGGGGCATTGGTGAAGATAAATCCAAATTCAAGCAAGAAACACTTATAAAAACGTTTTGCCTAGCAAATTTTATGGTGGAAGTGTAGAATAGTTTCACACACACACACACACGCATTTGCATGTTACTTTCTTTGATGGTTAAATGCAGTAAAGGCTGTTTTTGTAAACATTGTAATAAAATAAAAAAAAAAATGTTCTCTTTTTAAAGATGTGCATGGATAAATCATTTATAATAAATACTGTAATATTCCATAAAAATTATGAACCGTCAGTTTTGATTTCATGGTGACATTCTAAATAACCCCTCTTCTAGTGGGTTTATGGATGTTTTTCATATAATACGAATGATAAAAGCAAAAAAAAAAAATTGTTATTTGTTAATTTTTTTAGAATTTTCCCTGACAAAGTGAATTGTTCGGTCTTTATTATACTAGAATGCTTAACATCCTCTTGACTTGGCTCAAATTACCCCTAACATGCATGGGGCAAGTTGAGCCATAGACCATTTTGTTTTTTGAAAAGTCATATTTTTATGGCCATATGTTTAGATGCCTTCATATGATTTTATAATAATAATTTATTTCATTTCAGTTATGAGAAACCTTGAAAAACAATTAGGTATGACAAATGGTGTTTCGTACTTGAAAGTGTAAACACAGCACCCAAACAGTTACAGTGATATTACCATTTTAATATTATTTTATTTAAATAATGATTAAAAATAAAGTTACAATTTTAAGTTATCGCATTTATTCTGACTTTGCGAGAATGTCCAATTCTACTCAGCAACAGCTAAGCAAAGGTATTATGTTTGTTTGTATGCTGCGACATGACCTGTTGTGCATTACTGGCTGCACTTCTCCAGCGTGGCCTTTAGGAGGCAGCATTACACTCGGGGCACGAGTCTTCCTGTAGAGCGGAAAAGAAGAAGAGAAAAACAAATGGCGCGCTACTGGAATAACTTGTCACTTGGTTTAAATGTAATTTATTTTAGCGCCTTTAACATCGTTGTATTACATCCAAAAAAAGCCGACTAGAATAAATGATTATTTCTTCGAGCTTTGTTAAGGGATTGTGGTTGTCTCTGGGGTTAGACTTAAGAGTGGGTGAATTTTATAGTGTTTTGGGGCAGCTCTTTGCATGTGATTAGTGTGTTTTGGTTGAAAATGCCTCTTATTAAGCTCAGAGGAGTCACTGTGGACTTTCCCTTCACTCCATACCCGTGCCAGGAGGACTACATGAGCAAAGTCATCGAGTGCCTGCAGAATGTGAGAATCTCAGTCACACAATCCTACATGTACTGCATCTACATTTCTTGATAGTCATTGAAATACCCTTTAATTTAATTTGCCAACTACTTTGAAAGTTTAAGGGGCTTTAAATATTATAGTCTTAACAAAGACAAAAGTCTGCCACTTTTTGTTATTTCCAAAAAGTTCAGTCACTTTTTCCATTAGAGGTAAAATGCAATTGCAGAGTGACATTCTACTGAATGTAGAATGACATTTTTGTTTTACTTACCCTTTGATTTATGTATAATATGAAGGCTGTGGTGCTTTAATCTAATGCAATAAAGATTTTAAGGTCACATTGTTCTATTTATTGCCTATTAATAAGAATGACACGCACTTGTACTCTTTCAGAAAGTCAATGGAGTTCTTGAAAGTCCCACTGGCACTGGTAAAACGCTCTGCCTGCTGTGTTCAGCGCTGGGCTGGAGAGAGAACTTCAAAGACACCATCTCTGCCCGCAAGATAGCAGAGAGAATGGGCGGTGCGGAGCTGTTCCCTGACAGACCAATGTCATCGTGGGGAACAGCAGCCACTGACGGAGACACTCCAAGTATTGTCATTGATTTATTGATTCAATTTCGATATGATTTATTTTCATTTGTGAACATTTCTTGTGTTTTCAAAGGCTAAATTGTTTGTATGAAACCTAATCATAGTGACAGTTGACATGCTGGACAACCATAGGAATTATATTTCAAAACACAAGTGTCAATATCATGAGTTTTGTCTTTTTCTTTTTCTTTTTTAAATTTAGCTTATTACACGGACATCCCCAAGATCATATATGCTTCCAGGACCCATTCCCAGCTTACACAGGTCATAAATGAGCTCAAGAACACATCATACAGGTCAGCTATCTGAGTTAACATCACATATTTAGGGGATGTTGTGCAGTCATCCATTCATGATCATTGAGAATATGAAAACATGATTATATCCCACCAAAATGTTTTTCAGTATATTCTATAATACATACGCTACAGTTTGAACATTTATGTTTTTAAAAGAAGTCTCTTATGTTGACCAGGGATGCATTTATTTGATCAAAAATACAGTTAAAATGGTAATATTGTGAATTATTATTATTATTATTATTATTACAATTAAAAAAAAAACATTTTCTATCTTAATATATCTTAAAATGTATGTGTCACATGATCCTTCATACATCATTATTATGTTATCTGCATTCATAAATTATTATGTTTGTAAGTGAACTTTTTTTTATGTAAAACCAGTATAAAAAAGGATCACAAAAGAGGAAATCATTCTAATGCTGATTTGGTGCACAAAAAACATTTCTTTTTATTATCACTGTTAATAATATGTTAATATATTGTGTAAATCATGATAATTTTTTCCAGGATTATCTTATGAATAGAAAGTTCAAAAGAACAGCATTTATTTGAAATAGAAATCTTTTGTAAGATTATAAATTTCTTGACTGTCATTTTTGACCATTTTAATGCAACCTTGCTGATTAAAAGTATTAATTTCTTAAAAATAACAGATAGTATTGTTCTTTTTTTATAGGCCAAAGATTTGTGTTTTGGGATCTAGAGAACAGCTCTGCATAAACCAGGAAGTGATGCGTCATGAGAGTAACCACATTAAGGTATGATGATCAGTACCTCACTGTGAGATGTGTACAACAGACACTTAAAATACAAGCGCTGTATATCAACACCATATTAATGAAGGCATTATGCCTTATTTCAAGGTCCACATGTGCAGAGCAAAAGTGTCATCCCGCTCCTGTGTCTTCTACAACAATGTTGATGGTATGAGACTAACATTGGTGACCTATAGAGATTTGTGACTTTATTACATTAAAGAGTTTCTATTATAATGGTTTTAGTGGTTATTGTGCGACACTTCAAGAAATTGCTGACTGTTATTTTGGTTTTGTTCTTTTTTTAGAAAAAAGCACTGACAAAGAAATAATTAATTCTATCCTGGATGTGGAAGATCTTGTAAAAACAGGCAAAAAGCAAAGGTGAGACACTGCATACTGTTTCATGGCCTTGACTGAAGCTCTGAAAGAAATCTGCGTTTAAAGCAATTCTTCGACCTGCTGATGCTGCATCTGACATGATTCCAATGTGAATATTTTCTTTGAGTGTTCGTAAGTAGTGACATTGCTCAGACTGTTTATTTCCGTAGAGTTTGTCCATACTACCTGTCACGCTCACTCAAACAACACGCTGATGTCATCTTTATGCCTTACAACTATCTGCTTGACCCAAAGGTGAGACATTTACCCTACCCATATCATCACTTTTTTTTTTTTTTTTTTTTTACTGTTTTTGAAAGAAGTCTCTTATGCACACCAAGGATTTATTTGATCGAAAATATAGTAAAAAAAAAAAAAAAAAACAATAATATTGTGAAATATTATTACAATATATTTTAAAATAACTTATTCCTGTCATGGCAAAGCTGAATTTTCAGCATCATTACTCCAAACTTCAGTGTCACATGATCCTTCAGAAATCATTCTAATATACTGATTTAATGCTCAAGTAATACTTCTTATTATTATCAATGTTGAAAACAGTTGTGCTGCTTAATATTTTTGTGGATAGCATGATACATTTCTTTGATGAAATATAAAGTTCAAAAGAACAGCATTCATTTGAAATAAAAAATTTTGTAACATTTTAAAAAGAATTTACTGTCACTTTTGATCAATTTAATGTGTTCTTGCTGAATGAAAGTCTTCATTGAAAAAAACTTATGTACTGTTGAATTTATTAACTGATGTAACTTTTTTAATGTTATTGTATATTTTATTTATATTGTAATTATTATATTTTTTTGATTTGATATGTATTGTTCTAGGTTCTATTTTTTTTTTTTTTTAAATTTTATTCACAATTATGATTTCTGTTGATTCACAGAGTCGAAGAGCACACAACATAGAGCTGAAGGGAGCTGTGGTTATTTTTGATGAGGCTCATAATGTTGTAAGTGTCTTGTTGTTGTTTGAGACCTCATAGCTGTTTTATATTCTTGTTTGTTTACTACTTGTTGTCTTGTTGTTGTTTTTTAGGAGAAGATGTGTGAAGAGTCCACCTCGTTTGACCTCACCTCTTATGACCTGATTTCTGCCATTGAAGCCGTGGATCGACTGCTGCGGGAACAGGCCTCAGACATTAGCAAAGCAGATTTTGCTGAAGATTTTAATGTGGAATCACTGAATTCTGGTTAGTTTGACAAAGTCAAACCAAAATTTATTCAGACACCTTCAACATTTCACACATTATCAGTTTATTCGCTGTAGTTCAAAAAAAAAAAAAGGGTAATAAAATATGACAAGATCTCAGAGTTAAACTGTGTCAGAAAAAATTAATCTTGATAATTTCAGATAACACTTAAGCAAAACATGGTCAGGTCAAAGTGTCTGAATAATTTTTGGTTCCAAATTTTTATCAGTTTTACTGGTAGTCCACTGTATGAAGAATTTTTGGGTATAATATGTCACAGTTTACTTTATTTTGCTATCCTCACTTACATAAATGAACTATAGTGTCCTGCACCCACTAGTAAAAAAAAATATAAAAAATGATATCTAGTGTCTGAATAATTTTTGGTTTTCCCTTGTTTTTATCCTATATATTACTTTACAGGATTGAAACTGGATATTACCACAATTGCAAAAATAAAACGTAGGTTACTCTTCAAAATTTAAAATGTATATATTTTAATACAATATTGGATTTTTGGAGTTATTTGGAATCCATTTTTCAGTACTGAAACATTTTGCTGAGAGCACCGCTTAATAATCTTACAGAAATTTTGATGGATCTGGAATCTTCCATTAACGGTTTTGAGATGCCAGCAAATAATCAAGGAATCACCAAACCCGGCAGGTGAGTGGAGCATCAATGAACCTGTGATCTGATTCAGTTTAGTGCTGGGAATGTGTATCAGTGTCCTTGATATATTGACTATAAAATCAAAAAAATTTAGATGCACAACAGCTAAATTGAACTGCTAATTTTCTGTCTCTTCCTCTTTTAAAGCTTCATATATGAGATTTTTCAAACAGCTAATGTGAACTTTGAAACTAAAAATGCTGTAGTGGAAGCCATGGAGCAGATCACAGGATATTTAGCAGGGAGTGAGTATTAATCAGCTGGTCTATACAAATCCTCAATATAATTGACTTTTTCTGTTTATCAGTTTAATATTGACCCATATGTGTAATATTTATTTATTTTTTGCAGGGCCTGGTGTATTTCTGAACACCAGCGGACTACAGAAAGTAGCAGATATAATCCAGGTAAGAAGTGTAGAGCATGTTAAAGAGATAAATTGGTAATTTTCTGTATTTTTATTGTGTTTGTCTGTTTGTGCTGCATCAGCTGGTGTTTGGGGCTGAACCTACAGAGGGCAGCAAGAAATCACAGATGGGAAACAGCATGAAGGAGTTTAAGGTTTGCTCTGATTGATTTTCACATTCATGCTGTCTTCATTGTTACATATCTGCGGACATCAGGTTTTAGTTGGAGTGAGTAATAATGTTGTGTTGTAAATTTGATCAAAAAAAAAAATATCTTAAAATCTTACCCTTTTAATTAATTTTCTTTTTTTAATTAAAAAAAATGTTAATTGATCAAAACTGACAGTAAGGATATTTATAATGTTACAAAAGATTTCAATTTCAAATAAATGCTGTTCATCAAAGAATCCCGAAAAAAGATTTTCATCCACAAAATATTTTAAACATTGATGATAATAAGAAATGTTTCTTAAGCACTAAATCCGCATATTACAATGATTTCTAAAAGGATCATGTCACTGAAGACTGGAGTAATTGCTGCTGAAAATAAATGATGTTTTAAAATATATTAAAATAGAAAAGTTAAATTGTAATAATATTTCATAGAATTGCTGTTTTACTGTAATTTTGATCAAATAAATGCAGCCTTGTTTATGTTTATGAAGAGTCTTCTTTCAAACACATTAAAAAATCTTACTGACAAATCCTTGTCTTTCATCTTCCCTCTCTGCGCTGCTTCTGATTCCCAAATCTGTGTCTGATATCAGGTCCACATTCATCCAGACACCAATAACTTCAAAAAGAAACAGATGACTGATGTTTGGGCTTCCTCCTCTACCAAGAAACAAGGTATGAGACTCTTATTCAATCTCTGAGACACTTCATGTGTAGCAAAATGTTTTCAGAAGGAAGTTGTTATTGACTGGAGCACACGTTCTGTTTTGTTTTGTTATGTTTTTATGTAGTTTACCAGTCATGGAGAATCTGAAAGTTATAAAGTGTATTAGGGCTGCATGATATTGAAGAAAATGGCGATATGTGATAACTTGTTAAATAATGCGATATTCGATATGCAATACGATAACACTTTAACTGTATAAAATACATATGCATTTATATTTCAAGTATATTTTAAAACTGAAAATGATACAATCAATATACATCCCTACAACTACTGTTTTACTGTAGCATTAGCTACTTAAGTAGCAGGAGAAGTAAGAAGTAAGTGTCATTTTAATGTCCGTGTAAATCAGGAGGGTTTAGGGTTTCAGCTAGGCCTACGTTAGGTTTATTTAACAACAGAAATTGAATAATTAAATGTAAAAGTAAAATACTGATTAGTCTTCAGTGTATGAATTAAATATATACTGATTCTTATTAAAGCTGTAAGTTATTCAGTCAAGAGCAGTGAGTGATTTTCTCTTCTCTTTTGTTTGATTAATATTAAGCACACAAACGGAAGCAGGTTTTTTAGCCTGCTGTCACTTTAAGAGCTGCACAGATCCAATATATTGTTACATGCACGCTTTCTTTCTCAACTGTTTAGTTCACTTAAGACAAAACTGACTGCGTTTATGTGAATACTCACCAAGATGGGCATTTTGACATAATTTTGTATGCATTTGGCCATATAAGCTGCGGAAGAGAACTGAATTCGGGATCACGTGCTGTCCGAGAGGCGGCTTTCTGTGCGCGTGAGTACTTGACTTATTGCATTTAATAAGCATGTCACATGTGTGTAACAGTCCAGTTTAAAACTCGACCCAAAACTTGGACTTTTTGTACTGTTTTGGAGTATTAAAATCATGCAGTTATCGCAAGCTGTTGCAATATGTATATTGCGATATGTACATTTGCAAGATTTTGATCATTTCGATATATTGTGCAGCCCTAATGTGTATTATTGCTTATTTGGTCACCTTGCTGCACATGAAAATCACATCCACAATGAAATGCTGAAAAAAGTTATCTTCCACGTTAAATTTGTGTGCCAAAGCTGTAAAAGATTGAAATGGTTTGTGTATATTTTATAGGGAATGTGCTGAGTTTCTGGTGTTTTTCTCCGGGGTTCAGCATGCAGGAGTTGCTCGGACAGGGAGTACGCAGCATCATTCTGACCAGTGGAACTCTCTCGCCGCTCTCATCCTTCACCTGTGAAATGCAAATGTTCGTGCTCTTCTCCTCTAGCTGTCCCATCTGAGTTGATGCAGGTTGGATGCTAATTCTTTGCTGATTTTCTGCAGTCCTTTCCCTGTATCCTTGGAGAATCCTCATGTCATCCAGCGTGATCAGATTTTCGTCAGTATCATTGAAAAAGGTCCGGACGGTGTGCAGTTGAGCACAGCCTTTGACAGGAGGTGAGTGTTTTATTAAAGGCTGTTTAGTCGTATCAACACCCTCTGCTTTAAACTGTCATTATTTATTCACCCTCATTTTGTTTCAAACCCAGTTGCTATTATTTTTATCTAAGAAATGGCATTTATATTGACCATAGGCTGTCAAGGTCAAAAAAAAGAACCATAGAAGTAGTTCATGTGACTCATTTGCTATATTCCAAGGCAACTGAAGCCATATGTGAACCATTAGGAGGAGTGTAAACATTGTTTTTTGGTTTTTGAAGGTTTGTTCCTGAAAATATGTCGTCTATGGGAAACACTCTTGGTGAGAGATCCTTACACTGAAACAGCAGCCGATCTGATCTTGATCTCTTATCAATAATGGTCTGATGATGAGTGTGATGATATTCATATGATTGGGTTTGCAGTCAATCTGACACGGGTGGTGCCTCATGGACTGCTGGTGTTCTTTCCCTCGTATCCGGTGATGGATAAGACTCTGGAGTTCTGGAGGGTGAGTGTGTTCAGTCTAAACGCATTAAAGATTCACAGTATGTAGCTGACTGACCAATTCAAATGAGTCTTTTAGTTCAAGGGATAGTTCACCCAAAAATTATCCCATGATTTACTCTGCCTCAAGCCATCCTAGGTGTATCTTATTTCGACGAACACAATCAGATTTATATTAAAAAATATCCTTGCTCTTCCAAGCTTTATAATGGTAGTGAAGGTGGCGTGAGATTTTGAATCCCAAAAAAGTGCATCCATCATAAAAGTAATCCATACAGCTCCAGTGGGTTAATAAAGGCCTTCTGAAGTAAAGCAATGGATATTTTTCTTACAAAAACCCATATTCAAAACTTCATAAACTATAATAACTAGCTTCCAGCAGACGGCCGTACACATCGATTTACAGGGAAAGAGTAACCACTGACCTGAAGCATGACATATTGACGAACGTGGAAGCGCGGAGGATAGAACAAAACACCGATCACAAATTAGCAGTCTAAATCGAGAAATTTAAAAAAAAAAAATCAGAGGATTTCGATATAAGAGAAGAGGAGCTTGAGTTTGTTGTACAGCCCTATTTGTTTGAACCGCGAGAGGCGTCTAAGCTTACGATACTCCTACATCCTACGTCCCGTCAGAGCTCACTCTTTTGGCATAAATCGATGTGTACAGCCGTCTGCCGTAAGCTACATATTATTATTTATAGAGTTTTAAAGCGGCAGTCTGTAAGTTTTGCCTCTGTTGCCATCTCTGTTTGAAACCTGCAATTGCAGTTATTTGCGGAATTATCATCTTTACGTAGGTTGTGCCTCGGCACGACTCCTTAGCGTGGATGAATCTAATGTTTTGAGGAGAATGTGTGGCTGTCAGTCAACGCACCGGTGGATACTGTACTTTAGAATCATAGATTGTAGTCTTGGAAGTAAGACCAAAAATAAGAATTTTCACCAGAAAATGTCATCTGAACAATTAACATGTCTACCAAGTTTGTTCTGACCAACTGAGGGAAAAAAAGCATTACAATAAATCACGCTACCAATGGTGATTAAATATAACGATCACTTAGCTCATGTCACATAAAACCATGCAAATTATTATTATTGTTATACTTTGATCTCAAATTATTAATTTTAACAACATCAGCATTGTGACTACGTGTATTTAGTGTGTATTAGCATTACCTGTAGATTTTAGTTTCTCTACAGTGTAATCTCTAAAATTAATTTGTCATACCATACAATCCCACATCAAAATAAGTTTAATTATTCCATCTGCTGTGAGAAAAGGCTATAAATGATCCGCCACCTGCAGCATCCTCACATGTAATTTAGCCTACTAGCTGGGACTCCTTTATGTAAACAGACGTGACTTAATGACGCAAAGACGAATGGCAGCATGCTCGAATTTCCTGTGAAAACCTACCAGTAGCACTCAAATTAGAAAACATTATTACAAGTTTACCGTTGTGAATCGGGCTAAGTTAAGGAGATAGTTTTGAACACTGGCTGGTTATGTACTTGCTCAAAAATTGATTTTGGATAATTTTAAGCTGCAGTCCATAAAAAAGCTATGGACTGCAGCTTTAAATATAGATATTTTTCTTACAAAAACCCATCGCTTCGCTTCAGAAGGCCTTGGAGCCGTATGGATTACTTTCATGGTGGATGGATGCACTTTTTTTGGGCTTCAAAATCTCTTGCCCCCTTCACTACCATTATCAAGCTTGGAAGAGCCAGGATATATTGTGTTCGTCTGAAAGACGATAGTTATATACACCTAGGATGGCTTGAGGCTGAGTAAATCATGGGATAATTTTCATTTTTGGGTGAACTATCCCTTTCAAGTGACAAGTTGTGATTTTGATTCAGTCTGATTTGGAAAAAAATTTTCAGGGCAATTTATGAAATGGTTCAGCTGATTCATTTAAGAGAACCAAAACAATGATTCTTTTAAGAGTTAGACAGCATGTTCCTTACACTTGCTAAGTTTATTGCGAAATGAATAAAAGACTGTTTTACAAGTGCATTTTTAAAATGTCTGTAGATTCGTGATTACCTTTTTCATCTTTTGACAACTTTAGCATTTAAGTAACTATGCACCATTCCCCTTGGCTCTTTCAGGCTAACGGACATGCAGATCGCATTGAGAATGTGAAGCCCATGTTTGTAGAACCGAGGGGTAAAGGCACTTTTACTGAGGTAACCTCTACGGGTATCAGTCATGTAGTAATTGTGCACTCAGTATGATTTGATATAGATGCTAACATAATGCCAGCATAGCTTGATGTGCACAAGCTGTCAGTCAGTGCTGCTCTGAAATTGGATTCTCTTGCAGGTGATTGATGGTTATTATGACAAGGTGAATGACCCAAACTCTAGTGGAGGCAGCTTCTTTGCTGTATGTAGAGGAAAGGTAAGACTATAAATATTTGATGGAGAAAAATACTTTATTATGAACCAACACCAGTAATATCAACACATTTCTTTTTGTTTTCCATCTTTCCCCAAGGCAAGCGAAGGGTTGGATTTTGCTGACACATATGGTCGAGGGGTTGTGATCACTGGACTTCCATTCCCCCCCAGGATGGACCCCAGAGTGGTGCTTAAAATGCAGTATCTGGATGAGATGTGCAGAAAAAAAATTAGTGGAGTTAAGGTACTTCAAAATGCTCGACTGTGGTTTTTAATGGAATGCAGATATTGTACCTATGTACCGACTCCTGACATAAAGATTGTCAATTAACATGTTAATTTATTGTAATTTTAATACAAATAAAATTATTTAAATTCTTATTTTATCAAAAGTTTAGAATGATTTGTGAAGGATAATGTGACACTGAAGACTGGCGTTAATGATGCTGAAAATTCAGCTTTACCATCACAGGAATAAATTACTTCTTAAATTATTAAAATAGACCAGTTATTTTAAATTTTGATAATATTTCACAATATTGCTGTTTTTACTGTATTTGCAAATAAAATAAAATGTTTGCAGTAAATGCAAATGCATTTTTAAAAAACATTCATAAATAAAAATCTTTACCACACCAATCTTTTAAACACTTGTTAATATATAAATTAATTAATCTTACTTACTTAAAGCATTTGTGTATAATACATTATAAAAGTATTTTTAATGCATTAATTATGCCTTGTAATACTTATAATGCATTGTAGGGCCTCATGAATAATTGTAACCACCGTTATAATACATTAAAATGTTTATCTATTAATTGTGATATTACGCATTTAGAACACACAACAACCAATTTCAGATGTAACAAGAAATATTATAATGCATTTTAACTTTGGCTACAATTATTTATGAAAAGATATAATGCATTATAACATACATTATGGATATATTTATAATCCATTAGATGTTACATTAAGGCTTTAAATAAAAGTGTTACCATCATTAATTATACGTCTATTAATTTATTCAAAATTACATTAAATTAATACAAATAATGACAATGAATGCAACTCTTTTATAATGAACATGTTTTAATTCCTGAACTGACATTCATTTTGATATTTGAAGGTGAAAAATATCAGGATGTTACAACTGTCCTAATGACATATTGATGAAAAATCCCCCCATAAAAGGATGAAATTCTTGAAAAGAAAAACCTAAGAAATCTTTGATTATTACTCAAAAATACTGTTGTCAAAATATTAAACTATTTGAAAAATTTGTGTCTACCAAAATTAAAGTCATATGGTGCAACCAATGTACAGAAATGTGCAGGAAAAAGAATATAAAACAGGTAATAATATAATAGAGAGGAAGTCTCTTTAATTATCAGATATTACCTTTTTATGACATGGCAATATTCAGGTTGTAAAATGTCATGTGGTACAACTCTCCAAATACATAGTGATATTAATGAATTAATAGTTCATGAAAAAAAACTTTACCTGAAGATATTTTTTAATAGTTTTTTACTTACTAAATATTACATATTTTAATTATTATTTTTTATTTATTTTTTTTAAATAATGATTAAGATCAAGATGTAAAGAAAAATGGCAGTAAATTGCGTATGGTTCAGGTACAGTTGAGTGTTCTTATGGTCTGTCTGGTTGTTCAGTGTCTGTCTGGGCAGGAGTGGTACAGACAGCAGGCCTCTCGAGCTGTGAATCAAGCCATTGGCAGAGTGATTCGCCACAGAGAAGACTACGGAGCCATCTTCCTCTGTGATCACAGGTCAGCGCTAATTACTAGAACAGCAATTCTCAATTTGACTGGAGAGCATGTATTCCAATATTAATGTTCTTGGATTGTAATCCAGGTTCAGAGGCACCGAAGCCCGTAATCAGCTTCCTTCTTGGGTGAGGCCATATGTTAAGATTTACGACAACTTCGGTACCATGGTCCGTGATGTGGCTCATTTCTTTCGGACGGCGCAGAAAACTGTATGTCCATTTCTTGTTCGTGTATTCCTGTACCATGAAAATCTGCAAGGCAGTTTTTACACTAATAAGAGCTGATGTGCACATTTTATTGGTGGATTTGTGTGTCAGAGACCAGTTCCTGTTAGGAAAGGAAAAGCAGAGAGCAGTAAGAATCAGCCAGACACCAGGCCGCTCAACACAGGCTCCAGCTGTCTTGCTAAGAGTGTCTGGCTCAGTGACACCTCTCAAAAGGCCAAAACGCTAGACTCACATGTCCCCAGCCTAAAAAGAAGAAAATTAGGTGAGATCACCTTTTTTTTTTTCTTTTTTTTTTTCTCTGGCCTGAAGGCTCTTGGATGAATGTGTTTTTCATTAACACATATACCAGGTCTTGGAAGTTTATGTCGCCAATGATTCGCTAATTAATTTAAACGGTAATCAATATAAAAGTCAAATAAATTAAGCAATAAGTTATGAGTTGGTCTCATTATTAAAAACAAATCAAACATTAACATTAGATAATGCTTGGAGCCTAATCTATCATTTAACGGAAGAAGAGCCCTCAGATTTGGTTGTTTATTTATTTATTTATTTTATTTTTTTTATTTTTTTTGACGCATTAATTTTTAACAATTTGTTGTCAGTTAAGTTCAGTACAAGACAAGTCAGCTAAAATTATTGCGTTGTTTTAGATTCAGAAGAGCATTCTGGAAGGGATGGGGCAGCCAGACTTTGCATTCAATATGAGATGGAGATGACTAGTAAAAAGAAACCTGTCAGCCTGCTGGACGCCCTGGATGACACAACCAACAAAGGAGGAAGGGAAGACACCATGGTTGGGGAAGAAAGGGTAAGACAAGAATTACATTGTGAGAGATGATTTAGGCCCTGTTTACATCTGATATTAAGATGCGTTTTGGTCAATCTGATCACAAGTGGACAACGCTAAATACAGGTGTAAATGGGGTATAAAACATTTTGAGCTTGTCCACTTTCGACCAATTCCAGAGATAGTCGAAAACGCATTCTTAGTAGACGGGATTTAAACTTTGTTGACTGAAGACCTAAATTTAGTTTGAAGAGACAAAATGTACCAAGCACAATGTTTTCTCACCATTCCTGATTTCTAACACTCACTCACAGTGTTTGTCGTGGTCTTGCGGCTGTCAGAGCAGAAACGAAAGCTGCTGTTCTCCATGTGTTCCGTCGTCTCCAGTCGCATTCATAATGTAAACTGTGTGAGCTTACTTCGTCCATTAGATCGAAAGATCTGAAAAAGCCCATACATTTACCTGCCCATAGACCCTCCCCTCGAAGAAATCAAGACGGAAGTGGCTGAAAGTGGACAAAAGAGGTGGATTAAAAGACCAGGTGTAAACGGAGTGTGTCTCTCTCGTCTACTTGTGATCCGATTGACCAAAACGCATCTTAATATCAGGTGTAAACAGGGCCTTTGTTGCACTTTTTCCGAACCAGTGTTATTTTCTCTTTACTTTGTCAGAGCAGCTCTTTTACAAATAATAATGGTGATGTATACTGCCATGGTCCCAAAAAAAAAAGTAGTCCAATGCGAAGTTTGCGCCATTTTCCGATCTTCTGAATTCATATGATAGTTTACTGTGAGAAAGACTTGTGTAGGCATAAGACATCACATTTCTCTGAGAAATTGGAAGTGAATAACCTAGAAAATGAATTTTGCTGAATAAATGAGATATGAATGGTAAGGAATTGTCTCATAAATCATGATCAAGGTTTTGAATGATACCTTTGATCCCTTTTTATCTGTTTCTCAAATCTTTCTACTTTCATCAGATTAGCTCACTGTGCAGGTCTATAAAATTCCTCATATGCTGTAATGTAACTATGTGAAGAAATCTTTTTGCTAATTTTCCTTTTCTCTCATTGGTCTGTGACCCTGCAGGCGAGTCGCTTGTCTACTCTTTCCCTCCAGCATGACAAACGTCTGGATGATGAATCGAGGGGTGGGAAACGGAAAATTAAAGTGGTTCAAGAGCGGGTGAGGCATCTTGATTGAAGTTTTGTGAGCTGTGTGCTTAACGAGACTATGCAGAAACTGGATTGTTTTAACATTAACATTTCACATTCTTTTACAATATCAGAATGTACTATATATATATATATATATATATATATATATATATATATATATACAGTTGTGCTCAAAATTATTCATACCCTTGGTAAATATGACCAAAGAAGGCTATGAAAATAAATCTGCATCGTTAATCCTTTTGATCTTTTATTTTAAAAATCTACAAAAATCCAACCTTTCATTGGAGAATAAGAATTTTAAATGGGGGGGAAATCTCATTATGAAAGAAATGTTTTTCTCTAATACACATTGCTCACAATTAATCATACCCTTTTATTCAATACTTTTTGCAAACTCCTTTTGCCAAGATAACAGCTCTGAGTCTTCATCTATAATGCCTGATGAGTTTGGAGATCACCTGACAAGAGATCAGAGATGATTCCTTCATGCAGAATCTCTCCAGATCCTTCAGATTCCCAGCTCCATGTTGGTGCTTCTCTTCAGTTCACTCCACTCATTTTCTTTAGGGTTCAGGTCAGGGGACTGGGACGACCATGGCAGAAGCTTCATTTTGTGCTCAGTGACACATTTTTGTGTTGGTTTTGATGTTTGTTTTGGATCATTGTCCTGTTGGAAGATCCAACCACGGCCCATTATATGACGTCTAGCAGGGACAGTCAGGTTTTGATTTTTTTATCTGTTGGTATTTGATAGAATCCATGATGCCATGTATCTGAACAAGATGTCCAGGACCTCCAGCAGAAAAATAGGCCCACAACTTACCCCTGTGTGCACCAAACCCATCTTGAGTGTTTGCTGCTAAAAAGCTCATTTTTTTTAGTTTCATCTGACCATAGAACCCATCTCGTTTGAAGTTCCAGTAGTGTCAGTTACTTTTCAAATGTTCTATGGTCAGATGAAACAAAAAAATGAGCTTTTTAGCAGCAAACACTCAAGATGGGTTTGGTGCACACAGGGGTAAAAAGTACCCCATGTGTACAATGAAATATACTGCTGTATCTTTAAAGTTGTGGGCCTATTTTTCTGCTGGAGGTCCTGGACATCTTGTTCAGATACATGGCATCATGGATTCTATCAAATACCAACAGATAAAAAATCAAAACCTGACTGTCCCTGCTAGACATCATATAATGGGCCGTGGTTGGATCTTCCAACAGGACAATGATCCAAAACAAACATCAAAACCAACACAAAAATTTGTCCCTGAGCACAAAATGAAGCTTCTGCCGTGGTCGTCCCAGTCCCCTGACCTGAACCCTAAAGAAAATGAGTGGAGTGAACTGAAGAGAAGAAGCACCAGCATGGAGCTGGGAATCTGAAGGATCTAGAGAGATTCTGCATGATGGAATGGTCTCTGATCTCTTGTCAGGTGTTCTCCAAACTCATCAGGCATTATAGGAGAAGACTCAGAGCTGTTATCTTGGCAAAAGGACGTTGCAAAAAGTATTGAATAAAACGGTTTGATTAATTGTGAGCAATGTGTATTAGAGAAAAACATTTCTTTCATAATGAGATTTTCCCCCTTTTTAAAATTCTTATTCTCCAATGAAAGGTTGGATTTTTGTAGATTTTTAAAATAAAAGATCAAAAGGATTAACGATGCAGATTTATTTTCATAGCCTTCTTTGGTCATATTTACCAAGGGTATGAATAATTTTGAGCACAACTGTGTGTATGTATGTATGTATGTATGCATGTGTGTGTGTGTATATATGTATATATATATATATAACAGCCATATTGCAAAATATTACAATTTAAAATAACTGTTATATATTTTAATAATAATAATTATAAACATTTTTATTTAAAATTAATTAATTAATATTAAATAAAATTTATTTATTATTTTTTAGAGGAATTTATTCCTGTGGTAGCAAAGATAATATTCAGCACCATTACTCCAGTCTTCAGTGTCACATGATCCTTCAGAAATCATTCTAATATGCTGATTTGCTGTTCAATAATATTTTTTTCATCTATGTTGAAAACAGTTGTGCTGCTTAATATTTTTGTGGAAACTATGATACATTTGATTCTTTGATGAATCTAATGATGAGAAGAACAGCATTTATTTGAAAAAGAAATGTTTTCTAACATAAATGTATTTACTGTCACTTTTGATTAATTTAATGTTTCCTCGCTTTTTAGAAGTATTAATTTCTTAAGAAAAAAACATCTTAAAGACCTCAAACTTTTGAATGGTAGTGTATTGCTGTTTATAGGTTTCCTCAAACTTTCATTATTTTTGCAGTTCAAAATTTGGCAATGCAGAAATGACACTACCTTCTAATTTAGTAGATTACCAAAATAAATGGATTTGGACATTAAAAGGAACATGCCATGCTTCTCTTTTGATCCTTTTGATTAAAGTAAACGTATTCTTTGTCTTCTGCTGGCTGTGTTTCAGAAAACAATGGCTTCCTGTACTGCAAAAACAGGCAAAGCTTTCATGATAGAGCTGAGACGATGCCTGAGTCATGAGAACTTCAAGCTCATCATGGAAGCGCTACAGTCATACAAGACAACCGATGACCTGAGTAACCTTCTGGCTAATGTGGCTGAACCTCTCATACAAGATCACAACACACACAGTCTGCTCAGAGGTGCGGAATCTCAGCATATCCATCCCATGTGTAATGCAAGTTAGGTTTTCACTGCTGATTTAAAGTGTATTGTTACATTGTTGGTATTATATGTAATTGAACAATATTTATTCAGCAAAAGTCTTTTGACAGCTCCAGGGCTTTCGTCAGAACTACAGAGGTAACACTTTACAATAAGGTTTCATTTGTTAACATTAGTTAACTACATTAGGTAACATTAACTAAGAATGAACAAGACTTTACATCAAGACTTTAATCTTAGTTGATAATAATTTCAGCATTTGCTAATACATTTTTAAAATCGAAAGTTGTATTTGTTAACATTAGTTAATGCTCTGAACTAACATGAACAACTTTATTTTTATTAGCTTACATTAACAAATATTATATATTGTTCACTGTTAGTTCATTTTGGTTAATACATTTAACTAATGTTAACAAATGAGACCTTTTTGTAAAGTTTATGCACAGATTATACTTCTGCATTTTTGTATCCCTGCCCACAGACAGTTGGATCGACAGAGGGTTATTAACAGTTATTGTAAGTTTTTTTTTTTTTTTTTTTTTTTTTCCCTCTCATATGTTCTGTCACAGTGTTCTCTCCATATTTATGATTCTTTGCAGTAGAGTTGTCAAAAGTACCGACTTCGGTACCAAGTTGGTACTGAAATTTTAAAAATGTGACTCTTTGAGTGCTGTTGAGCGGATTTGTAAACACCTCTGATTGGCCATTGTGTTCATGCGCTAATCAGATATATCTGTGAGATTGGCTACAATGATCAACGCACTGGAGCGTTTGAAAGCACACGGAAGTGTTTGAATTTGAAAGTGGGAGCGTTTGAAAGCAGGCGTCTATCAGCGGACTGGTCTGCAATAGACGCCTGCTTTCAAATGCTCCCGTGTGTATCTGTGTTAGCGCTCGGTGAAGAGCGTCAATGATGACTATTTACAACATGTTTTTGAAGCGTTGATCATTGTAGCCAATCACAGACATATCAGATGAGCGCATGAACACAGTGGCCAATCAGAGGTGTTTACAAATCCGCTCAACAGCACTCAAAGCGTCACATTTTTAAAATTTAAGTACTGACTTGGTACCAAAGTCGGTACTTTTTACAACTCTACTTTGCAGCCTTTAGCCACTCCCTCTAAACATTTACTCTTTGAATTCTTGCACCCGGGAACAATATAAGTCAACACCATTATGACTAAAAGTTTGCTAAGAAGTATTTCCTACTAAAGCAAGGCGGTATTTGACTCTGGTCAAGTGTATCCACAGCAGACTGGTGGGAGTGGCCTTGGATGTGAATGTACCCAGTGCATTATGGGTGTTGAAATTTTCCGACCACAAAAATGTTTTTCTCTGGTCAGGTAGCACAGATTTCAAAAAGTCTTTTGCCTTTCTACTGTATAGGCAGCCAAGTTTTATTGAAAAGCCATTTTGCCAGCATTGAAGTACACCTTTTAATCAATATGCCTATTAACATATTTTTAAATACCTTCAATGATATCTAATTGTGACTGAAATCAAAACTGGTAGATAAAGAGCATCATATTCTTTCAATGAATCAGTTATTTTAAAAAACCAACAAACAATAGGTGGAATAAAATTTAACTTTGCCTTTTTTCCTTGATCTTTTTCTCAAGGTCTTTATCAGTTCATCCGACCACACCATAAGAAAGAGTTTGATGAGCGTTGCTTGGAGTTAACAGGTGAAGGTTGTGGCTATAAACAAGAACATTCGCTGTCTAGGGAGGAGCGAGAGGCTCTTGGGCAGAACTCAGGTAACACGAGTAAATAGTGGGTAGCAGTTACAGGAAACATTTGGGCGTTATTTTATCTCTCCATAATCATAAATAACATTGTTTTGTTACTTTTCTAGCGAAAGCTGAGATGTCACCTGTAAATCCACCCAACGAGCAACTGAATTCGAGTCGACAGCTGAACCAAGGTGGCCCTCACTTGGGAACCGTAGAACTTAATGGAGGGGATGGTAAAATTGGAGGTATATTGGAGCTTATTGATTCTAACTGTTATTAAAAAGTCCTGCTCCTCACTTATGATGCAAACACTTGTACATTTAGAACATTTTCTGATTAAGTTTGTGGAATTTTTACAGTGAATGTAAGAAGTGAAGACCAGAAGCCCCAAACATTCATCAAAGAAGGTCTATCGTGTTCCTCTCTGCTGTCAGACATAAAACAGGCCATCGGTGCAGAAAAAACCCGCCAGATGTTTTTAGCCTTGCAGGCGTATAAAACATCAAACAATTATGAACAGATGGTGTCAACCGTTGTGAGTTTATTGACTGAGAGGGATGAAGACATCGCTCTACTAGAACGTTAGTCCATTTCTTTTGGGTTCATTATAACCATTTTACTTTATCAAAATGTGTATCTGTTGGGAAAGAGATTGAACTTGTTCTGTTTGGTCTAGGTTTATCTGTGCTCATTCGACCACAGCACAGGAAGCAGTTCGGTGAGCTGTTAAAATCCTTGACTGGAAATGATTCTATAGCAAATCACGATTCAGACATGGGATCAAGTCCACCAAATCAAGGTATTTTACTTTAATAAAAGTATGTAAATATTGTATTCTGTAACAGGGATAGTAGATAAGTATGCTAATTATTCTTAAAAAAATTGTATTTTTCTTTGCAGCATCTCAGTTATCTGCAGGAAAGACTCAAAGCAAGATATCATCCTTCTTTTCATAAATGCTGCTAGGACTGAGATATTGAATCAATATCTCTATATTTTTTACATATGCCATGCATGAAGTGATTTATGCAGGAGAATGATAAAAAAATGAATTAACTGACTTAAAAATAAATTAATTAAATGAAACTGACATGTGTATATGCATTTTTCAATAAATTCTTTACACAAAATATTAATAAATAAATGGGTTATATACTTCAATTTTAATGGTGTTTTACAAATTTTTTTTTCTTTAAATGTTTAATTTTTAGATGAAATAAAAGTTTGTGATTTTTTTTTTTTAGTCATCTGACAGCTTTATCTACCCTGTACCATGAAGTAGCACTATAGTTTTAATCATAAATAATGATTAAAATATATTCTCACAAGAAAATATATATTCCTGAATGCATTTATATAAACAAAGCTCATAGGAAAAATGTATTGATGAATGATTCATGAACTGTTTTTATATAACGCAAAGTACGATGCTAAGATAATATCAATATTAATAATGAACAGTTTTTATAAAAACATTTAACTATTTAGAAGTTAAAATTGATTGGATACACAATTTTATTTTAGTTTTCTAAAAAAAAAAAAAAAACTATAGGCTTATAGTTATCAAATTTGCTTAGAAAAATATTACATAAAGTACTGTGCAAAAGTCTTAGGCCACCATTAGATGTTGTTTTAGCAATGGTATAATGAACATATATAATTATTTCTCAGTCTCTTTATTGGAATAACCAGAACATACAGGAAATTTATATGCAGTATTAAAAAACAGAAGACAAACAAACAAGCAAAAAAACAAACAAGCAAAAAAGCAAAAAACAAGCAAAAAAACAAAAAAAAAACAACTTCTATAGGCTAAAGAGGCAAGTATTTAGTGACCTCCCCGTACACTTGAGCAATAGCAGGAACCTGGCTCTCTTAAACCTAAATGGAATGGAAAAGGACTGGAAGGCCAAGAAAACTTTCAAAATATAAGTTTCTCAGATTTTCTTCTTTGAGAAGATGGAAGAAGTCCAGGAGGTCACACTAAATACTGATTTTTTTTTTTTTTTTTTTTTTTTTTTTTGCTTAAAGAAGTCATTTTGTTCTGAATTAATTTTACATTTTGTGTACATATTTCCTGTATTTTCTGTTTGTATCATAATAAAGACCAAAAAATAAATATGGATGGTCATTAAAACATTGCTAAAACAACAAAGCTGGTGGTGACCTAAGACTTTTGCACAGTACTGTATGCTAACAGTAAAAGATTTATAAGACTATTGAATTATGAACTGAACTTTTTTTTTTTTTTTAATTTAAGCAATATATGCATACAATAAATACATAAATATAAAAATTTTATGAATTAAAGCCAAAACAAATGACATCCTGGTGTGTGTGTGTGTGTGTGTGTGTGTTTTAACTATTAATTTAAATATGATAGACTCAAAACAAAAGGAGTGTCTGGGAATTAGTAATATTTTGTATTTTGTAATAGTTTCCCATTGGAACTTTTTATTAAGCACAGTACTAATTATGTATAGAGCAATTAAATACAAAATATTGAAACCAAAGTTAAATGCACTGATTGTTTTTATTCAGTGCCACAAAAACAAGAGGCGTTACACCGACATATTTATTAACAACATAAACCGCCAAACAGAAAAAAAGAATAAATAGGTTCAGTGCTTTTAAAACTCGCCGCAGCAGTTTAGTTTTTAATGTGTTACAAAAGCTTTATGTATATTTTTTTAGTCCTTTATAAAATGTAAAAAAAAAAAAAAAAAAAATGGTTTGAAAAGAGCCCATTTCTTTTTATGGAATTTATGCACCACTGAAAGAGGATGTAGGAAGCGTTGACCGATGACGAAAGCGAGGTCAAAGTTGATTGACTCCCAGTGAGCCGCAGTGAGAGAAATTCTCACCATGTCTGTCCAAACAGAAACAAAACAATGCTACGAACACGATCATCGGAAGATTTAAAATGTAAGTCTGTGATTTTTAACAATTTTAGCTGGCACAAACGTAAAGTCATATTTGAATTACGATAGCAGGAAACTAGCTAGAGAGTGCTAACTATTGGGCTGTCTAACGTAGCTTTAAAGCTAACCGGCATCATTACATATTCTTCACACCACACTAATGAGATATCCTATATATATATATATATATATATAACACAAGAACAGATTTTTTTTAATTAAGAGCTGATTTTGAAATCTGCAAAAAGTATATGTTTTGCACAATGTGACGTCTGCACGAGCCCTTTATTTGCCTGCTCTATTCTGCAGTTTTACCACAGTGAGCTCCTGTCATGTAAGCGCCTGATCCTCACTATGGATGAAAGCAGTCTGGAAGAAGCCATCAAGACCTACAGCGCTCAGCTTCAGCAGGTGGAGGTGGCATTATCTGCTGGTTTGGGCTCAGCAGAGCAGGCTGACCTGCTGAAGCTAAAGGAGGACCTGCAGCAGCTCATTGAGCTCACAGAATCCAGCCTGCTGTCTGTCAGAAAAAGCCAATTGTTGGCCTCTTTGGAGGAGCCCTCGACAAACCATAATCCCACATCGGTTACTCAAGAAACGGCTTTGGATGATGAGTTTGCTGCTTTCAATGCGGAACTGTCAGAGATCTCTGCTGAGGTAAAACAAAACACTGAACCTGAAGAGGAAGAGGAAGAGGAGGATATTCCACTTAGTGGAACTAAGGTATGTGCACCTTACCGTACCTCATGGGGAACCCTAGAGTACCATAACGCCATGGTGGTTTGCCCCGAAGAGCCAGAAGGAGAAGAGACTCGAGTCCGGGTGCTTTACCTTCATCCCACAAACAAATCTATGAAACCCTGCGGCTTCTACCTTGAGGGAAAGTGCCGTTTCATGGACAACTGCAGGTGCTTCATTTTATGATTTTTTTTTTTTTTTTTTTTTTTCACGTTTAATGTAAACTTGGTATGCAACTTGTGGAGGCAGTTTTGACTTTTTTTTTTTGACTGCCAGATATAAAAATTTCAACAAAGAGGTAAACATTTAAAAAAATGGTTTTGAAAAACTTGTACACCATTTTCAACAAAAGTTTAAATGAGTAAAACGTAAAAATATGTTTTCCTTACACATTTAATACATGTGAGTTCACACATCTTAATCATTATTTTCATAAGACTTTTAAATATCTTCAAAGTAAAATTTATTTTGTTATAAATAATGCATAATAATGCATTTTCTATAAATGTTTATAAATAATACTTTTACATTTATATAATACATTTATATTTTTATAAATAATACATTTAATAATTACTTAAAAATAATTATTAGTAAATTTTATTTTTATCATGCATTTAGTAATTACCTAAATAAAACAATGTATTCTTTTTATAAAACATTTTAATAATATTTTCAAGGTAAAAGTATGTGTGTGTGTGTGTGTGTGTGTATATATATATATATATCTCATACATTTAATAATTTAATTTAAAAATATTATATTTTTGGGGGGAGTTGCACCACATACATTTTAACAAACTAATTTAACTGCCTTTTCATAAAAAGTTATCTGATATTTTAAGAAACATATTGATCTTGACACACTGCCATGACTAGTGTGTGTGTTTATCAGGTTCTCTCATGGTGAGGTGGTGTGTGTATCAGAGCTCAGAGACTTCCTGGAGGCTGACATCAGTAACATGGAGTCGGGCTCTGCGTGTTTGGCCAAGCATGAAGATGGCATCTGGTATCCAGCCAGAATATCAGGTACAATACTAGTTTTTTGACCACCGACAACAAAAATAAAAGGAAGAACAGATATTGCTACATTATATCATTTGTTTGTTTCCTTCCCCACAGTTTACAAAACAGAGAGAGAATCTTTATTGATCCCCAAGGGGAAATTTCATGGAAAATAGCAGCTTCAATTATAGACTGTACAAAAACGCAACAATACATTCACTCGATCTGGCAAATCAGTGCAAGACATTAAAGGTGTGCATGAGACATTCTGCTTCTGTTTCCAGAGATTGAAGGTGGTTTTTACACGGTGAAATTTGACTCGCTGCTGTTGAAAGAGGCTGTGCTGGAGGCTGATGGGATCATTCCTCCTCTTCGTCAGGATGATGGTTCCTCTTCTTCCTCATCGGACTCTGAGGATGATACTGATCAGTGTGATGCCGGCTATGCTAAAGGTGCTAAAGCGCAATTACACCATTCCTGGGGATGTGCATTATATACTGCAATGCACACAGTCTGAGGAAAAATATACCTGTGTGAATCTCTTGAAAGAACTGTCCAGGTCTTATTTCTTTGCAGAAGCACAATAAATCAATTATGTTTTTGCTTAAAAAACAAAGCATATTTTTGGCTTAATTTTCATTACAAATACACATATAAACATATAAAACAATTCTATATATTCTATATTCTATATATATCATTACTGTAATGTGAAAAATTTATATTTAAATGAAAGCTTTTACACATCATGGTAATATACAGTACTGTTCAAAAGTTTGGAGTCAGTTCTTGGTCAAAAGATTCAGTAAGATTTATTTATTTATTTATTTATTTATTTTAATGTTTTTGAAAAGTCTTATGTTCACCATGACCCTTCAGAAATCATTCTAATAAAGTTGAAAATCGTTTTGCTGTATAATATTGTTGTGGAAACTGTGATGCATTTTTTTTCAGGATCCTTTGATAAATATATAAAGTTCAAAAGAACAGCATTTATTTGAAATGGAAATCTTTTGCAATATAGTAAATGTCTTTACTGTTACTTTTGATCAATATAATGCACTCTTGCTGCATAAGTGTTAATTTCTTTAAAAAAAAAAATCTTACTGACCCCAACGTTTTGAATGGTTGTGTTTATTGTATTAAAAACGGTGTTACAGTAATGTGAATCTATATTGAAAATAATGGGAACTACAGTAAAGGGAAATCTTGGGGACCAAAAATGTTCTTAATTGTCATGAAAATAATGTCAGTATCTGCGTTTCCATTACCCTTCAAATTGCGCGAATTGAAAATGCACCCATTGGAAACACGTCAATTTCTCAACTCCCATATATATCGCAAAAAAGTTTTTACGCTTGCATGAGGTGGTTTTTCAGTCAATTCAAAAAAGGAATATTTCGCAAAAGTGCAATGGAAACAGTTTTTTTGCATTTACAGGTCACCTGGCGTACGTAAAATCAATCATTATTTAAAGATGAAGCGATATGTTTGGACAGAAGACGAGACAGAGTTCTTTATTAAACTCATAAAAGACAAAAGTATTACGGGAATACTGGACTCTAAACTACAAAGAAATGCCACAATTTATCAAGACCTTGAAGCAGATAGAAGGGAGAAACACCCAGAAACACCTCATACATGGCCTCATACACTTTTTACAGAATAATTTTAAAAATGTCAGCTCAATTTAAGGGTCAGATGAATTAACTACACATTAACATGTCTACCTGCAGTTTTTAAGTTATTAGAGCAGATGTGCAGGTTGCTGGAATTCACTGCCCATACACACATACAGATGCATAGATGTAGAGCTCTTCAACACATTTACAGGGTATTGTTAAAATCAAGTTGACTTTGTATCTCATTGCAGTATTAACATCAATGGAGGAGGATATGGCCCAGGTAAACCGTGCAGAGTTTTGCGGTTGGGAGGCTCACACACGTGGCATTGGCTCCAAGCTCTTGCTGAAAATGGGTTATGAGCTTGGTAAAGGTAGGTGACCATAACAGACGTCAGTCTAAAAACCATCAGAACAGATGTTTCTGTCTTGTCCATACATTTGAAGCAAGTGTCTTTGTGTATGCATAGGTTTGGGGAAAACCCTCTCTGGTCGTGTAGAGCCAGTTCAAGCAGTGGTTCTTCCCAAAGGCCGCTCATTGGACATATGTGCTGAGCTCACTCAGAGAAAGACTGCAGCCGCTATTGCTAAGAATAATCCAGCCTCACGTAAACCGAAGGCTAAACAGAGAAAGAGAAAGGCCTCCACATCAACACGCCACAATGTTTTTGATTTCCTGAACTCTAAGCTTGGTGATGGAGCTCAGCCTACATCTCATTCATCAAGCTCATCCGTCACTGGTGCAGAGGCCTACAGGGGCGGAAAGAGCATTAAACGTTCACTGAATGTTCGTCTGTTCCAGGCCACGGAGAAAGTCGCTCAAGTGGAGAGGGAGATCCAGCAACTCACTAAGTCTCTTAGTAAACGAAATGGAAGGTATGCTTTCCTCATTTTCTTTTGCACCTGACCAGTTTTTTATCTTTCCCTTTCATCACCCCTTCTTTCTCAATATTACTCTTACCGGTAAAGCAGTTCAACTGCTGTCTGCTCTTTTGTAAATTTTAAGCTGATTGGGGACATATGGACATATAAATTATTTTCCTCGTTTCAATTGAACAAATCATTTAGTTTGAATTTAAATAATTCCAAATCACCATATTTATATAATTGAGTTGAGTGATTAACAGCAGCATTAAACTAAATTTAAATAATTTAAATGAGCTGTCCAAACTAACCGATTGGATGAATCTGACTTTTTGATGACTCATTTATTTTCATTTAAACCATTTAAAGGGTTAGTTCACCCAAAAATGAAAATTTCTGTCATTAATTACTCGCCCTCATGTCGTTCCACACCATCAACTCCACAGCAACTACATAAATTTATCCACTAACCATTCAGAAATGTCCAGTTGCATTCCTGAGTCTCTCCATCAGTGTCCGACTCCGGTTTTACCAATGTAAGGCTGAACACCAGCTGTTACTGGCAGTCGTCGTTTTGGCTGCGTGAGATTCTCCAGCTTTGTTGTTGTTGAGCAACCGAAGCGTGAGCTGTTAAAGCTCCGCCCTCTTCTGGAAAGGGGGCCGGGAGCAGCAGCTCATTTGAATTTAAAGGGACACACGCAAAAACAGCGTGTTTTTGCTCACACCCAATAGGGGCAAATTTGACAAGCTATAATAAATGATCTGTGGGGAATTTGAGCTGAAACTCAGACACATTCTGGGGACTCCAGAGACTTATATTACATCTTGTAAAAGGGGCATTATAGGACCCCTTTGATTTTATGGAACGACGAGAATACTTTTTGTGCGCAAAAACAAAACAAAAATAACGACTTATTTTGAATAAGTAATTACTTCACAAGCGCTAAAACAGTACATTCTATATAGTATGAATGTGTGTAGTATGAATGTAATCTGGACGTACTACATTGGCCATATTGTCATTTATCATGTGACCTACCAGCGTCAGTTGCGTTGCTTCACTGTCATTCACAAATCCTCCCCCGTGACCTCATGGGATAGTAAAGTGTCAATCGTATGCATGCTTCAGAATCTTGCTGTAAGTAGTAGGTAATCCGGGTACATCTTGCCTACTATTTTATGAGTACTGTGAATTCGGACATTCTTCTTTTGTCACATACTGTTTTTCACCTTCTATATAGTAGGGAAGTATGCGATTTCAGATGCAGCCTAAGACTTTCTGACGACTCATTTTTGAATGTAGACCATTTAAATGAGTTGTCCAAACGAACCAATTTGATGAGTCAGACTTTTTGATGACTCATTTCTTTCATTTAAACCATTTAAATGAGTTGTCCGAACAAACTGGGTGAATAGATATTGATAAATATACGAATATTGAATATATTAGAGAAATAAACTCAAACAGTTGTACAATTAAAATTAATCAGACATTTTAGGACAATTTTTTTTGGAGAGCATGTTTGATTACCTCTGTTTGCTCTGCCATAAAGCTGCTCATACGATACAGATTTCCAAAAATTGCAAAAACTGCTGTTAATTAGCCATTGTCATGCTACTGAAAAAGTGAAGTTAGCCGTATTGCTGCTTTTAGTTTTTTACTCCCCAACACTGTTATTTTTGTTCTCTCTGTCCTCAGGGATGCTACAGTGGTCAGTCGAATAGAAGAGAAGCTCACTGCTTCCCGCAAGTTGCTGGAGCAGCTGAAGGCTCAGGAACAGTCCATCCAGAGAGAGCAAAAGAAAGCAGACACACACAAGAAAATGACTGAATTCTGACAAAACTACTGTCTTTTTTATACTGTTATTTGGGATTTTGTTTAGTGTGTTTAAACATTAATTGGGTATTAAAAAATTCTACATAATCAATGTGTGAAATGTATTTTTATGTTCATTGCCCATTAGAATCTTGGTCTCTAATATCAGATGTCACATAAAGAATGTTATGTGAAATTCAAATTCTGATTCATTGATTTTTTTTTTTATTTTTTTTTTATTATTTTTTTTTTTAAATTTCAATGTCTATTTTAAGGATTCAGTTCATTTGGATGCACAACTATAAAACAATGTGGTTCATGTAAGTTTCTGGAGAGTTTAATTTTCTGGAAGATAGCTAGGTGTAAAACCGAACGCTTAAGCCACAATAAAAGGACAGTCTTATTGTTAAACTATTAATCCATCTAAAATGTCGGTCAGTAATGCTGCTTAATGGATCAGACACCACAGTAAGCCTTCATAGAGAAATCCCTTGTGAAACAGACTAAACACTATTACACTATTTTATAATATTAACTTTGGTAAGAGCAGCAATCCATCCATTTTTTTTTCTTCACATAGGGATAATAACTGTCTGCAACTAGCGGTGAGCCTTAAGACTCTGTAAAATGTATAAATATATTATTTAATAATATTATTGTTTGCCATTTCTAATGTTAAAGCATTTCTAAGCACGTAATCATTCATGGAGGCTATTGTCAACAGATTGACTCCAAGGTCCCTTTAAATGGGGCTTTTCTGAATGTTAGTTTTAATTTTCCTGCAGCATGAATCTGTTCCATATTCGTACATGATAGTTTATTTGCCAAATAAGAAATTTACGACGAACAGTATTTACTGTAACCGTTAATAGACGGAATATCGAGTTTGCGGCTGTTCCCATGGGAACAGAATGTGAGTTGGCCTACACACCGATGCGCTGAGATTTGATCCCAGGTAGGACAAATTTACTTCACTACATATGTATTTATATTTAAAAAAAATGTTGAATGCTTATTTTTCTTCACCAATCTAGCAAAACAACAGCGTTGTTATCTTTTTGTCTGACTCGTCAACAAACTTTCCTATTGTTCTCGTTCTTTGTATCCGAGCAACATAGACACTTAGTCGGTAGGATAGAAAGTAATGTTAAGTATAAACTGAAAATGGTAATAGAACATATTTGTATTAACGTAGTGTAGTGTACTTAAATACGTGTGCTTTTACGTTAATTTAATGTGCTCCTGTGGACTGTCGCTTCGAGTTCCTAAAACTGCACAATTTTAATTATTTTAGATATTATCAATTTTCTCTCAAAATTGTAGACCTAAATAGGCTAATTGAAATGTAGTCGTGGAAGTTTTATTTTACTTTTAGTAATGCAGTATTACGTGGTCAGTTTAAACTGATCTGTGGTCATTAGACAGTTGATTCATGATGCCAGCATTTTTTTTTTTTTTTTTTTGGTCAGAAGATGGGCTTGAAGAAGACTTCCTCACAAGTTCACTGTGCAATCAGTGATAGGCCTATATCAAACTGACTTCACCATGTCATCACCCAAGAGAGAACCTCAAGGAAATGGCTTTACAGGACCTGCGATTACCCAAAGCAAAAGAGAAAACAGGCCTGACTGCTCATCAGATTGCAGTTTTGAACTTAAAGCCACTCAGCCTCGACTGCTAAGTCGTCAATCTCTTATTGCCACACCAGCTTTTAAGCGTGAAGCCTCACCTTTTCGCGCCCTCAGTTTCAGGACCTTGTCTCCACCACAAAATGATCTGTCTGTTGTTAAACTACCTCAGCTGGTATCACAGATGGGCACTGGACTGGCAGTCAGAGAGACTGTGTGGAACAAAGGACCCCGTTTTGTGACACCTGTCAAAGAAATTCAGCACTCAAGTGTTGGACACTTCAGGTAAATTGACTATTGCCAACTTATTCCATTCATTCACTTATTCTCTGTTTTGCTTTGAAGATTGTAAATAGCTTGTCTGTTTTTCCAAGTGTTGAACATGAGAAGCCTGCAGTCCCAAAGGAAAAGACTAAAACAGGGAAAGAGTGCAAACCCAAATACAAACCACTCAGTGGAGCTGAGGTAGTTGAGATATTAGCCAAGAAAAAGCATCTGGGGGAACGTGAATTTTACTATTTGAAGGCTTCTGAAGATGGTCCTTACAGGTGCCAGTCAGTTATTTTAAATTATTTATTTGCAGTACAGTATTTCAGTTTTATACATACTGTATATGTAAAATCTGTACAATCTTACAATCTGCATTGTAAAAAGCGCTATATAAATAAAGGTGACGACTTTAAAAAAAAAAAAATGCTCTTTTTCAGGCCATATGACTTGCGAGTGGTCTCACGCAGTGCAGCGGGCGCAGATTACTACACCTTTTCCCCCACAACCGTAATACATATGCAGGATGGCTTCTGCGTTGAACTCAGTACCTTGGCAGAGTGGTATCGAGAGTCTGTGCTTTGGGGAGCTGTGAGAAGCATCCCATTTTTCAGAGATTATTTACTGCGCAAGACCTTCAAACGGTGACTTAACTTTAGTTTTAATGTTATGTTAACTTTGGAATGTCTGATTATACAGACCTTTATACAAGTAGTTATCTAATTGACAATTTTTTCAGATGGCACAGAAATGTACACAAGGTTATTGTCGAACGCAGGATTGACTGCCTTCCATTTCAGCTGCTGACAGCAGTGCCCCAGTTCAGGAATGCCTTATTACATATCTCCAGGTTTTTGTCCCCCAAGACATGTTAAAAGTGAAATTGAAATTAAAGATTTGTGTTGCTATAAATATTTACATTTTGTTTATCTCAAAAGCCTTATATTTTTTCTAGATTAATTGAGGAGCTAAAGCAAGTCAGTTGGCTGCCACAGGATGATTTAAGGACTTACACACTCTTAGATTTCCAAAGCGCACTCCTGGAAAAGAATCAGACAGCTCAAGTTTCTTTACATAGTTTCCTACATTGCCGTGCTGCAATACTTGATATGGTATGGTATAACAGTTGCACTTCACTAATTTACTCTTCCTCATGTCATTCAAAACCTCTAGGACTTTCTTCCTTTCATGGAATGCAAAAGGAGTTACTTAGCAGAATGTTCAAGTTGCTTTTTTCCATACAATGTAGTTGAATATTGACCATAGCCAATCAGAATCCATCCTGCTCTAAAGAGCTTGAACATTTAAAGTGGTAGATGACAAAACTGCAGCGTGTGCTTAGAATAAACTTAATAATGTGCATTGGTGTGGACACTAATATAGTTAACATTCTTGGTCTAAACATGCCTTTACACGGAAGAAAGAAAGTCACACAGGTTCAGAATGACACAGAAGTGAATAAATGAAGACAGAATTTTTACTTTTGGGTGAGCTATCTCTTTAAAGGGTTAGTTTACCCAAAAATGAAAGTTCTGTCATCATTTACTCACCTTCATGTTGTTTCAAACCCGTAAGACTTTTGCTCATCTTCTGAACATAAATTAAGATATTTTTTATAAAATCTAAAGTGAATGTAAACAGGCGGGGCAAAAAAATCGGATATGGTCAAAAGATCAGATCTGTGCAATGCATTAAGACTTGCAGTGTAAACGCAGCCTTAGAGATTTCTGTTCCTTTCCATTGACAGTCTATGCAACTACCACTTTGATGCTTTAAAAAGTTAATAAAGACATCATAAAACTAATCCATATGAATTGAGTGGTTCATTCCAAATTTTCTAAAGAGACACGATCGATTTATATGATGACCATATATTTAATTTAAGCTTTTATTCACATATAAACATTTATCAATGCACACATCAGTTGTGGTAAATGGAAGCTCTAGCATGCATGCTTGACGTCCGAGAACCAACGATGTTTCATTCTCGTGTGTTACGCAACATGTTTGAGCTTCCGCTACAACCAATGAGGTTTGTTCTCGCGCATCAAGCAAGTATGGTTGAGCTTTTGTTTATGTGCACTGTTCAATGTTTATATGTGAATAAAAGCCTAAATTCAATGTTCATCATAAAAAGCGATCAAGTCTTTTTGGACTGAACCGCTCAATTCATATGGATTAGTTTTATGATCTGTTTATGAACTTTTAAAAAGCTTCAAAGTGGTAGTTGCGTAGACTGTCAATGGAGGGACAGAAATCTCTTGGATTTCATTAAAAATATCTTCATTTGTCTTCTGAAGATGAACTAAAGTCTTACGGGTTTGGAACGACATGAGGGTGAGTAAATAATGACATAATTTTCATTATTGACCCTTTAATATTAATAAATATACACTGCACTTAACATCATCTACTTGCAGGTTAAGGATAAGAGTTACCAAGCACATCAGGAGCTCCAAATGAAAGTGGAACACACAAAGCTCTACCGGAGCAGTCCATCCCTACACCTTCAGCTCGGTTACTTTAGAAACCTACAGAAAGAACTCAGTAAGGCAGAGCAAGCCATACAGTCGCTGGGAAACCTCGCTGCTCTAGCTGACCACATGACTGTTCAAAACCTTGTCACCATCTCAAAGCATGAGATCACAGCATTCCTAAACAATGCTTTAAAAGTATGGGACAAGCTTAATTCTTGATTTGATTTGAGAAATAAATGTAGTCTGTTTTTTATGTACTGTAGGAATTAATTATCTCTTTTACAAATGTTTTATTTTTTAAACCTTTCAGAGAGAACGGGAGCAACAGGGTGGTCTCTTCCAGGCAGAGATTATATTTGGAGCAGATGATCAGCTTGCTGTTTTTCCTCCATTGCACTTGTTTCAAGAGGTTTTGCTTGGAGCAGTGTTATCAGTAGCAGACTCTGTCCTGCAGGTGAGAAGTCACCAGCTGGTCAAAGAAAAATGCTATAATGCGGGAAGTAGGGCTAGGTAAAAAATATCGATTTCTCGATTTTAATCGATTCTCATTTTTACGAACCGATATCGATTCTTAAATCCCAAGAATCGATTAGTCTAGTCTGTTTTCAGTTGATGAATGAACAGAGCATGTAGCGCGCCTCCCATCCAATAAATCGCAATAATCTTTGTGCTTTGTTACTTTTGATATGAAGCAAAGTCTCAGATTTCAAATGACGTCCATCTTATTATGAGATTCAAAAAATAAATACCGTTTTGGCGCTGTTTAATGTGACATGACAGATCGCTGTAGCGCCTCAGTTAAAGAGAAGCGGCAGCACGGAGCGCATGTGAGCATCCTGTCCTCCGCTTTAATACCAGTTACAGCGCGAAATAAACATGACTAAACATCTGAAGGTATGTTAAAATACACAGTACAACTTACCGAAATCCATATCATGTCTCTTGTAATAGCTCAATCAGTGTTTCAACCTCGAAAATACGTCAATAAAACAGCTTGTAAACAATGTCACGTAACGTCACATTTACCTCAGAAAAACATATTCAGTGACCATAAACTCATTAGTCAGCTAGAAAAATGAACTCTAGAAAGCAGCATTCTGATATAGCTATGCACCTATATAATGTTCTTCAATATTTAATGCATGTTTGAATAAATCAGTTATGACAGCCACGATTTAAATATTTAGGCTATATTTAAAAAAAAAACGAATTGGAGTAGAAATATGATGTAATTCTAAACTTTATTTATTATTAAAAAAAAACATAAGTGAGTGTAATTTAAGTGTTTGTATATTTATCTGAGTGGAGCTCACAGACACCAGGATGGATTAACTCAATGGTCTCAGATTTGGCTCCCTTGTTCTGGAAACCAAAGTGTTTCTGTTTAGATGCCGTATACAGCGTATCTTTAGGCATATTTGTACTTAGTAAATTAATTTTAACCTTAAATATTATAGTAAAGTAGTACCAACTGACTCCCATGTGTAGTTTACAGCATTAGTTGAGAGATATACTGATATACTACATCCAAAATAAACAATATCGAATCGAATCGAAATCATAATCGAAATCATAATCGAATCAAATCGCAAGCATGCGAATAGAAATTGAATCGTATCATGAAAATTGTGTCAATACCCAGCCCTAGCGGGAAGTACTCATATTTTACAAGTATTTATTTCTCATTCAGCAGATGTTTTTCATAGTCATTCTTATTATTTCATCTGTCACCTTTGTGTTAATCCTTTTTATTAGTATTAGTCTACTGATACAAATAAGGATTTTTTTCACCACACTGATGTAAGTATTGACAAGTATACCCATGTAAAAAATAAGTACGAAATATACTTTAAAAGGATTTTCTTTAGTTTCATCTCAATGTAATGTTTTCGTACAGTTAATTGACATAAATATTAATTGCAATTTAATGAAAATGTATTGTAGTTTCGATTTATTTAAAAATTTTTGACCCACTTAAATAGGTTGTAAGTACAGTACATCTTTAGATATGTTCAAAATGACCTCAATGATATATGGTTAAAGTGTACTGCCGAATATACTGAAAAGCATTGCAGTGGATCTCAACCTTTTTTGACTTCAAGGCCACCCCATTGTCCATAACAATATTTGAAGAATCCCCCCCCCCCCATCTTGAGGCCCCCTTGGAAGTTTTGTTGAGGCCCCCTAGAGAACCAGGTAAACTTTAAAGGGTTAGTTCACCCAAAAATGAAATTAATGTCATTTATTATTCACCCTCATGTCGTTCTACACCTGTAAGACCTTCGTTCATCTTCAGAACACAAATTAAGATATTTTGATGAAATCCGATGGCTCAGTGAGGCCTCTATGGAGAGCAAAGCCATTGAAACTCTCAAGGTCCATAAAGGTACTAAAAACATTTGAAACAGTTCATGTGAGTTCAGTGGTTCTATCTTAATATTATAAAGCAACAAGAATACTTTTTGTGCGCCAAAAAAAACAAAATAACAACTTTTCAACAATACATAGTGATGGGCCGATTTCAAAACACTGCTTCATGAAGCTTCGGAGCTTTACGAAATCAAATCAGTGGATCGGAGCGCCAAAGTCACGTGATTTCAGTAGTTTAGCCGTTTGGTAGGAGATCCGAATCACTAAATTGAAACAAAAGATTCATAAAGCTCCAAAGCTTCATGAAGCAGTGTTTTGAAATCGGCCCATCACTAGATATTGTTGAAAAGTTGCTATTTTGTTTTTTTGGTGCATAAAAAGTATTCTTGTCGCTTTATAATATTAAGATAGAACCACTGAACTCACATGAACTGTTTCAAATGTGTTTTTAGTACCTTTATGGATCTTGACAGTTTCAATTGCTTTGCTCTCTATAGAGGCCTCACTGAGCCATCGGATTTCATCAACAGTATCTTAATTTGTGTTCCGAAGATGAACGAAGGTCTTATGGGTGTAGAACGACATGAGGGTGAGTAATAAATGAGATTATTTTCATTTTTGGGTGAACTAACCCTTTAAGGTACCTGTAAACTAAAATATACTTTAAAATAATTTCTATTGAAACTTGTATGTCATGTATTTAAATATATTGGTAATTACACATTTGTGAAGATGTTGCAATTTAACACACTACAAGTATATTTATAATCAAGTACTTTACATGTGCTTTAGTATGTTAATTAAAATAAGTGTACTTGACAAAAAGATTAAAAGAATAATTTAAATTTAATCTAAATCTAAATTTGACATTATTACTGTACAAGTGCAATTTTTTTAAAGTGTACTTTAGTGTGTTAAGTTACATAGTCATGAAAGTGCACTCTCTTTAATACTCTTAAGTGGCCTTTTATTTATTAATTACACTGCTCAAAAAAATTAAAGGAACACTTTGAAAACGCATCAGATCTCAATGGGGAAAAATATCTATACTGATATGGACTGGGTAATGTGTTAGGAACGAAAGGATCCCACATCGTTTGATGGAAATGAAAATTATCAACCTACAGAGGACTGAATTCAAAGACACCCCGGAAATCAAAGTGAAAAAATGATGCAGCAGGCTAGTCCATTTTGCTGAAATTACATTGCAGCAACTCAAAATGGTACTCAGTAGTTTGTATGGCCCCCACGTGCTTGTATGCATGCCTGACAATGTCGGGGCATGCTCCTAATGAGACGACGGATGGTGTCCTGGGGTATTTCCTCCCAGATCTGGACCAGTGCATCACTGAGCTCCTGGACAGTCTGAGGTGCAACTTGGTGGCGTCGGATGGACCGAAACATAATGTCCCAAAGGTGTTCTATTGGATTCAGGTCAGGCGAGCGTGGGGGGCATTCAATGGTATCAATTCCTTCATCCTCCAGGAACTGCCTGCATACTCTCGCCACATGAGGCCGGGCAATGCAGGCATTGTTGTGCACCAGGAGGAACCCAGGACCCACTGCACCAGCGTAGGGTCTGACAATGGGTCCAAGGATTTCATCCCGATACGTAATGGCAGTCAGGGTGCCATTGTCTAGCCTGTAGAGGTCTGTGCGTCCCTCCATGGATATGCATCCCCAGACCATCACTGACCCACCACCAAACCGGTCATGCTAAATGGTGTTACAGGCAGCATAACGTTCTCCACGGCTTCTCCAGACCCTTTCACGGCTGTCACGTGCTCAGGGTGAACCTGCTCTCATCTGTGAAAAGCACAGGGTGCCAGTGGTGGACCTGCCAATTCTGGTGTTCAATGGCAAATGCCAATCGAGCTCCACGGTGCCGGGCAGTGAGCGCAGGGCCCACTAGAAGACGTCAGGCCCTCAGGTCATGAAGTCTGTCACTGATTGTTTGGCCAGAGACATTCACACCAGTGGCCTGCTGGAGGTCATTTTGTAGGGCTCTGGCAGTGCTCATCCTGTTCCTCCTTGCACAATGGAGCAGATACCGGTCCTGCTGATGGGTTAAGGACCTTCTACGGCCCTGTCCAGCTCTCCTAGAGTAACTGCCTGTCTCCTGGAATCTCATCCATGCTCTTGAGACTGTGCTGGGAGACACAGTAAACCTTCTGGCAATGACACGTATTGATGTGCCATCCTGGAGGAGTTGGACTGCCTGTGCAACCTCTGTAGGGTCCATGTATCGCCTCATGCTACCAGTAGTGACACTGACCCTAGCCAAATGCAAAACTAGTGAAAAACAGTCCGAAAAGATGAGTAGGGAAAAAAATGTCAGTGGCCTCCACCTGTAAAACCATTCCTGTTTTGGGGGTCGTCTCATTGTTGCCCATCTAGTGCACCTGTTGTTAATTTCATTAACACCAAAGCAGCTGAAACTGATTAACAACCCACTCTGCTACTTAACTGACCAGATCAATATCCCAGGAGTTTAACTGACTTGATGCTATTCTCTGATTAAAAAGTGTTCCTTTAATTTTTTTGAGCAGTATATTATCTGCAAGTACAGTTTTTATTAAAATCTTTTATAATTTGAAGTACACTGCAAGTGCATATTCAATACATTAAGCACACTTCTTTTTCACAAGGGTATGCTAAACTAGTGATGTGATCTACACAGGTATTTGACTCCTGCAGTTTGTCATGTGACTCTAAAAGCTGTTTGCCCACAAGTTGTGTTGAAGACATCATGGCAGGTACTCAGAGCATGCACCATTAAATAAAAAAGTAACATTCTTCTTTAAAAATCAGCATTTACAGCATAACATTCAGCATTCTCTTTACAGAATTTAAAGCCAGAGGTTGTGAAGTAACAGGTCGTTACAGTGTTTCCTCCCAAATGAAGCGTGATATGTCACCCCAATCTGTAGTGCCTGTCAAAATGAACTCTCTCAGGGTTCAGGCACAAAGAGTGCGAGGCCATTATCATCCTCTGCCACGGAGACTGCTGGAGTGGAACTTGAAAGTTCATGTTGGAACACAAGAGATTCAGAATAAGCAGGAAAAGATTGCACAGGTATTCTGACTTTTTCTTTCTTTCTTATGTTGTGTATGCTTTAAATTCAAATAATACCATGCCATGGTAATACCATAAATATGTCTAGAAGCTTACACCACAAAATAAACATTGCAGTTATGATGCCTTGATTCTCTTGTGTAGGACGCCATTACAGAGGTGCACCAGCTGTGTGAGAGCCACTCTTGGTTGATAGGCGTTCATTTGTTCACCAGTCAGTGGGGTTCAGTCTCTCTAGAGACCTTGCGTGGATGTTCCCCTCTGAAATATGAGGAGCTAATCAAGAAACTTCATTTTTGGATGGACAAAGTTCACAGCATGCCTCAGTTCTTTACTACATCAAATAAGTTGTTCACTCTTGAGTTCTCCAACATCCAAAAGGATATTGGTGTGTTTTCCATTTTTTGTAATTCATGATAAAACAGCTACAGTACTTGGATGGCTGTTAATAAAAGATAAATGAGTTACAGCCGTTATAGGCAATCCCAGGATTCATTGCAACTGCTCAGTGAAAAGAAAAAAAAACATTCAAGATATTTGATTATATACTTACTTATATTTTATTCAATACAGAAATCTACCAGTAACATTAGTTACATATAATTAAAAATGGACTATTTGACCCAACGTTTGTGTCCTACAGTATGTACTTGTAATTATTACTAGTGTATTACATTAGCTTAGCAACACGCTAACACCAAACTCACTTTTTCCAGAGGCCTTGGTTCTTGATTCTTGGTTCATATTTTTTGCATTCATTGTCTCCTTAGGGATTTAAAAATATCCTAACTTCACAACATAATTTCACAACAATCACAAATTTTATCTGTAGCGGCAAAGTATTTGAAGAGAATTTGAAGAATTTGTTTTTTTCAATGAAGAAAATGAATGGGATTTTTCTAGAAGTGTTGGTCTCTTGTGCAGTTTAGAAACAAAGCTATTAAGTTTGTGTATCAGGCATTGGTACGATATATATTGGTATTGGTATGTTCATTTCTTGTCCTGTTTTTGTGTTAAGGTTCCATGTTAATCACCATTGACCAGGATGTGCTAAAGCTACTCTGTGAAGATTTGCAAATACGCTCTGAGAATCTCACTTCTCAGCTGAAAAGAGCCGTGGAAGTCATGGAGTCTGAGCCAAACACTTTTCACAAGTTCACAGTTTTTTCAAACATGGTATTGACTTTGACATACTGCTTTGTCAGTGCTGGTCAATCAGTGTAAACTGTGGAGTAATCATTCAACATTATTATATTTATGCAGGTAAAGTGCTGTGAGAGAATGTCAGGAGATATGCAGCAGAGGCTGGAAAACCTCCACTCCCTACAGGAAACTGTGAGAAGGAATTATACACACATGGCTTCAAATGATATTCTCTCAATGAAGCAGGTAGATGTGAAAATATGTCATTTATTTCATTGATTTCAATGAGTTGCAAAATCTAACAGCCAACTATTTCTGCAGGTAGTTGACTTGTGGATTCAGTTTGTACCACTCCTGAAAAAAGCTGCAGAAATGGTTACCCATCAGCTTCCTTCTATGCTTGATACACTGGACAGCAATGTTTCCTCATTAGTAAACGAATTAGACAACCTGGTTTCAAGAGCCACCTCTGGACACTATCTTGACCCTGACGAGAATGGCAAAGAAATGCCTGTCCAGCTGAAAGAATTGTGCAGTCAATTCTATGTGATTGCTGAGCAGTTGAATGATCATAGCAGAGCCAGTGAAATTCTGAGAGGTAAGACAATGCGCTCAGGATCCTAAACAACTCTCTTTCAGTGGTTTTAATGCACTGGTTTCATGTCAGTGGTTTCATTTATTCTTTCAGGTCACCAACTGGATCTCACTTTTGTGACTGTAGCACAGCAGAATATCGAAGCAAGGAAAGGGCTCTGGGAGCTGATGAGCATGTCGTCCAAAAAAATTCAAGAGTGGAAGCTACTGAAGTTCAGGAAGGTATGTAGTTACTAACACCAAACTGTTTTTTTGATTCTGCATATAATACTTCTCTTGCATTTGCAGTTTGAGGTGTCTAAAACCCAAGACAAGATTAGTGAATGGCTACAGCAGGCAGAGGCATTTGCAAAAATTATACCCTCCCATGATGCTTTGCTACAGAAAACCCTACAGATTTTGCAGGGGTTCAACCAGCTACTCCCTGTTTTGAGTAAGCTGAGAAGCCCCACACTGAAACAGAAGCACTGGAGAAACATCTCAAAGGGTAAATGACATAAACATACATAAGTGTCAGGTTAGTTTAAAATAGTTTTTAATTAGTAGGAACCTGTAATATCATATATACTAGGGACCAACCATCAATATAATTGTTTCTGTAGGAGTTGGTCTGCTGTATGACCGTGAATGCAAAGTAACGCTGGCTGATCTCATGTCCAATGAGCTACAGAGGCATCAAAGTAAAATCAACAAGGTTCAGTAGAACTTGTTCACACTTGTAAACATGTAATGTGAAAACTTAACATTAACTGCTTTTCAATCATTATAAGCTATGGGGTATGGATGTGCATTGGCTTCCAGGTCTGTCTAGATGCCAAAGCTGAGGCAGACATGGAACAGACATTCAGAGCACTTCAGAGACACTGGGAAGGGGCAGAATTCCATCATACCAGGTTCATTATTACTGTCCAGCAACAGCAGAGCCCACAACAATCCAGTCAAAATGCACCAAAGCATCACATTCGTGATGGTGGAACCTTCACCATTATTGGTAAGTTATATACTCTCCCATCTATACAGCTAATCTCAACTATTAGTACAGATCGTACAGTTACATGCATATATTACATAATTTTTTTTTTATCTCTTTCAGGTTTAGAGATGCTTTTGGCTCAGACTAAGGAAAGTGTTCTGACCTTTTCTGATATGCTGCGTTCTCCACATGTTGCTGAGTTTCAGAAAGATGTTGAACACTGGCTGCTGCTTTTACAAGAGCAAGGTATATTCCTGACATAGGTGTCAACAGTTTATATCTGGACAGTAGAGAGTGTTAAGAAATGTTAATTTCTTGTTTTCTTTTGCCTTTAACTATAGATGAATTGCTTGATATATTTGAGCGATATCAGCAGAAATGGATCTTTTTAAGCAGAACATTCAATGAAATACGCTCCCAAAAGTCTGAGTTGGTATGTTTTTGATGTAATGCTTAGTTTGTTTAATGCAGTTTAAGTGAAACAATTTTCTCTAACTGATCAAACTTTCTTCTATTCTAGCAAGAGAAGTTTTACCCAGTGGATAAGGTATTTCGTGAAATCATTGAGATCACAGTTAATGACCCACGTGTGTCCAGTTTTGTTCAACTGAGTGAAACAACAGAGGCCAGTGACAGTTTACAAGGACAGAGTCTACGTGCTGCCTTTATGAATGGACTCACAACAATGGAGGAGATTTCCAGTCACTTACTCTACGTCTTAGAGTCACCACGAAGCCAGTTCCCTAGACTCTACTGTCTCAGTGATGGAGAGGTGATAAAACTTCTCTCTTTACAGCTCCCAGCACCTTCCTCCCTTTTACCTATGGTGCAGAAATGCTTCAAGGGAGTGAAGCAGCTTGATGTTCAAGTTGAAGGTGATGTTTGCAGTGAAAATTATTTATCAGCTCTAAGTAATGAACAAATGTGGGTACATGGTGTATATGGAGAATTTGGTGAACATGTTCCCTTCGTCTGTCCTCTTGAGTCAAACCTCTGTCCTGTGGCTTGGCTTAATCTCTTTGAGCAAAAATTGTATCAAGCAGTGAAACAGACATTTCTGAAATGCTTAGCTGTCCATCAAAATTCAATGCTTGAAAAGCTTCCTGGCACCCCAGACCTGATTGGCAATAGCAAGGGGAACAGTTCAGAAGTAACTCATGAATCTCCTTCATTGTTGAAACTCATATCTCAGTTTCCTTTGCAATGTCTTTTGGTGGCAGAGGAAGTTTTGTGGTACAGTATGGTCCAGAAGTTATCACATTGTACTACCACTGGCATGTGGATGAGAATCAAGTCCCAAAGTGCAGCAAAACTGCACTATTTGTGCCAGCTTATAAAAGAACACGCTGCAAATTCAAATGAGAAACCATCCCAACACACTTTGACAGCTTTGCGTGCCTTGGTTATGATGATCATGAAGCACTCTGGCCAAACCAATGGGCTTGTTGAAGTAAAAGGAGATTTGGAGTCCTCTTTTGAATGGCACAAGCTTATGAAATATTACATTATCCCAAATGCTAATGCAACGACTTCTGATTTACTTCCATCTCAAGAGGATCAGACTGTCTGTGTTGACATTCTGAGCACACAATTGCCATATGGCTATGAATACATTGGACCTGATAATTGGACGATGGTGACTACCCCTTCAACTGAGCAAGCTTACATGGGCATAATTCTTGCCTTATCAAGCTTCAAGTGTGCTTTCATCAGTGGACCCCACATGTCAGGCAAACAGCATGCCGCTGTGCAATTGGGTTATGCACTGGGACGACAAGTGGTCATCTTGAAGTGTTGTTTAAGTACTGGTTCCTCAGTTGTTTCCCAAATGCTTCTAGGTGCTTTTCAAACTGGGGCTTGGCTTGTGCTTGATTCTGTGGAACTGTTGGGACAAGGGACATTGTCTGAGCTGGGACAACATTTGACCGAAATTCATCAACATTTATCAGCAGTTCAAAGACAAGCACAAAAGAAAGGACATGAGTTGTCCTCCACAGATGGAAAGTGTAGCAGTGGAGAATTCATTAAAAAGTACAACAGTACAGTGAATGAGGTGGAATGTCACATTGCTGGAAAAAATATTTGGGCCAAGCTAACTTATGGATGTATCACAATCTCAGATAATGGCTACTCAACTGAGATACCAGAAAATTTGAGAGCTGCAATGAGGCCTGTTGCAATGATGCAGCCACACTACAGAATCATTGCAGAAGCGATGTTGGTGTCATTCGGATTCTCTGAAGCAGCTACAATAAGTCGCCGCCTGGACTCTCTCTTTAGCCTTGCTAAGGATTCACATTGCCTCCCTGATTTTGTCAGTGGATATCAGACCTCTTGGCTTGTCCTTCTCAAAAATGTGATTGTTGCCTCTGGAACACATTTACATCTCTCTCGTCATTTGGAAGAAACTGATAAGGGTACATTTTCTAGTCAGAATGAAACAGGATCTGCAAATACAAACCTTGAAACAATGCAAGAGAAGGTCAAGTTTGTTAATCAGTCTAATGCAATTAAGAATGCAGAGTTAGAGGAGCAAGCAGCAATCAAAGGAGTTCTGTCAGTCATGCGGTATACTGTCTCGGATCCAAAGAGAGCATCACAGTTTTATACATTATTTGAGGAAATCTTTCCAAAAGTGAGGTACTTTCCAAGTCTACAACAGTTCATTGATCAAGAGGAACAAAGTATGCTTAGAAATGTAGTGGAAGACGAGTCACATCAACAAGGATTTTATCCAGACACGCAAATGCTTCAAAATGTGTTGATCTTGCATCAAGCTCTGAAGCTCTCCAATGTTGTAGTGCTCATTGGACCAGCAGGTAGTGGCAAAACAACTTTGTATCAAGCCCTTGTGAGTGCACATAAAAAACTTTCCAGGGACCTGGAGGTTGAATCAGCTTGTCATCCTAAAGGAGATCTTAAAGACATCTATCATCATTTGTCTCTGTCATGTTGGGGCTCTGTTAACACCGAGGTCATATTCCCCAATACCTTGTCCCGCAAACAGTTTTTTGGTGGTTATTTTGGCATAGACAACTCCTGGTCTGATGGAGCTTTCACTAAAGCATTAAGACACTCAGAGCAGCCGTTGCCCATCGACCCTTTCAAAAGAAAGAAAACTGTGCAAATACAGCAAGTGAAATGGATTGTGCTGGATGGTGATCCATTTGGCAGACCTGCTTGGATGGACTCTTTGATTACTCTTTGCGATCTTGAACATCCTCATCTTTACCTTTCATCAGGAGAGAAAATTGAGCCATCAAGACTGAAAATACTAGCTGAGGTCACAAACCTTGGTGATTCAACCCCCTCTGTAGTGACACACTGTAGTCTGGTATATGTTTCTGGAGAGAACCTGTGGAGATCTATGTGGAAGTGTCAGATGGATGTGCTCTCTAGGGAGCATAATGTGGACCAGGTTACTCTGGAAATGTGGAGTCACCTTGCTGAAGACCTTTTCCCTGACACACTAGTGTTTCTCAAAAACAAAGCACTTTCTTCAGTGCTGGCCAGTGATGGACGTGAAGGCAGACATTCATCTAGGATTACAGATGGTTTGCAGGAAATAATGTCCTTTATTAAGATTCTTCATGCACTTTTGGAGCATTCTGGGAAAGCAGAAGACTTGAAATACACTTCAAGGAAAACTGAAACAACAGGTAGAATTCCACTCAATTCCATCTAATCAGTTGTACAAATATATGCATTTATGGCAAATTTTTCAGCTTTGGGCACTCAGCTGGGGGGGTTTATTGAAAGGTACAGATTTTATCTTTATCTTTGTTATATGATAAAGCACATTAAAACATTTTTGGAAACATTTTTTGCTTTCATTTATTTTATTACTTTTCAACTGTCAAAATCAAATTAATTAAACTAGTGAGGATAACAAAAGTTTTTAAAGAGACAACTCCCTATAGAGTGTCCATAGTTGAAGGAACAGCCTTGTAGGTTCAGAGAATATGATTGTTTGACCTATTGAAAAGTTTTATTTGATTAAGACACTGATAATCACATTTGTATAAATAATTTTTGTTAACAATGCATATAAATGTAGCTTCCACATTCTCTGTTCACCAGATAATGCACAAGTTCTCCAGCCACCGTGCAGTGATCCCATGGCTCCCTCTTCTCAATGGGGGTTACAAGCAAGAAACCTCTTTATTGTAGCTTACATTTGGGGATTTGGAGGACATTTGCACCCTAGGTATACATGTTCAGTGAAGATACTCAATTCTAGAAGTTGTTATGATATACACTGAAAAAAATGGTGTAGGATTTACTTAAAGTGAAAGAATGAAATAGTATTTTCCTGTAAAACATACTCCAATAATCCTTGTTTTGTTACAGTGTATGTAATAGAATATGCCTGTTCTCATTGTAGACACTGGCCACATTTTGATCTTTTTGCGCGGGAGGCCCTGTATAAGAGCCATTGTGAAGTTGAGACTCCACCAGAAGGCACAGTATTTGAGCATTTCTTTGAATTCAGTGAGGAAATGAGAGACACAACCAATTTCATCAAACGCAGTAGGCGTAAGAGTCCACAGGTCTTCTTCACATCTGTGCCTCAGGTTTACCTTTTATCTCATAGAGTTCATATTAACATCAACATTATATTTTTCCTCATTCAGCAGGTGATTAAATTGTACTTCTTCCCTTGATATAGTACGAAATACATGCATATCTACTGGACATGCTGCTGGATGTTCAACAGCCAGCACTTCTTGTGGGAGAGTCTGGCTCTGGCAAAACAATGCTGTGCAAGTCTTTAATATCACGAGCAAGACCACACATCCATTTACCTGCCAGTCCAGGCCTTCACCGTTCTGACTTGTGCAAGGCACTCAAGAAAGTTAGATACCAGGACACTCAACTAAACAACATGAAGGTCTTAAAGCAGCCAGACCTACTTCTGTTCATTGATGACCTTCATGAAGCACCATTTGGTGAGTTTTTAAAGAAGTTACATTGAGTCAGCTGCTGGGGCGTCTGTTTTAATAAACCAAAATCTAAAAACATGCATATTTATCTTTCATTATGCTTCATATATCTATTTACTTGAGCTCCCGAAAAATTATGAGTACAATATGGTAAACATATCATATATTGTATTCTTTAAAGATTTTTCTTCTTCAAAAACATTAGTAGTACTTCTCATCTTTTAGTCAACAGTATGTTTTAATTAAAATAAATTAATCATCATGATGCACATTTTCCATCTTCATTATCATTGACAAAATTTATATTAAAAAACTTTAACATAATATTTTTAGTAATTTCATTGAGAAGGGAAACATTTACGCACTTAAGCTTATGTCTCTTTTCTTTTTTGCAGATGCTTACGGAAAAACATCAATGACTCTAGAGACATTGCGTCAATGTATTTCTAGAGGTGAAGTGTTGACATCAGATGGCTCTCACTTCAAGCTGTTTCAATCAAGAGCCATTAATTATCTAGGCACTTGCAGTGCTCCTAATGCAGACAACAGCAGTCGGATGTCTCCCCGGCTCTCTCGACTCTTCACCACATTGTCTCTCCCAAGCATGACTTCTGAAATCCTGTTTTCTATTCATTCCTCGAAATTGCAACCATGGTTGAAAGAAATACAACCCATGCAGAGAGTTGTGGATATAGCAAACTGCATCATAACCTCAACTGTGGAGGTGTATTTTTCAGTGCGTGAATGTTTTACTTCTGCTTCACACAGTCCAAACTTCATCTTTTCTTTGCATGATATTCACAAAGTGTTTCAAGGGATGTACCTCTGGAGGCCAAGGCTTGATGTCCAGCAGGCTCTTCAGAGTAGTCTGGGTTTTAGGAGTTTCTCTTCAACTGAGAAAAAAGTCTTTTTTCCATCTGCTCTTGGTCATGTAGCTCTTGATCTCAACATTGCCCGTCTGTGGATGCATGAGTGTTTGCGCACTTTTGGTGATCGCCTAGCTTCAGAGGAGGCATGCCGAAAATTAATCTCAATTTTAGCTGAAGTTTCTGAGAAGAATTTTGGCACTAGATTGTCAGCTGAATCCCAAACACCTTCAGCAGATACATCAAGCCCTATAGATCAATCATCTGTATCAAGCACACATAATGTAAACCAGCAACTGGATTCAACCCCTTCCCAGTTGGAAGAGAATGTGTCTCCCTTGCTTGGAATGGCAGAAGTTCAGCCAAAGAGAGAAGAGAGCTATGTTGTAGAGAGCAACTCCAGCTTGTATAGTCCAGGAATTGATGAGGATGGATCCTCATACATGAAGGATCAAGTAAAAGATGATGGAAATGTTGAGAGTGAACCAGGAACATCAGAGTGTAAATCTGAATCTGCAACTGAATCCTCAAGTTGTTCATTTCAAATGATGTTTTCTTCTCATTCTCATTCTGGTGAAAACAGATATGACTACATAAACCAAAAACCAGCTGCAAACAAAGAGTTTCTGCAGCTTCTACAGGAAACAACTTCTTTCATCCAGAATGTGGTCTTCAGTCCAGAACTTTGTGAGGCGCTGAACAACATTCTTCAGCATCATGATTTTAAACGCAACTGTGTGTATCAGGAAAGAGATGTAGATATGTTGATGGACCAACTGGTTCATACCATTAAAAGCAGAGAAGAAAATAAAAAGGAAAAGTCTGATGACACTTATTATAGTCCTACATGGGCTGTGCATCACCAGAACATACATCAGCTTGTGCATATCATCCGAGCTTTTCTCATTCCTGGTGGACACGGGGTTCTGTTTGGAGCAACGAAGAAAACAGGCAGAAAGACCACTGTACGTCTAGCAGCTGCTCTGACGGGATACCAGCTAATTGAGGTTCATCATGGAAATGAGACCAAGTTGTGGGAAATGATGAAAGAGGTTTGGAGTGGAACTGCAGTGGATGTTGGACATTTGGTTCTACTGGTTCATGAGGACACCAGCCAGGCTGTTAAGGACGAACTGCTGGTAATGATGGCGAATGGAATCATCCCTGGACTGTATTCAGATGAGGAACTGAAGAATGTGAAGCTAAGGATGAAAACATGGATGAAAATTACACGGTGCCATTTGAAGGATGACCAAGCTCTTGAAATGTAGAGTATAAGTATCAGTTTCATTTAATATCATTTACTTCAAATACTGATGTTGTTTCAATTTATTGTTTAATTAAGCTTATTAATTTGTGTTCATCGTTTTGTATCTGATCAGCAGATCAAGTCATTGAAAGTAAGGATGCACCAATATTAAAATTCAGGAAGATACTGATAAATTAATAATTATTTTAATGTTATGGCTGATAACCAGTAAATGACTGATATTAAAGTTACTATTATATGCTATTTTGTCTAAATAAATTACAAAAATAAATAAAAACACTAAAACTAAAATCAATCATTTTAAATGCTACAGGTGAATTTAGGCATCACATATTCAGTTCATTATTACTGAGCCCCGGACATGACATGCAGGAAAAAAATAGTAGGCTAAATCGTGCGCACAATTTACTAATTTGTTCCCTCGATTTACTAAAACGTGCGCACGATTTACTATTTCGTTCCCTCGATTTATAAATTATGTGCATGATTTATAAATCGAGGGAACGAAATAGTAAATCGTGCGCACAATTTAATTTTTTTTCTTGCATGTCATGTCCAGGGCTCCGTACATTATAATGTACAATATGAAAAAAAAATGTGAGATCTGCTAAAAAATTACATTTAACAGTATTTTTGAATTAGTTTTTTTAAAGATTAACTTTTAATTAGTAGATGGGTGGTAATCTCAATGTATTATTAGACAACGGCAAAGGTAATCTTAATGTAAAAATAGGGGAAATGAGCAAGCACAATTAAATATTCAGTATCAAGCACTGATAAATTAAAAAATCTCTAATAATGTCTGATAACTGATATAGTACTGATATTGAGCATTTGTTCCTAATTGAAAGTAAAGATATTGTAATATAATTTCCTTTTTGTGCAGGTATTTCAAAAACATCCAAAGAAATATGCATGTATTCCTGCTTTATCCTCTCCTCCCGGACAATCGTGAAATACAAACCGGAAAATCTTCAGATTTGGAGACTCATGTCACCAAGGCTGTGAGTCTCTGCTGTTGTGTAGAAGTGTACCAACCTTGGACCTCTAAGGCTTTAGCTGAAAGTGCCTTGTATCATTTAAAAGCCAGTGAGCAGATACCCGAGACAGATAGTACAGGTAAATCTATTGAATATAATTAATATATTCCTAATTTTATCAAATGGAGAGTTTTGTGATTTTTTTTTTTTTTTTTTTTTTCATGTTTTAAAGAGTTTGTACCTTTTTATTGTTGCATTTCTAGTTGCCAAGGATAGCTTAGCTTATAATATTTCTAAGGCGATGGCAGGAATACATCTATTGGCTACGAAATATGCTGTCCCACTGCTTTATTTTCAACCGTTTGGCCCTCGGTCCTACGTAGAGCTGATGGATCGGTTCTTCTTTCTCTGCCGGCAACTCTTTGAGCAAAGCGGAGTTCAGTACAACAGGTGAGGGGACTGCTAGTACAGCTGATGTATTTAAACACATACACTACCTTTCAAAACTTTGGGGTCAGTTAGTTTTTTCTTTAAAAAGAAATTCATACTTTTCTTCAGCAAGGCTGCATTAAATTGATCAAAATTGACAGTAAAGACATTTATAATGATAGAACAGATTTCTATTTCAAATAAATGCTGATCTATTTGTCAAAAATATATCATGGTTTCCACAAAAATATTAGCACAACTCTTTTCAACTGTGATAATAATAAGAAAAGAAAAATAAGATGCATCTTGAGCACCAAAACAGAATTATTTATGAAGTATCTTTATTAAATTAATGCAGCCTTGAAGACTTCTTTCAAACCATTATAAAACTCTGGTCACGCTTTAGTTTAGGGTCCAATTCTCACTATTAACTAACTATTAACTATGACTTTTGCCTCAATAAACTCCTAATTACTGCTTATTAATAGTTAGTAAGGTAATTGTTAAGTTTAGGTATTGGGTAGGATTAGGGATGTAGAATATACTGAATAAGGCATTAAAGGATTAGTCCACTTTGAAATAAAATTTTCCTGATAGTTTACTCACCCCCATGTCATCCAAGATGTTCATGTCTTTCTTTCTTCAGTCGAAAAGAAATTAAGGTTTTTGATGAAAACATTCCAGGATTATTCTCCTTATAGTGGACCTCAATGGACTCCACTGTAGAAGGTCAAAATTACAGTTTCAGTGCAGGTTCAAAGGGCTATAAACGATACCAGACGAGGAATAAGGGTCTTATCTAGCGAAACGATCAGTCATTTTCTAAAAAATTCAAATGTATATGCTTTATAAACACAAATGATCGCCTTGCGAGTGCTTCTGTCTTCCGTATTCTTCAAAAAGCTTACGCTGTATGTCCTACGCCTTTCCTATTCTACTTACAGAAAAAACGGAACTGGCGCCGCGTTCGTTCCATAAGTTGAATAGGGAAGGCGTAGGACATATAGCGTAAGCTTTTTGAAGAATATGGAAGACGGAAGCACTCGCAAGGCGATCATTTGTGTTTATAAAGCATATACATTTGAATTTTTTAGAAAATGATCGATCGTTTCGCTAGATAAGACCCTTATTCCTCGTCTGGTATTGTTTAAAGCCCTTTGAAGCTGCACTGAAACTGTAATTTTGACCTTCAACAGTGGAGTCCATTGAAGTCCACTATAAGGAGAATAATCCTGGAATGTTTTCATCAAAAACCTTAATTTCTTTTCGACTGAAGAAAGAAAGACATGAACATCTTGGATGACATGGGGGTAGAGGTCTGCATTCCCGCGGTCTGCATTACCCGATAAGATTTCTTTAATACTAGCGTATTAAATATTATAAACATTTTTCTTGTGTTTATTTCTTGTTTTTTATTTACTTGTTAGGTCAGCAAAGGTTCTAGCAGATGTGAAGGTCATGACCGACACAGCTGCAAGGGACACTCAGGAAGTTCTGAGCTTTAGGGCCAAATGTGAGGAAAAACAGAAGGTACGTATCAGCAGCAATGGTTAAATGGAGAAGCAGGAGGATATAGTTGTATATGATGTTCGGAAATTATTTTACTTTGTTCAAGCGCTCAAAGAAAATGGAGCAAAGGTTGAACCTGAAACCTTTGTGTCAATAGCTCAGATCCAAAATAATCCTAATGTCCTTTTTTTCACTATTGTACAGTATGCATTTATTTATTGTTGCAGTGTCTAGACCAGCTGCAGAGATCAGTGGATATGGCACAAAAAATCTGGGAACAAACCCGCCACCAAAGTTTGCAGGAAGAAGAATGGCTTTCCAAACTAGAGAACCAGTCACATCGAGTTCAGCAACAAGTTCAAGATGCCTTTAGTCAGGTCTGGTTTGATTAGTATGATCACACATTGGACACACTGAAATGGGATTTTCACCGTTGCTGTTTGTGTGCAGGTGAGTCCGCTGTACCGAGCAGCTGTGGAGGCACTGCAGTCTTTGAGCCAATCTGACTTGGATGAGATGCGACACTACAGGATGCCACCTGATGGAGTTGTCATGGTCATGGACATTATATGCATGTTATTCAACCGTCCATGTGGTTGGGACAGTAGCAAGCAACTTTTGGTGCAATCCAGCTTCTTTCAGGTAAAAAAAAAAAATCCCTTACTGAACCCTATGAAGCAATAATTGTTTTGACATTTGTATCATTTTCCTCTTGTGCTCCACCAGGAACTGGAATTTTTCGACTGCTCTAAACTAACTGATGAGATGATTCAAAAGTTGGGTCATATAATACAGGCACCAACCTTTCAGCCAAGCTCTGTGCGAGATGTGAGCCGGGCTTGTGAATCTTTGTGTCGCTGGGTGAGAGCAGTATACCAGTATGCTTGCGTAAAGCGCCGCATGGCACCTGAAAAGGCTAAAAAGTGCAATTTAGATAAGCTCATGGCAGCGAGTCGAGCGAGGTTGAAGGTTGCGAAGTTGCAGGAGGAGTCAGATTGGGAAAGACTAGTTGAATTGGAGAGACAACAGGAGCTCAATAGACGAGACATGGAGTTGCTGAACGCCCAGCTTAGTACTGCAGAGGCTCAAGAGAGAGAGTCGTGTGCTGCTCTGAAACTGGTTGAACATCACATTAAAGATTGGACATCAGAAGAAAAGGTAGCTAAAGTTGTCAATGGCTATTTCAACAGAATTTTTCAAGCAATGTGCATATTGTTCAAATAAAACTAGACAAGATATTTGATTTTGGTGTATTATAGGAAGCAAAGTTGGCTAAACAACGCATTGCAGGTGACGCCCTGATTTTGGCAGCTGCTGTTACTTACTTGGGTCCGTTCAGGCCTGATGTTCGACAAGAGCTGCTCCAGAAGTGGCACAAACTTTGTCTGACTGGTGAAATTAACATGAAACGGGAGAACCCATGTGCAGCACTTTTTGATGATGCCCCAATCACAACTTGTGACCACTATGTGGCCATTCCCATCAGTAAGACATTTCAAATTGCTTTAAATCGAATACTTGGACTAGATCTGGATCGAATCCATGGAGATTCCTCTGATCTGGTCCGAAGTGTTCTTCTCTGGGGGAATGTTGCTTGGGCTCAGCGCTGCCCTCTACTAGCAGATCATCATAAAGATGAGGAATCTCAGACATGGTTTCCTCCTGGTCAGTATGACAGTCTGTCTTTTTATATGTCTTACTGCTTAGAAATATCTTTCAGCTATAGTTAAATTTCTTTTTAGGTCAGTATACAAGAGGTGAAGAAAAAGGTCATAAGAAGGATAAATATGGACTTATAGTTTATGCTGATGATCCAGAGTTACTTGATAAACTTAATCACGGAGCAAAAGAAGGTCAGTCATCTGCAAAGTCTTCCTTGCTTTGATCTTCAGTTTTAATTTTTAAATCTACACTGTGAATGATGTAAGCTCACCCTGCTTCTATCCACTGCAGGTCTAAGAGTACTGGTGATGCATATTGAACGAGCAATATCAAACCTACAAATCCTTCAGGAGTTTGTTACACCAGCATGTTCTCCTGGCCAGAGTTGCACAGTTAAAACTGCTCATCCTGAATTTCGCCTCGTTCTGAGCACTTCCCTTCCAGTCCAAACTCTGATACATGGTGAGTGATTGAGGATGTGTTTTGTGTTGATTCTACAAGATATGATCCTTTTAAAAGTCTCTAAAGCAGGGGTTTTCAAAAAAGTTTCCAACCATGGACCCCCAAATATGATAATAGGACCCCTTCCTAAAAAATAAGGTCAACTACATATTTTCATGTACCTCATCTATATTAAAATACATGTATTATATTATATTATATTATATTATATTAATATTGAACTGTATTATTATATTATTGTACTAAACTTATTTACATGTATTAAATATTATTTAGAAAATATTTACTTGATAGTTTTTCTTAAACATTTTTAATGTTAGATGTGTAAACCTGAAGACATATATAGATCAATTCAGATTTGTATAGTGTTTTTTTTCCCAAAATAAATATAGTTCAAAAAGCAGTTTTACAGAGAAAAATGCATTTCAACCCACAGTGAGCAAGATAAAGGCAACAGAAACTTTGTAGATGAGTACAACATAAATATGTTGTTACTGTAGTTACTGTATTACTGTAGAATTACTGTATTCGTGAATGTATTCACGCTAAGAAATATATTGGTAGATTTTTTTGCCACAAAATGTATTTCTTACTGTTAAATAACTATGATTCTTAACAGAATAACGTTTTATTAATCTAATTAAAAATGTGGTAATCATGTATCTTAATATCTTAAGTGAAAATGATTACTTTTACAGCCCTAAAAAATGTTTTTTTTTTTGTTTTGTTTTTTTTCCCCATTCACACATTTACATGGACCCAATAGCATGTTTACCCACCACGCAAAGCACGCAATTGTGTGGGGCCCCGCGGGCTTGGGGGCCCCCCTACAATTTCTCCCAAAAAGCGGAACGCAGCTACCACAGGGGGACCCCCCCTCCCCCTGGGACACGATTGCAGGGCCCCCTTCCGGAGATTTGCTTAGGGCCCCCAATAACGTAAACACACCCCTGCATGGACCCCCAGCACCCATTTGGTTTCCAATGAACTAGTTTAAAAACCCCTGCTGTAAGTGTGTAAGCCCTGGTGTTGCCTAATGTTTTCCATTCCTTTTCCACATTTTCTGCTAGAAATTCACTCTTCTTTCCTGGAGGAGGTTCAAATGATTGATCTTTCTCCAAGCACATCTGAAGTTCAGGAACTTATATTGACAGAACTGATGCAGACTAAGTGCTCAGAACTGTGGAAACAACATCACCAAATACAAACACAAAAACAGACACTTCAGCATAAACTTTTTCAAAACAAGGTTGGCTGGTGAAGAAGTTTACGTCTTTTTTGGAAAGCAAAGCTTTATGAAATATTCTTAATAGCACATGTCCTAATGTCATTTTTTTTTTATTATGATTGCAGGTTTCCCTGATGGAGTATGTCATGCATGCATCCGCACCACTTCTCCAGGACCCTGAGTTCCTTCCACACGTGTATACATGTCAGAGTGTCTCTCTTGAACTTGAGACAGAAATCAAGGAGCTATCTCAAGAGATAGATCGGCACAAACCCCTGATGGCTGATTTTTATCGAATAGCAGAGCTCACCACGTCCCTCTACAGCGCTCTGCAGGACGTGGCCCGACTTTCACCATGTTATCTTTTCACTCTTCACGGATTCCTGCTTACTTTTCAGTCAGGTTTAGCTCTGGAGAGCCCTGACATGAAGTTTCATAGAGATATGGAGCCCAATGCATCAGAGATTACCTACAGAATTTTGTCTCATGTCTTTTCTCAGTATAAACCTCGCTTGTTCCAGAACCATTCTGCTTTATTCAGATTATTGGTATCTGTTGCCGTTATTGTGCACAATGAGGGTTGCCCTGAAGTAGAACGAGTCACTTTCCTCAGAGGATTAAGCAACCGGAAATCTTCAGAGTATTTTTTATCACCATCCACACAGTCTATCCCCAAGCTGCCAAGCTGGATTCAAACACACTCTCAAGATGATGTTTATCTGTTAGAGACGATTGCACCCTTCAGGGGTCTTGTATCATCTCTGGTAAATTCATCCAAGCTATGGTGGGAATACCTGTGGTTTCCTTCCTCCACAGTGATTGGACCAGTCCCTTGTCAGTCTCACTCTCATTTGTCCACAATGCAGCGGGCTATTCTGTGGAAGACGCTGTGTCCTCAATGGCTAGCAGCAGTGGAAGAGGACCTTACAGCCTGTGCGCAAGGACATATGCTGCATTCATTTACTGGAGACCCTCCAGTGGGCTCTGTGGAAATGATCTCCAACCTTTTGTCCAAAAATGAAGGTCCTGTAGTTGTACATTTACCAGATAAAAATGTGCCATTAAGCATCTACCCTCTCCACTTGATTAAACAAGTTGCACAGTGCCAAGCGGACGACAAAGGGGTAAGTTATTTGAAATAAAACTGAAACGAAATGAAATAAAATATAAATATCAGATAAAAAAAACTTAAACAAAAGCTAGAAATGTTGTCTTGGCCACTAACTGAAATAAAATAAGTTTTAGATGAAGTACTAAAATGTCTAAAACTAAAATAAAAATCAATTGTGACCCGTGCTGGCAAAATGAGTCGGAATGCGCACGCACTCATTTCGAACTACAGGCAAAACAATTGAAAAATGTAAATTTTGGTCGAAATTGAGGTTTTCACAAAAATTAGTTCATCAAGTCCTCGTCTAGCGATCCTAATGCTCCAAATAGCAATTAAACAAATAAAAGTATCTTTATTTGTACGTTTTCTGAGAGGAGTACCTTTACTTTGTCCATGAAAAATGACGTTTTTCTCTGCTCGCTTCTCGACTACTGGCCCTTCCCTCAGCACTAGTTTGGTATAGTTGTAAAATGCAGCATTCCAACTTTGTTAATATTCATAGCGAATTCTCGATGTCACAAGTCTGGACCAATGAAATGTAATTTTAAAACTCATGCACAGGGCTTGACATTAACTTTTTTGCTCACCAGCCACTGTGGCTAGTGGTTTTCCAAAGTTACTAGCCACTCAGCATTTTCACTGGCCACAATTTTGCCAGTCAATTTTGCAAATAAAGACTACATTGTATATCAGCTGGTATGTACAGGTGGGCAAGGGGTGGGCAATATAAGCATAATATGAGAAATTTTATGTTATTTTTGTTAGGCTATATAAAAAGAACAAAGAAGCAAATTACAAATAGTAAATTTAAAAAAATCTTTTTTCAGATACAGTAGATTTATTTAACATGTATACATTTATTTAACATCTTTTGTTGTTTGATTAACATTAATGACAGACAGGTATTTAATTGGGCTGCTGAATGCATGGACGTAATATACTGACACATATCCAGTTTTTACCCACCTGTTTACGTCCACTTAAGCCATAACCGGCTGTATTCATGCGATAGCCTTCTCCACACGATGGGCATTTTGACATCTGTGTGTGCGTGTATTTGACTATTCAGGCGCAAGGAGAACTGTTCGCGCACGCGAGAGAGCGCTTGTGTGTCATTCAGTGCGATTCCCTATCTCGCCTTCACTAACAGCAAGTTAATCGATAAAGAATTGTGATTAAATTGTAATTTTATGATACGACGAGCTTGGCTACCTTTCATTTGGCTGTAGGCTGAAATTATATTTAACCCGCCAAAGTGGCTAGTGGGAGTGGCTGAAAATCTACCCGCATTTGGCGGGTTGGCGGGTGTTAATGTCAAGCCCTGCATGCTGATGTAAACTGAACGATCTTACTCACGCGCGCACAAAGACGCCTCAGACAGCGCGCGATCCAGATATACACATATACACAGAATTACAGTATTTCAAAAAAATCTGTCTTGACGAGTATTCACACAAACATTATCTGTTATGTCTTAAGTGAGCGTTTGGTTAACTGTTAGGGAAAAACATCTAATGTGTAACATTAGATCCGTGTGGTACAGTAAGTCTTAATGTAGGCTGTCTGTTTCATTAATGTTAATCAAACAATTGTGGAATCATGGAAAAAAGTTAAATATATATATTTTTCTATAGATATGGGTTTTGACTTGGTTTGTGCCAAATTTGGTGGTACTACCAGGGATTTTAAGGTATGGTTGCTAGGTGATTTTGTTTTGGAACCTTTAGAAAACTTTAACTCGATTTTTCTCAAAATTGACTTCAAAGAGGTTTAGCTCAGTCATTTTTTGTCGGATTCCAACAAATCATACATCATTTTGAAGGTTTTTTTATGAGAATGTGAGAATAACAAAACTATTTTTTTTTTAAATTTGCTCATTGCGACTCATTTTGCTAGCACGGGTCACAATTAATTATAAATAGATATATAAAAGAACTAAAACTAATAAACATTTAACATAATTCAAAACTTAAACTAAAATGAAAATGAAAACTGAAACTATAAAAATAAAAGTTAATTTAAAATAATAATAAATGCTATAGTAGTATATAAATAATACTAAAATAACACACAGGTTAGTAGAAATTACCATGGATGGTGTAGTGGTTCAGGCTTATGGCTGATAGCCAAAAGGTTGCTGGTTCGATTCCTTCAAGGAGCCACCATTGTGTCCTTGAGCAAGGTAATTAGTCCTAGGTTGCTCCAGGGGGACTGTCAATGTAATAAGGTCATGACACTGTTCTATGGATTGTGGAAACAAAATTCACTGGCCTAGTCATGTGGAAATAAATAAAATCTCATTTTAAAAGTCATAGCTTTGGCCTAGTGATTAGCACATGTGCTCTGTGCTGCTCAATCCAACTTCTGACATTTCCCCTCTTCTCCTCATCAGTTCTTGACCTTTCTATCTCCCTGTCCATATAGCCGCTTTTCCACTGTCGGGCCAAACAGTTCTCGTTGCTTAACTGTTCCATTCTGCGCTGCTCTGGCCCAGCCGGTACGGAACCAAGCTCAAGTGGAAATATAACTGGAACCGTTCCTTGCTGTTAGAACCGTTCGGCCCGACTGTGGAAAAGCGGCTCATGAAAACTGGTCTGAAGGTCTAAAATAAAAAATATATATATAATTATTATTTTTTTAAAAAATCATGGTTATCATTTTATAATGAATATAACTCTGCCTTTAAATTATGTAGCAGCCTGTCATTATTGTCAACAGGTGAAGCTGAGTGTTATTTCTTTCGGGTCTGGTTGCCATCGAGATGCTGTACTCAAGGCACTGAACAGCGCTGTCCATAACGGCCAGTGGTTAGTCCTGAACAACTGTCATCTGCTGGACTGTTGGGATGTCAGAGTTGTGAACAAGTTAACACAAATAGTGTCCTGCACTACAAAAGGTGACTCTAATAACCATACAAACTACACATACAAGACTTCATTATCTCATTCTAAACCACATGGGCATTTGACAGATTTGGAGACAGATGGCGGTGGAAGTGCAGGAAGACTTGTGCATCCCCAGTTTAGACTGTGGCTCATAACTAAAGGTGACAGACCTCACTCAGTCCCAGGTAGGCATTATTACACATCATAATCAGTGAAACGTCTGCACCATGGTGTAATGAAAAAGTCAACATAAAATAAAACTAACCAGGTTTATTTTCTTAAAGGGTTAGTTCACCCAAAAATGAAAATAATGTCATTAATTACTCACCCTCATGTCGTTCTACACCTGTAAGACCTTCGTTCATCTTCGGAACACAAATTAAGATATTTCTGATGAAATCCGATGGCTCAGTGAGGCCTCTATTGCCAGCAAGTTACTTTACACTTTCAGTGTAAAGTGTAAAGGCTTTGCACAAAGTGTAAAGGCTTTGCACAAAAAGGTACTAAAAACGTATTTAAAACAGTTCATGTGAGTACAGTGGTTCTACCTTAATATTATAAAGCGACAAGAATACTTTTTGTGTGTCAAAAAAACAAAATAACGGCTTTTCAACAATATCTAGTGATGGCCGATTTCAAAACACTGCTTCAAATCTTTTGTTTTGAAAGTCTGTCCTAGCCACTGCTATGTTCTTACAAGAGCACCCAATTGAACCAGGGGAATTAATAGTTAAAATATATATATATATATATATATATATATATAAATATGTTTATATGTACATAATAATAAGAATTTGAAAATTAATTTGAAATATATAATATATATATATATATATATATGTGTAGTGTATAATAATAGACAAAGCCAATTTTACTCATTGAGATATTTATTTGTGAGGGAATCTCATAATTTTATTGTAGCCTTATTACATACGGTTAGTATAAACAGTGCAAAAATTTGAGTTTTAATTTACATTAATTTGACAGCTACTATACTAACGGCTTGATGCAGTGCAGGAGATACAAATAATAAAAAATAATAATAATAATGCAATATAAATGCTATCTGCTGTGCCAAATATGTTATTGACCCTTAAGAAGCTTTGAGGGTCAATAACAACAGTTAAAATGAATGAATTGCTAATTACAATAGGCTACACTTCTTGACAATAAAAAAAAGTGTAAAGCCTGTACAAATACGAGAAATCATAAAAAATGGAAATCATGTAACAAATGTTTACACATTTTATTTATCTATTATAACTTTTATGTCATTTTGCTTGCTTGGCTGTTTCCTTTTTTATTATGTGATGTCATTACGTTGCTGTCTAACGCCAGTCAGTCGCTGCATTGCTGATTAGGGTTTTGAGTATCACTATCTGCCATTCTGCCTTTTTCAATGATCACAAGAACATGCAGTAATATCACACGACTTAATCCAAATATTTTAACCAAATCCAATTTCGTTTGAAGAACCAAATTAGCCAGAGATTAATTATCATGATTAAAGGATCTGGCATCAGTCAAATCATCTCAGATGTATTAAGTGAGGTACAAAGTACGAACCCCAGGTCTAAAAAAAAAGAAATAAGAAAAAGCATGTGTTCCTTTTAAGAGAAAATTAATCAGTTGATTGCAGTTCTGGAGTCTACAGCATACAAATGCTCTCTGATGTACATAACCTATTATCTGATACAGCTGCTGTTAGGATTAGAGCCCTGCATGTGGTGTGTGATTCCTCCTGGGACCTGAAGGATGAATTGTGGTCCTCAGTAAAACAGACACTCTACTTCTCTCCTGAAGACACTGTGCACATTCAGTGTGCAATCCTGCACTCTGTCCTGCTGCAGAGACAAACATTCGAACACCTGTGTCAAGGACAGCTTTACCTTTGGTGAGGATTTGAACATACATCACTGCACAAATTGTTATAAAACATTCAAACTTAATCTTTCCTACATTCATAGGACTCAGGAAGATCTACTTGCTCTGATTGATGCACATCACCGCATAACCAAACACTGTAGTGACCCCACTGAAGCATTAGAGTACATAGCAGGTACTGCTGGGACATGAAATGATTTAAAATAGTTTCCTTGGTTTAATACAAATTATGTGTTGGTTGATGTTGGTTGATCTGTTCTCTCAACAGGTCACCTGGTTTATGGGAGCCACGTGTCAGACCATGCTGATCTAGCAGTTGTGCAGAGTGTGGTTAGGGCGTGTCTAAGTCAGCCGTCTACTTCATGGGGGTGTGGCCAACACATTCTTTCAGATATCATTAACTTTACAGGAAGATTTGGTATGCAAACACACCGTATCACTTAAATTTCTATAAACTATATAGCAGTGGTTCTCAGCCAGGGGGCCTGGGACATGCAAACTTCCAAGGTGGCCAAAATTATTTTAAAAAATGAAGCAAAACAAGTTTTAAAGAGGACCTATTATCCTTTTTTACATTTTCAACTTTCTTTAGTGTGTAATGTTGAGCATGAAACAGGTCTAAGCACAAAATCCATTCCAAAGGGAGTTATTCTCTATACTAGTAAGGACTATTTCTGAACTCCCTGAAACCAGGGCCGTTCTTAGGGGGTACTTTAGGGGGTTCGGTGGTGGCAAATACGCCTTGTCTCCGAAAGCTATAGCTGGTGTAAGATACATGTGAATGTCTTTTAGTTATTCCACAAGTTTTGACGCGTATCTTCTTATCTTGTATTCTCGAAGTCCATAGTTTCCTTTATCATGGTTAATTCTTCCAAGTCAATAAAGAATCACATTTCTCAAATACAGCATAATCCTCTTCCTCAGCGATGTCTTCTCGACAACTTATTTGTAGAGATACTATACTTGTGAGCCAGTTTATGCTGTATCACAATTATGAAACGGTCAAAAGCTTTGTGTTCTCCCACCGTGCGTCTGAACTGTGCGTCAATATCTTTTCATGTGCGCTACAAAAAATTACTGGACATGCGAGTAAGAACAAATATAACCCAAATAAATATATTCAACAGTAAATTACTTATTAAGAAAAACAATTATTATACCAAATTTACATAATACAAATGTGAAGATATAAATTCTGAAATATAAAATATATGGCTCTTACAGCTGGAAAAGTCATGTTAATTCTTTGGTTTAAAACTGGTTAACATTTATCAGTTAAACATCTCTTTCTGAAATTTAATTATTTTAATTATATTATGTAATTTAACTATGTTATATTATAATTATATTATTTTAATTAAACTCATTTTAGTTGCTTATTATCAATGAACACTCTGTAAATTAAAAAATTCTGTAAATTAAAAAAAGTAAAAAAAAAATAAAATAAAAAAAAAACGCTGTACTAGAGAAAACTCATTAGCCTACAGGGGAAGGGGGCCTTCGAATATTGTTGTGGACACTCGTGGGGCCTTAGAGTCAGAAATTTAGATGAGAATCACTGCTATATTCACCCAAAAATGAAAATTCTGTCATTAATTACTCACCTTCATGTCGTTCCACATCCGTAAGACCTTCGTTCATCTTCGGAACACAAATTAAGATATTTTTGATAAAATCCGATGGCTCAGTGAGGCCTGCATTGACAGCAAGTTAATTTAGACTTTCAAACGCCCAGAAAGGTAGTGTTTTGAAATCGCCCATCACTATATTTGTTGAATAAAGTCGTTATTTTGTTTTTTTGCCGCACAAAAAGTATTCTTGTCACTTCATAACATTAAGGTTGAACGATTGTAGTCACATGAACTGTTTTAAATATGTCTTTAGTACCTTTCTGGGCATTTGAAAATCTAAATTAACTTGCTGTCAATGCAGGCCTCACGAGTCATCGGATTTTATCAAAAATATCTTAATTTGTGTTCCGAAGATGAACGAAGGTCTTAAGGGTGTGGAACGACATGAGGATGAGTAATTAATGACAGAATTTTCATTTTTGGGTGAACTAACCCTTTAATTATCACACACTCAAAAAACTCAATGTTTTTGGATTTTTTTGCAGAAAGTGGGGGCCTTTTGAAAGACCTGAGACATCGTATTCAAAGTATCACTAGCAGTACAGACCCGTTAATTTTGGGATTTAGTCCAGGTATGGCAGGTGAACTGGTGAAGCTAAAAAGTCATACCCTCAACATTCTACTGCATCAGTCACAGAACATTTATACTGATATCAAAGGAGAGACCAGTCTTTTAATGCAACCCCAAGAACTTCCAGAATATAGAACAGCCTGGGAAAGGTTGCTAACTTTACAAGACAAGCTGAGGAAAATGGACATTGGCATGGGAATAGAATCTGCGTCTCTTGGTCCATTGCATTGTTTCTTCCAAGCAGAGTGGGAGCGTCTGGATTCGCTGGTGTCTTCCCTCCTTTTAAACAATTTTCAGCCAGTTAAATATAACATGACAAGCTCCACTGTTGCCTATCTAACATCATCAGCTCTCTCATGTCTGGAGACTCAAGCAGACCTGCTCAGGTCATACCTGTGGGAGGAGTCATCCAGTATTGCACCTCATGTTTATCGACTGGCTGCCTTTCTCAATCCCAGAGGCTTTCTGGCAGCACTGATCAGAGATGCAGCCCACATCCAAAACAAGGATATCAGTCTTTACTGTTTGCATTTCAAGGTAAAGCTCAGTTTTTCAAACACAACCTGGAAAAATCAGCCAGATAAATTCCACAAATAGGGTACAAAATAGGACCTGAAATTCTTTAAAAAGTGTGTTTATTGGTCACCAAATTGTCAGTAAACAGTGGTGCTTAACCTAGAGTTTAAAATGTTAATTGTTTTAAATGTTTATTTATTTATTCTTTTTTATAAGGTTAGCGGTTTTTGCCACCCTGTTAGTCTGATTTGTGTGATTTTCAAAATTAAATAGCAAAATTTATAAAATTAAAATAATAATAAAAAAAATGCCAGAATCTATAACATGTTTAAAAAAAAAAAATAGGGTTGCAAATTTATCATAAATGAAGAAGCTGTCACTCAGCTAGTTTGGAATAAATTTGTTTTTAATTATTGATGCTTATATTTACCATGAATTGAATAAAAATATTTGTTTCATGTTATTTAATAGTTTATCAAACATGTACTGTAGTTCTTTCACTACAAAACAAAAACATGGAACGTTGCCTCTAATGCAGGGGTGTCCAATCCTGCTCTTGGAGGGCCACTGTCCTGCAGAGTTTAGCTCCAACCCCAATTAAACACACCCTAACCAGCTAACCAAGGTCTTAGGCATACTAGAAACTTCCAGGCAGGTGTGTTGAGGCAAGTTGGAGCTAAACTCTGCAGGACAGTGGCCCTCCAGGACCATGTTTGGACATCCCTACTCTAATGCTAAAAAATAAAGGGACACCAAAGTATACTGTATTCATAGAAAATGCCATATGATTTACCTACCTTGCTTTTTTCCCACACAGGTGCTACATGATATGGTATCACCTTCCTCTCCACCCCTAAACGCTGTTTGTCTGTCTGGACTGGAGCTGCAGGGGGCGCTGTGGGATCCAGGTTCTGGAGTTCTTAAAGACACTCAGTCCCCCAAACCTTCACCTTTCCCACCCCTCTGGGTCAGTGTTGAAGAGAGCAAAGGTGAAAGTATCTATTCCTCTAAAAGCTCATGCTGTAATTCCCCATCCCTGTACTACTGCCCCCTGTATGTAGACAGACAAACTGCAGATGGAGGTCAGGGTCTCACTGATGACAATATTATCACGCATGTTCCACTTGCAACAAGGTTAGATCCAATGCTCTGCACAATGAGACGTGTTAGGTTAACCAGTACGCTCTTACAATAAACCCTGTGAGGAATGGCTCTATGAAAAAAAAGTTAAATTATATATTGTAACGTTACAGCAAAATATTTACCTTGCAGATGGAGAAAGAAATTTAATAAAATTTTAGAGAAAAAGTGGAAATGTCTAGCAGAATTATTGCTCACATTGTCATACATTTTTGTATTTTTGTTTCAGTATTTACTTTTTCTGTTATATTTTATTTTATTTATTTATTTATTTATTTATTTTTTTATTTATTTTTTTTTTCAGTATAGCATATGTCTATGTGTGTGAAATTAACCACAAAATAAAGCAAGAAATGAACAATGTAGCTGGCTTAAACCAAGGTTGCTTACTTTTGGACATGTAATTAGAGTTTAGTTCAAATCATCAAATTCAAGACTCTGACACTTGTTCATAACAGCCTCTGGATCAACATCCTCCTACCTCGACACCTTACAGATCTGTGTGGGTGAAGCTCACAAAGCCTGTCAAGAAAATGTCCATGTCATGTTTCACCCCAAAATAAAAAGTAAACAGTAACAAGTGTCAGTGATACTGTACATACAGTATCTCTCAAATCCCATTTATGCTTGTACACATTCAAACCTGGTTAAAGTCTTATGCTTATTGCGGATCTTGTGTCCAGTTGGGATTTGTGAATGTTATTTAGATGATAATTTCAGCCAGTGCAACGTAAATATAACTGAGTGCACCTTTAAAGCTTTACATTGACATGCCATAACAGTGAGTCTCATACACTGCAGTAAACGAGTAAGAAAAGGTGTGTTATAGCTAGAGATGCATGGTTAAAAACCGCATAAAAATGCAGATATGCGTATGTAAAGCTGGATAATCGTGGTCTGCAATCCGGGTTTGTATAAGAGGTGTTTGTGTTTGAACTGGTTTTAAGGAGATGCACACTTGGCATTGCTCGATGATCTTGCTGTGTCATATGTTTGCTGAAGGTATTGAAAGCTGTAGCCCAGCTAACAAAAATGTATGTAATGTTTTGTTATTAAAGGGATAGTTCACCCAAAAATTTAAATTATCCATGTTTTACTCCCTCAAGCCATCCTAGGTTTATATGATTATCTTCTTTCAGACAAACACAATCGGAGTTAGGCCTATATTAAAAAATATGATTTTGAAGTCCAAAAAAGTGTATCCATCAGTCATAAAAGATATCCACATGGCTCCAGGGGGTTAATAAAGACTTTCTGAAGAGAAGTAATGGATTTTTGTAAGAAAAATATCTATATTTAAATCTTTATATACTAAAATAACTAGCTTCTGGCAGACGTCCTATGCAAATCGATTTACACCAAAAGAACCTCTGACATGATGCATTGACGAACACGGAAGCTTGGAGGATAGAGCAAAACAAAACACTGGTCACGGATTAGAAGTCTAAAATGATCATTTTTAATGGGAAATATCGGAGGATTTTGATATAAGAGAAGAGCGATACTTGAGTTTGTTGCCCAGCCATCTTTATTTGAACCACGAGAGGCGTCTAAGCGTACGCTACTTCTACATCCTGCGTCATACATCGCGTCAAGAGTTGCTCTTTTGGCACAAGTCGACTTGCGTAGGCTGTCTGCTGGAAGCTAGTTATTTTTAGTTTAAGTTTTTAAAGGATTAGTTCACTTTCAAATGAAAATTACCCCAAGCTTTACTCACTCTCAAGCCATCCTAGGTGTATATGACTTTATTCTTTCTGATGAACAGAATCGGAGATATATTAATAAATATCCTGACGTATCTAAGCTTTATAATGACAGTGAGCGATACCAATGAGTATGAAGCTGAAGAAACTGCATCCATCCACATCCATCCATCATAAATGTACTCCACACGGCTCCAGGGAGTTAATAAAGGCCTTCTAAAGTGAATCGATGCGTTTGTATATAAAAAAAAAAATCCTTATTTAACAAGTTATGAAGTAAAATATTTAGCTTCCGCCAGACCAACTTCCGTATTCAAGTTACAGAAAAAACGGAACTGGTGTTGCGTCAGTTACACTTTTTCCATAAGTTGAATAGGGAAGGCGTAGGACGTAGCGTAAGCTTTTTGAAATTCGAGAGGCGTTGCGCTTTCTTCCTAAGTTAAATACGGAAGGCGGTCTGATTGTGTTCGTCTGAAAGAAGATAGTCATATACACCTAGGATGGCTTGAGGGTGAGTAAATCATGGGATAATTTTCATTGTTGGGTGAACTATCCCTTTAACATTAACCATATAACCATTAAAGGGTTAGTTCACCCAAAAAATGAAAATTCTGTCATTAATTACTCACCCTCATGTCGTTCCACACCCGTAAGACCTTCGTTCATCTTCGGAACATAAATTAACATATTTTTGATAAAATCCGATGGCTCAGTGAGGCCTCCAGCAAGACAATTAACACTTTCAATGCCCAGAAAGCTACTAAACACATATTTAAAACAGTTCATGTGACTACAGTGGTTCAATCTTAATGTTATGAAGCGACAAGAATAGTTTTTGTGTGCAAAAAAAAAAATAACGACTTTTCAACAATATCTAGTGATGGCCGATTTCAAAACACTGCTTCGAAGCTTTACAAATCTTTTGTTTCGAATCATTGGTTCGGATTGCGTATCAAACTGCCAAAGTCACATAAACTATTGAAATTATGAAACACTTATGATGTAACGAAGCCCCGTTTACTGAAATCACGTGACTTTGGCGATCCGAACCACTGATTCAAAACAAAAGATTCGTAAAGCTTTGAAGCAGTGTTTTGAAATCGCCCATCACTATATATTGTTGAAAAGTTATTTTATTAAAGTTACTTGAATTATTTTTTTTATTTTTTTGCCGCATAAAAAGTATTCTCGTCGCTTTATAATATTAGGTTATATAATATAATATAAGGTTGAACAACTGTAGTCACATGAACTGTTTTAAATATGTCTTTAGTAGCTTTCTGGGCATCTGAAAGTGTTAATTATCTTGCTGGCAATGCAGGCCTCACTGAGCCATCAGTTTTCATCAAAAATATCTTAATTTGTGTTCCGAAGATGAACGAAGGTCTTACAGGTGTGGAACGACATGAGGGTGCATAATTAATGACAGAATTTTCATTTTTGGGTGAACTAACCCTTTAAGTTATGAAAACATTATTTCTGAATGTTCTCTGAACATTATATACATCCATTTAAAAAAAAAAAAAAAAAAAAAAAATGTTTAAAAAACACTAAGGGAAAGTTCCATTTTATAATTTTGCAAACATTATGATAATGTTACTTTTGAATGTTCTCTGGATGTTCTTAAACAAGCGGTAACCATTAAAAACAGTTGGACGAGCTTCCAAATAAAACATTTCAGAAAATAAAAGTTCCATGTGTAAATAACGTTTTTGTGCTAACATTTTGAGAACATTATTAAACACCAGATGACATTCTATTAATGTTACTGAAACAAGGTTTGTTCATAACTTTGAGAGAACCTTTCTAGAACATTAGCCAAAGTTCTGAGAATGTTCCGTTAGCTGGGAAACTAGGAAAGGTTGTGTGGAAAGACCTTATATGGAGATGTTTTTATGCAAATTACTAATCGCTCCTTTAGAATACTCCAAATTCATTAACATTAGAATGAGGTTAAGAACAAATCAATGTGGGTATGTACATGTTGTGAATGAATTAGTGCGTATAAATACAAAAAATCCTCGCAAATAGTAGTGTGAGATTATTAGAATGAGACCCAGTGACTTGAACTTGCTGATAAAGCTCAAGCAGGCTTTTCCTACTCATTAAACTCATCCGTTACTGGCTCGGACACCTGCAGGAGCGGAACAACACCAGACGCTCCCTGAACACTCGACTCCTCCAGGTCGCTCAGGTGGAGAGAGTCCTGCCGCTCACCGAATCCCTGAGCAGATGGAACGGAAGACTTTCACCTCCTTCATTACATCTCTCCTCTTTTTTCCCTCTCTTTCTCTCTCTTTATCACTCTCTCATTATTTCTTCCAGTTCCTCTTCATGCTGATGTTCCTTTTCACACTATAGAATGAGTTGTTCTCCCTTTTTTTTCTCCTTTGGGATTCTGCTGTGTTTGCAGGCTGAAGACTCAAGAGCAGAAGACGACTGAATTTGAAATGATCACAGTCTCACCTCTGAATGGGAGAAAATAATGAACCACTGCCTTCTTTTTTCACACTGACCTAGCGCATTGTCCTTCTGCAGACACCACAGTCTCACGGGCTCTCCTTTTTTGCATGCTGAAAAATGATTATCACACTACCTCTATTTGTATTATCAAAGCATTTCGGTAAGAACTGGCTTCCAGAATAACAAATATTTGGCTGTTATGTGTTATTTGGTTACTGTCGCTTTCTACACTTTTCAATCTCTCTGTGGTAGAACAAGCTTATAGAGACTACTTCAGAAACTTGAAGGGTAGGCTAATTTTGATGGTCCTTTTTGAACATTGTGTTGACTATAAGTAACTTTGCAACTACATGTCAACTAACTTTCATTAGGGTATTATTAGACTGCCTGCTTAATATATGCTAAATTATTCCTTGATTTACTCAAGCCATCCTAGGTATGGCTATCTTCTTTCAGACTAGCACAATCAGAGATATATTTAAAAATATCCTGGCTCTTCCATGCTTTATAATGGTAGTGAATGGGGGCTGAGATTTTGAAGTCCAAAAAAATGCATCCATCCATGATAAAAATAATCCACATGGCTCCAGGGGGTTTAATAAAGGCCTTCTGAAGCGAAGCAATGGGTTTTTGTAAGAAAAATATCCATATTTTAAATTTTATAAACTAAAATAACTAGCTTCAGGCAGATGACCATACACGTACTGTGCAAGTGGACTTGCGCCACAAGAGTAGCGTAAGCTTAGATGCCTCTCGAGGTTCAAACAAATAATAGGGTGGGGCAACAAACTCAAGCTCCTCTTCTCTTATATCGAAATCCTTTCTCTTTAAAATTTCTCATTTCAGACTTCTAATTCGTGACTGGTGTTTTGTTTTGCTCTATCCTCTGAGCTTCCATGTTCATCATGTGTCGGGTCAAAGGTTACTCTTCCGCCGCAAATCGATGTGTACACCCGTCTGTCGGAAGCTAGTTATTATAGTTAAGTTTTAAATATGGTTATTTTTCTTACAAAAACCCATTGCTTCACCTCAGAAGACCTTTATTACACCCCTGGAGCCGTATGGATTATTTTTATGATGGATGGATGAATTTTTTGGGCTTCAAAATCTCGCCCCCCATTCACTACCATTATAAAGCAATTTTTCCGATTGTGTTCATCTGAAAGAAGATAGTCATATACACCAACTGTAGGATGGCTTGAGGGTGAGTAAATCATGGAATAATTTTCATTTTTTGGTGAACTATCCCTTTGAAGTTACACTTTGATAAAAAAAAATAAAGTACAAGAGATGGCAAAAAAATAGGTCTATATATCTTCCAAAACAAATACAATTTCAAAAACGTATAATGATTTATATTTTAGAGCTGTCAGGACAGGTTTTTGTGGGAAATTGCCTACATACACTTCGTCATTCGCCAGTGCATGTCACATTGCACATTTATGATATGATCACAACAAACAAGAAAATTTGACCATGAGTCATTCAAAATGGAAAACCTATGTGGAATTTGTTGTAAAAACAAAGAAACTGTTTTTATTATTTATTTGTTCATGCGCTCTGTCCTGTATCCATGTATACACCAGTGCCTCAGACCACATTTGTGTGTACAGAAAAGCAGAGTATCACAACCAAAACAATATTCTTTTGCAAGACACAAGGGTCAAAAGTTAGTGTGTAGCTTTAACTAATTCCTGTTCTCTTTTTACCCTATTTTTTATGCCCTTCTTTAGCTTATTAAGTTGTCATTGTAGTGCTGTTAACTCTTCTATGATAAACTGCTTTTGATATATATATATAAAGAGTTTGGTTCCAAAACGCAATAACTCCATTTTGATTAATTTGAGTAAAAATGTGTTTTCTTTACCAAGAAAGTGGCAGGATGAAAACCACTATTTTGTGTTTCAAACTTTCACATAGGATCTTTTGGTTATAAAAACACTAAAAATTCAAATCTACATTTTGATTTTAAAAGGTTTATCATAAAAACGTATTATTTTCCCCCCAAAATGCAATAAATCCATGACACGTTTTTTTTTTTTTTTTTTTCAAAATGCAATTAATCCATCAATATAAAAGTAATTTTTCATATTGAAAATACACAACAAAGTAAGTTGATTCACATATATGACAGCCTCTGAACTTTGTCAATACTAATCTTATATACAGGCATTTGACTAAAAATACATTCAGTCGTCGCTCCCAAAAAGAATTCAACGAGTCATCTTGTTAATGTTATAAATTAATTATGTCTCTGTTTACCGATTAAAGAGTATCTGGCGCCACCGCACGGTTAAAATAAACACATTTGCCGAGTACATTGGTATTAAAAACGGCTTTTAAAAACTGTCCATGATTCAGTTTTGGGGACCGTGACAGAAGTTTGATGCTGTCGTGGAACAAGCAACAGCCGGCTTTTTTCCTCCTCCCGACTCGAGTGCCTCATCTTCTTAATCTCCTCACGTAAATGATAACATTTCGATGGCTTACGTTTCTTCCCCACCGCAGAAACCACCACAGGTTCATCAATGCCGTCAAAATTATTAATTTTTCTGTTTTTGTTGATCACAAAGTACAAAGTAGATAAGGAAAACTAGGATGCCGGGTGTATTCAGAGCGCCACCATTACTGTTTACAGTGCGTGGAATGGTGCGCTGTGATTGGTTGAGCGGATATATCGCGTTCTGCAGAGAAAGGAGAGTGGCGTTTGTCGCGTTTTGGAAAGAAAGGGAGAGGACATGACAGAATAACACGACGGATATCGCATGTTGCGCAAAATTAATAAATGACTTTTCAATACCGGCCAGATACAATACTGATTTTGGCGGAAACTCAATTTTTAAAAAAATGGCGTTTATCGCGTTTTGGAACCAAATGTATATATTACACAAAAAAGAGACATAATATATTGTATGTCCTTTTTTGTGTAATGTCTTCTATGTATGGTTCCCAATTTTTAAATGATTCTACAGTGCCCTCCACTAATATTGGCACCCTTGGTAAATATGAGCAAAGGCGGCTGTGAAAATTAATCTGCATTGTTTATCCTTTTGATCTTTCATTCAAAAAATTCACAAAATTCTAACCTTTCATTTAAGTAAAACAATTGAAAATGGGGGGAAAAGCTCATTGTGAAATAAATGTTTTTCTCTAGTTTACGCTGGCCACAATTATTGGCACACAATTATTGCAACGTCCTTTTCTCAAGATAACAGCTCTGAGTCTTCTTCTATAATGCCTGATGAGTTTGGAGAACACCTGACAAGAGATCAGAGACCATTCCTTCATGCAGAATCTCTCCAGATTCTTCAGATTCCCAGCTCCATGTTGGTGCTTCTACTTTTCAGTTCACTCCACTCATTTTCTATAGGGTTCAGGTCAGGGGACTGGGATGGCCATGGCAGAAGCTTCATTTTGTGCTCAGTGACACATTTTTGTGTTTGTTTTGGATCATCGTCCTGATGGAAGATCCAACCACGGCCCATTATTAGATTTCTAGCAGAAGCGGTCAGGTTTTGATTTTTTATCTGTTGGTATTTGATAGAATCCATGATACCATGTATCTGAACAAGATGTCCAGGACCTTCAGCAGAAAAATAGGCCCACAACATTAAAGATCCAGCAGTATATTTAACTGTGTCCTTTAACTGTGCATGGGGTACTTTTTATCCATGTGTGCACCAAACCCATCTGGAGGGTTTGCTGCCAAAAAGCTCTTTTTTTTTTTTTTTAGTTTCATCTGACCATAGAAGCCAGTCCCGTTTGAAGTTCCAGTCTTGTCTGACAACTGAATATGCTGGAGATTGTTTCTGGATGAGAGCAGAGGATTTTTCTTGAAACCCTCCCGAACAACTTGTGGAGATGTAGGTGCTGTTTGATCATTTTTTTAGGCTTTCTGAGACTCAAGACTCAACTAATCTCTGCAATTCTCCAGCTGTGATCCTTGGAGAGTCTTTGTCCACTCAAACTTTCCTCCTCACCGCGCATTAGGACGATTTAGACACACATCCTCTTCAAGGCAGATTTGTAACATCTTTACTAGATTGGAACTTCTTAATTATTGCCGATAGTGGAAATGGGGATTTTCAATGCTTTAGCTATTTTCTTACAGCCACTTTCTATTTTGTGAAGCTCAACAATCTTTTGCTGCACATCAGAACTATATTCTTTGGTTTTACTCATTTTGATGAATGATTAAGGGAATTTGGCCTTTGTGTTTCCTCATGTTTATACTCCTGTGGAACAGGAAGTCATGGCTGGACAATTTCATGTTCATGATCACCCTGGTGTGCTAAAAAAATTTAAATATGAATGGGAATATACTTCAGAGATATTTTACTCATAAAAAATTCTAGGGGTGCCAATAATTGTGGCCAACATGTATTGGAGAAAAACATTTATTTCATAATGTGATTTCCCCCCCACTTTCAATTGATTTACTTCGATGAAAGGTTAGAATTTTGTGAATTTTTTGAATGAAAGATCAAAAGGATAAACAATGCAGATTAATTTTTACAGCCGCCTTTGCTCATATTTACCAAGGGTGCCAATATTTGTGGAGGGCACTGTACTTCCTCCTGCTACTTACCTTGTAGACTGCTATTATTTTAACTAGAAAAACCTACTGATTGGTGATTGGTGAGGTGATGCTCTTGAAGTGGACGACAGCATTGGTTCAGTCTGACAGCCTGAGCTTTCCATCTGCCCTGAGCCACTGATTTAACTCAACCTGTGACCTCTTCTCTAGTAGGTCAGCTCATCCACCATTGAAACTGGTTGACCAAGATAATGGTCAGACACCAGCACACCCTCATCCAAAACATGAAAGAGAGCAGACTGGTCATTTCAGCATGCAGGGTAAAGGGGATTTCCCTCTTGAAATTGAGGATTATCCACTCCAGTCCTGGTAACAGGTAGTGATCTCCTAGAATCAGATCTGAGAGGTCATTTTGAAAATGCATCAATGTACTTATAAGTAACAACATTCATAACATCTCAGCATCTCCAGCTATTGCCGCATACTTCCAGTTGTTTCATAAAATGAAAATGAAATCATTGATCATTAAATTTCATTTAATACCTAATATATACAATTAATGGGGCTTTTATTTGAAATACTCTGCAGAACATTTATATTTGGCTGGTGGACATTCGTTTAAATATGTATGAACCTAAGCAGGACGTGCTGCCCAAGCTGAGTACTGGTTCCTAGCAAGGTTTTGGTTTCATTTTTCTTTGGAACGGTATGTATTGTGAAAAGTTATATATATATATATATATATAGGTGAATTAAACTGAATCTCTATAACTGGCATATTTAAAAGGGAGCTGATGATGAATATGTTATTGAAACAATCAAATATTTATATACAGACAGACAAAGGAATAACAAATAGTACATGTTTCAAAGTGGGAACCAAACTTTTTGACAGGTTTCATTATGTGTGGATGCTGAAATCCAATATCGGTGCTTTAGGTGCGTGATTGGTGAGGGGATGCTCTTGAAGTGGACGACAGCATTGGTTCAGTCTGACAGCCTGAGCTTTCCACTGCCCTGAGCCACTGATTTAACTCAACCTTTGACCTCTTCTCTTGTAGGTCAGCTCATCCACCAGTTGAGAGAAGAGAAGGGTATTATAGCAGATTTTCCCCGACAGGTATTTCGGTATTACCTTTCGGAAGGTAACAGAACATGTCTTACTAAACCTTTCATTGGGAAATTTCAGCATTTAATGGCAAAATATTAAATCCATCACAAAATACTTGAAAGGCAGATTTAAAATGCAAATCTCATGTGGTTTTCATTTTGCAATAACTGGACTTATTTCTTTTCATTTGAAGATGTTTCATCACTCATCCATATGTCTTTTCAATCGACATCTTAACATTCAGTTACTAAATCATTACTGACATTTAATAATGATAATTTTCAAATATTTTAAACGCGATTATTTATGGACATACTTTTTAAGTATTTGTTACAAACTGTTACCAAAATATGGACATAAATAGTGTCGGTACAATTTCACAAATGTAAGATGAACCTGATTCTTTTGGCATCTTGAGTTTGAGATATTTCAGAGTTTGTAAAGGTGAATAACTGAAATGCAAGCAAACCTTGAGAAATGATCATTATGAATTCATATCACATTCAGGACAGACTTGAACACACCATTTCACAATTTTATCTGCTGTCACCTGTTACCTTTCACAGCTGAAAGAAGTCATTCTCATATACTGAAATCCATGTGCTGTGATGCAATACTTAGAACAGAGAAAATTATTCATGTAAATAAAATTTAAATCTCTTCCAGTGTAAACCATTAAGTTAGATTTATTCATTATGTCGACGTCTGTGTTTTTACATCAGTGGATTTAGTATTCATTAAATTTGCACTTGGTGTAAGATGACACACTGAATCAACTCACCCAGCTTTCTTTAAAGGAATGTTGTGGGTTTAAATACATACACCTCAGAAGACTTGGAATAGAGCACACAAGTCTTATGTATGATTGAGTGGACACTTTTGTCCTTTTTTAAGTCTGAAAGCTTATATTTGGATGGAAAAGAGGGACCAGTGCCATCTTCAAACTTCTTCCTTATTCCACAGATGAAAGAAAATGATAGATTTCAAAAGAAATGAGGGTGAGTAAACGATCACAGTAGTTTCAATTCATTTAATTTCATTTTTCATTAACTTCCATTTAACCCAAAACAGTCCTTCAAATGCACAGAATCCCACTACTAACTTCCTGTTGCACCGAGAAGCACTGGCATTAAACATCACTTAATTTCCATGACAGCGGATGTTTAATGAGGTCACTGAAGTCAAGTGTGATTGACAAGGCCATTCCCCACCCACTCAGAGCCAATCAAAGACTCCGCACAATGTTCTAGATCATTCCAGCCAGCCACGGTGGGAGGAACAGTCCGACCGTCCCCAGAATGCACACCAGCACAAACATCCAGAGGAATATTCTATCAATCACCATGGCAACATATTTCCAGTCTTCCCTCACCTGGTGGGGAAAAAAAGAGATTCATTCGTTTCAGATATCATGATATATTTTCCACTCATGTCTTTCCCTCTCAGAATTGATTTTTTGGATGACTACTTTCCTGTGAGACCACAGTGTTTTCTGGTTTTTGTAGTATAGCAAGAACAGTGATAAAAAAAAAAAATAATACCAATATCAAAGGCTGGTTCAAAGTGCCTTAGAAGAACTTGAGAATCTCTTGCTAAAGAGTAATCTAAGTTCTTATTGCAAGTAAACATTTTTTAAATCCTGGATATTCTTTTTAGTTGTATTCTGTTTCCCTTTAGAGCTCTTTTGAGTTTTTTGTTTTTATTTTGTACTTTCATCTGTAGGCCTATTGTATTTTGCCGGAATACTTCATCCAAAAACAAAACTGTAACCTACATGTAACCTCATGTCATTCCAAACCCATCACTTTATTTCTTTCATGCAACACAAACTGAGGAATTCAAAACATTGTTCACTAATCTTCAGCACGACGACTAAAGAAATCATATTTTACCTGAGATATGAATGTGGGTTTGTAGTCTGTGTTGAATAGACTGCATACCACAAAATAATGGCAAGCAAACATACAGTACGATCAGTACTCTAATTCAAGAACAAATTCTTATGAGCTGGTTATAATTATAAAAATACAGTGCAAATTAATGAATCATTTTTTTAAATGAATGGTTAAAGGATTAGTTCACTTCAGAATTAAAATTTCCTGATAATTTACTCACCCCCATGTCATCCAAGATGTTCATGTCTTTCTTTCTTCAGTAGAAAAAAAATCAAGGTTTTTGAGGAAATCATTCCAGGATTTTTCACAGTTTCACTGCAGTTTCTACACAATCCCAGCTGAGGAATAACGGTCTTATCTAACAAAACAATTGGTAATTTTCTAAAAAAAAAAAAAAAAAAAAAAAAGTGTATTCTTTTTAACCACAAATGCTTGTCTTGCACTGCTCTGCGATGCACCAGAAGGGTCACACGTGACGTAGGCGGAAGTATTTCAAAATCGTCCGATATCAATGTTTTACCTTTTTTTGGCTTAATCTTTGCATGTTCGCTTTGTAGACACTAAATCTGTACTTTCACCTACGTCACGCATTACATTTGTAACATGATTACGTAATGCGTGCAGATCACAGAGCAGTGCAAGACAAGCATTTGTGGTTAAAAATTATTATTTTTTTTTTTAGAAAATGACCGATCGTTTCGCTATATAAGACCCTTATTCCTTGTCTGGGATCATGCAGAGTGATTTGAAGTGGCACTGAAACTGCAGTTTGGACCTTCAACCCGGTATACCCCACTGAAGTCCACTATATAGAGAAAAATCCTGGAATGTTTTAGTCAAAACCTTAATTTCTTTTCAACTGAAGAAAGAAACACATGAACATCTTGGATGACATAGGGCTGAGTAAATTATCAGGAAATTTTCTTTCAGAAGTTAACTAATCCTTCAGTTACCAGTGTGAATTGACGAATACTTCCCTGAATTGAATCAATCGGTTACTGAATCAAAATCTGACTTATTACTAACTAGTAAGTTACTTTCAGTGATAATTGTAAAAATGTTTTATTTATAACATTTTCAGCGTATAAAGACTTCAATTTTGGTCTTCTTGTCAAACAGTCTTCAGTCATATGAACTACTTTTGATGTCATTTTTGTACCTTTACAGTCACTGTTTGCTTTTACTATATGGAAAAGAGCAGTGTGAACATTTTTCAAAACATCTCTTTTTGTGTTCCACCAATGAAAAAAAAGTCAATTGGGTTTGTAATGACATGAGGGTGAGTAAATGATTTTCACTCCCTTAAATTGTAAAACTTACTGAAAAGTCTGAATCTTCTGCTCTGAGATGGTCAGCGATGTACTGAACTCCTTCCAAGGCTTTGAGCAGAGACTGCGACAGATTGCTCACCGGCTCCACTGCATTCAGATCAGCAGTGCTGTCACTGACAGAACTGAAGATCTGTGCGTTGGGCTTGTTATGTCTAGTACACCTGCCTGCTTCATCGTGATCAAGCTTCTGCAGACTCGTCCCCTCAGATGTAAGACAGTGTTGACAACTCCCTGCTCCCAGAATACTCTCTTTGGCTTCCATGAAGACACTCTCAGCATTATGGCCTTGGATATCACAGTCTGTACATTCAGCTCCATCCTGCGGGATAGTGTGCAGCAGAGTACCAAGGATAGTATCTGGAAATGATGATGTGCTGGAGGCAAAAATGCTGTTTGTGTATGCACACGTGTAACCGATGACCGGCGTTTGTGAAGTTTCTTCGTGCAGGATGGAATACTGGCTGCTGGGAGAACTGCAGAAAAACATGGGTTTGGGGGAAGAGTCCTGCTGAACCGAAGTATCGTCCAAATGGTGGAGCGGACTTTGCGGAGAGATATCCAGAATGTTGTTCCGTAGAAACATGGACTGTGCCTCCATTGGCTTGTGCATCATCTCAATCAGTTTCCCACAGTTCCTCTTACCAGAGGCAGGTGGACGCTTCATGAACAGGTAACGGGGCACCAGGTGAAGAAAAAACTGGCGGACCCAGTGTGGCATGCTGTGCGTGCGGGACGAACGGTGGTGTACATTGAGCACAAACACTGTGATGATGATGGATAGAGTGACGAAGATCATGGTGAAGAGGAGGTACTCGCCAATAAGCGGGATGACCAGCGAGGTTGAGGGGATAATTTCCGTGATTAGCAGGAGGAAAACTGTCAGAGAGAGCAGGACGGAAATACACAGTGTGATTTTCTCCGCACACTCTGAAGGAAGGTAGAAGACCAGCACCGTCAGGCAGGATATAAGCAGGCAGGGGATGATTAGATTGATGGTGTAGAACAGAGGAAGACGTCTGATGATGAAGGAGTAGGTGATGTCTGGGTAGATTTCCGTACAGCACTCGTACTTCTTGATGTTGTAAGTACCAACAGCGTTTATTATGACCCATTCCCCGCTTTCCCAGTAGTCCATCTGGTCTACATCACTGGCCATGCTGATCAGATCAATCTTGGCCCGATCGTACGTCCAAGAGCCAAATTTCATTTTGCAGTTTTGCTGGTCGAAGGGAAAAAAGGTGACATCGATGCTGCAGGAGCTTTTATAAATGGCAGGAGGTTTCCATTTTATCCTGCCGTTGTAAAACACCTGGGCTTTAGTCAAGTGTGTCACTGCAAAGTCTCCGTCCGCACTGCAAATCAAATGCAAATCTGTCAGACAGTGCCTGCAATGAAATATCTGTGAAGCAACGTGAAAGACAGCTTAAGTGGTGTCAGTGTACATCACAGTGAGCCAAACCATCAATAACCCCTCTTTGACGCGATTGAGTTTAGAGAACCTCTCAACTCTTAAAACCCTCATTCTTGAGAGTGCAATATCTTGGATAAAGAGAATTGTAGAGAGTTTACAGTTTTTATATAGGTTCCAGTATTCACTTAAAATGCATTTGTTCAATCAGAGGTCATATATAGGAACAGTTCAATCAAAAATGTTGTCATTGTTTACTTCAAGCTTCAAAAAGGACAAAAAAATATCCTAATGTGAGGAGTTGTTAGTCACTGAAAAGTGACTGGATCAACATCTTCATTGATCCTGGAACAACATTCAGATCAACCAATCAGATTTGAGGGACAGGTTTACAGTTTATGTCAAGTTTAGGTTTACATCTAGGGTTAGGTGGTAGAGTTAGTTATGGGTAGGTTTAGGTTAAGGGGTATGGATAGGATTAGGACTAATTTTTCAGACAGGAAAATCTCAATAACCAATGAAAGTAATGGTAACTTCGAAGTGAGTCAGATGTTGACTCAGGAACTGCTCTAACAGATTCAGTGAGTTAATTTGTCACACTAATTCAAACTCCTGATTTCACAAGTCTTTTTTGAAAGATTCCTTAAAAGAAATGGATCATATAGTACAACCCGTATTCCGGAAATGTTGAGATGTTTTTTTTTAAATTTGAATAAAATGAAAACTAAAAGACTTTCAAATAACATGAGCCAATATTTTATTCACAATAGAACATAGATAACATAACAAATGTTTAAACTGAGAAATTTTACAATTTTATGCACAAAATGAGCTCATTTCAAATTTGATGCCTGCTACAGGTCTGCAACAAATGGCTGAAAAAGCAAGAAATTTTGAAAAGATTCAGCTGGGAGAATATCTAGCAACTAATTAAGTTAATTGATATCAGGTCTGTAACATGATTAGCTATAAAAGGGATGTCTTAGAGAGGCAAAGTCTCAGAAGTAAAGATGGGCAGAGGCTCTCCAATCTGTGAAAGAGTGCGTAAAAAGATTGTGGAATACTTTAAAAACAATGTTCCTCAATGTCAAACTGCAAAGGCTTTGCAAATCTCATCATCTACAGTGCATAACATCATCAAAAGATTCAGAGAAACTGGAGAAATCTCTGTGCGTAAGCGACAAAACCGAAGACCTTTATTGGATGCCCGTGGTCTTCGGGCCCTCAGACGACACTGCATGACTCATTGGCATGATTGTGTCAATGACATTACTAAATGGGCCCAGGAATACTTCCAGAAACCACTGTCGGTAAACACAATCCACCGTGCCATCTGCAGATGCCAACTAAAGCTCTATCATGCAAAAAGGAAGCCATATGTGAACATGGTCCAGAAGCGCTGTCGTGTCCTGTGGGCTCATTTAAAATGGACTGTTTCAAAGTGGAAAAGTGTTCTATGGTCAGACGAGTCCAAATTTGACATTCTTGTTGGAAATCACGGATGCCATGTCTTCCGGGCTAAAGAGGAAGGAGATCTTCCAGCATGTAATCAGCATTCAGTTCAAAAGCCAGCATCTCTGATGGTATGGGGGTGCATAAGTGCATATGGTGTGGGCAGCTTGCATGTTTTGGAAGGCACTATGAATGCTGAAAGGTATATAAAGGTTTTAGAGCAACATATGCTTCCCTCCAGACGATGTCTATTTCAGGGAAGGCCTTGTGTATTTCAGCAGGACAAAACCACATACTGCAGCTATTACAACAGCATGGCTTCGTTTTAGAAGAGTCCGGGTCCTGAATTGGCCTGCCTGCAGTCCAGATCTTTCACCTATAGAGAACATTTGGCGCATCATTAAACGAAAGACGACCACAGACTCTTCAGCAGCTGGAAACCTATATCAGGCAAGAATGGGACCAAATTCCAACACCAAAACTCAAGAAACTCATAACCTCGATGCCCAGACATCTTCAAACTGTTTTGAAAAGAAGAGGAGATGCTACACCATGGTAAACATGCCCCGGTCCCAACTATTTTGAGACCTGTAGCAGGCATCAAATTTGAAATGAGCTCATTTTGTGCATAAAATTGTAAAATTTCTCAATTTAAACATTTGTTATGTTATCTATGTTCTATTGTGAATAAAATATTGGCTCATGTGATTTGAAAGTCTTTTAGTTTTCATTTTATTCAAATTTATAAAATGTCCCAACATTTCCGGAATTCGAGTTGTAGGAGTCAATTGCTTGCGAATTGGACTGCTTCATTATATGTTGATGACATTCAATCCTGACTCCATGGAATCATACGGAAATGGAACGACACGAGGGTAAGTAAACAATGACAGAATTTTCAGTTTTATCTGAACAAAAGCAAAAACGGTTTAAGCTGAGTAATAAGTAATAATTTTGGGAGTAATAAGTAATAATTTTGCGTTAAAAGTATGTTTTAGCTCTAAATTTAAAACCAGGCAATTGATAACATAAGGACATTACTTGTTTACATAAGGAACAGTAGTTCAGCAAGCAATAAATGTTACATCGCGAATATTTGCTTTAAATAAATTCATTTCTGCTTTATAATGAATGCCACTATAGCCTAATTTGTGTTTCAATTTATAATTTATAGCTACTTATTTTTCGTTCTTGTTCTGTTCTGAATAAAATAAATTTAAAGGATTTTCTGTGGAGTGACCAAATTTATATATATTAATAATGTTTGTAAGTAGGCTATTTAGTTTTATTTACCGGTATTTTTATTTAAATTAATTTTATTGTTTGCAATACGAGGTTGAGGGGTGTTTTTAGAGTAAGATAAATTTCTTTTTCATGCGATTACTTCCTCTTCATGGCCGGGTTACGTTTCTCTGTGTCGTAAACTATAGGGCGAGGCTTCTAAAATTTGGGGCGCGATTTAAATTACAATTGTTTTCAGCCGCCACATTTATCAACACCCGTTCATTCGTGCGACGGAAATGGCCGCATACTAAAGTTTAATGAATCACACGTGAGCGTTGTCGTAAACTGATTTTTACGTTCGGATGTACGCTGGTTTCTAAGTTCGTTTGATAAATGAGGGCCAATGCGCCTTGAACTAAATGGTCTGTAATTTCACTGACTTCAACCTGGTCTCTTATGGGACAGCACAGATCAATACTCATATGAACCCTCATAATGGAGGACAGCTTAATTCCCAAATCGTCCGTTCATTTAGTGATAACTAGCAGACATATAGAATTAAGATTAAAATAGGATTAAAGATCTGAGGAAAAGAGCTAACTGAGCACCATTAACAGTTACCCAGAGTGCAGCTTGCCATCAAACAGAATAGCGCGAACACATTACAATACTGGAACAGTGGGAGGTTAACAGCGTTTAAAGATATAGATATTTATAAATGGATTTGGCTGAATTCCGGATTGTTAAAAGCCTCACACACTTGTTATAGAGCACAATATCCGGTCTCCAGATGATCTCGGAGGGGATCCTGATGGAGGTGACATTCTCATATTCCTCTGGGTTCCAGCGCAGCTTGTAGTCGTTCCACTCCTGCAGGGAAACATGTGCGCTCATCACCGCTCACAACCAGCAGGTATGACAGGGGTGGAGAGTGAAGCAACAAGAGCCCAGTTCCAATTAAAAATCTCATTAATGCCCAATTATGGGCTGTTTTTTTATGAAAACCTACCTGCTTCACCCAGACATTTGTGGTCATCATCTGATTCTTCTCATCCTGGTTTATTATGAAGCAAAGTGGGATATCCATGTAAAAGAGAGTAATAAGAGAAGGGGGGTGACTCTGCATTGAGCATATGTTTGCACATTTTTAAAACAGATTACAACATCGTTCACTGCCTCAAGCATTATAGTTGATTGACAGATGTCTATACATTTTTGTAAAATCAAGATGTTGCTGCACAGGAGTGGGTCTGAGACTCACCACATCAATGAGCTGAGCAATGGACAGGCCAAAGTGGACCAAAACCACATCTGAGATGTTTGCTACAGGACGAGAGAGCTTGTTGTAGTTGCTGAACAAAGACTGGAGGAGTCTTTCTTCCGCATGGGCACGAGCCGGACTGGTGGAAAACACTGCCGAGAGGATAAAAAACAAGCCAAGCTTTCTTTTTTTTTTTAGTTTCAACTACGGAGGCAATCACAGTGTGTTAAACTAATTATATGAAAAGGGAAATATGATAAATATGATTTCAAGCATTACGGTCACACTTTGTATTAGGTGTATTTAACTACTATGTACTTGCATAAAAAATATGCACAATGTGCATATTGTGTTGATGTTGTATTGCAAAACACTGAGGTGGATACAGGTAAGGTTAAGTATGGTGGTATGGGCTAATGTGTAATTATAGATGTATTTACAGAAATTAATTACATGCATTTTTTAAATATTCAATGTCAAAACATGTATGTACACCAAAGGTGCAATGTTTCAAATTATTAAATTAAATGTTAGTACGTAGTAGGTTAATACACTTAATATAAAGTGGGACCAGCATACAATAAAGTTCCATTCGTTAATATTATTTAATGCGTATGTAACATTAACTAACAATGACCAATACATTTGTTACAGTATTTATTAATCTTTGCTAATGATAGTTAATAAAATACAACTGTTCATGTTAGCTCAATTCCATTAAACAATATTAAACAGACAAATTTTGATTTTAATTATGCATTAGTAAATGTTGAAATTAACGCATTGACTAAGATTAATAAATGATTTAGAAGTACTGTTAATTGTTAGTTCATGTTAACAAATGAAACCTTATTGTAAAGTGTTACCGTTGTTTGTTATTATTATTGTTATTATTAATAATTATATATATATATATATATATATAATTATTAGTTACAGCTTTCTTTCTAGCAATGTGTAGGGTTTTGTAGGAGCACCCATTAAATGTTATGTTGTGACAAAACACCCCTGAGCTCAAACCCCCTCATTCACGGTGCATCAAAACATAAGCAGAAAATTGTGAATTGTGTAACTGCAGCGAGTTACAAATAAAGTTAAACTGAAGGTCAGACTTTACCAAACGCCAGCTGCAAACAGACAGACAGAAGCAAGAAGACACTCCATGCTGCTCTCATTTTGTCCACTTGATGTCAGATGATATCCCACTCCGGTGATCTGCAAGAATTTCGACACAGAAACTGAAAACTATGTTCAGTTACTTAATACAATTAGATAAAAATTATATATAAAGAAAGACTGGTCGATCAGCTCTTCGCAAACTGAAAAAACAGAGACTCAAAAAGTGCATGAAAACAGCCACAAAAAGTCATTCAGTGTCCAAACCTCTTGTAAAAGTGAGGAGTCCCTCAGAATACCTCTCTAGCTGTCATTAGACTCTTTTCCCTCCCACTTTCTCTGCTTCCTTTCCTCTCTCTCTCTCTCTCTCTCTCTCTCTGTGTGTGTGTTTTGCTGTTTCACTCTCAGTATCTCTCCTCTCCGGCCCCTCCACCTTCCAATCTCTGCCTATTACACTGAGTAGATGTTATGCGCTGGAGGCTGCGCCTTATACATGAGAATGTCACAGAGAGAGTGAGGACAGAAAGGTATTGATTGAAGACAAAACCCTTAAAATGATGTGGCCAAATGCCTTATTTAAAAGTGCCTGATATATTTATGTGAGCATGATCAGTTTTTAATGGCATTTTCTATGTATTTTTTTTATGTTTGGCCTTTAAAGAAGTTTAAGATAGCAAAAATCCAGGATCAAAAGAGTAAGCAGGTGAGAGAGGATGGAAAGTCAAAGGCAAGGAGACATAAACAGAAAAATGTCTGGAAGTGATCTAACAGTGCAGATGAGTAGTGGCAGCCAAACTCAGGATGCTTTCTGCTTATTAATTACAAGAGAGACACTCCGTCTCAGCGTTTGTCCCTGATAGGATGGCGCGTCCTGATTTTGCAAAGTTGGACACGTTCCTGGGTCAACATATTTTGTTGATCCTGGGACAGCATTCATGTCCGAAAATTTAATCCTAACCATATCCCTTCCCTCTAAATCTAACCCTATCCATAATTTATCCCTAAAATCAGAGGGAAATGATAGGTGAATAACACTGATGTAGAAGCACCAAACACTGGTTTTAAGCCTATACTTGGCATAAAATGAAAACAAAGATGTTGATCCAGGAACATGTTGCACTTGGTGAAATCAGGTTCTGCGATAGGATGAGCCTGTGCTGTTAGACTATGTGGTTAACATTTATTTATCTGTTATACAGACTTAAATTGATAGTTAAATGGATAGTTTAACTGATGTCAGATGATATCCCACTCTGGTGATCTGCAAGAATTTTGACACAGAAACTGAAAACTATGTCCAGTTGCCTAATAAAATTAGATAAAAATTATATTTAAAAAAAAGACTGGTAGATCATCTCTCTGCAAACTGAAAAAAAAAAGACTCAAAAAGTGCATGAAAACAGTCACAAAAAGTCATTCAGTGTCCAAACCTCTTGTAAAAGTGAGGAGTCCTTCAGAATACCTCTCTAGCTGTCATTAGACTTAAATAGTTAGTTCACCCAAAAATGAGAATTCTGTCATTTATTACTCACCCTCATGTGGTTCCACACCTGTAAGACCTTCGTTCATCTTCGGAACACAAATTAAGATATTTTTTGATAAAATCCAATGGCTCAGTAAGGCCTCCATTGCCAGCAAGATAATTAACACTTTCAAACGCCCAGAAAGGTACTAAAGATATATTTAAAACAGTTCATGTGACTACAACCTTAATGTTATAATGCGACGAGAATACTTTTTGTGTGCCAAAAAAAAAACAAAATAACGACTTTATTCAACAATATCTAGCTAATCAATGGCATCCATTTTTTTTTGTTTTTGAGTAAATTATGACAATTTTCAGATAAATCTCTTTGAGGAAAACACAAAGCATGACAAACATTTACTATTAATATTGTACAGAATGACATGCATGTCTTCAGGCTGCTATCAGGCAAATATTAGCATTTTAAAAGAGTGTAAATAAAATATTTATCCATGCTGTTTCCAATCCAGCACACACCTGCAATCCACCTAGAGCCTATCCAAGAAACTGATTAACCATCTGTCTGGAGAGGCAATAAATCAGCCATGGATGACCCACAATGTCCTTATGAATAATACAGATATGAACTGGACATGCATGAAGAGCTTACAATACATTTTCACCAAAACATCTTGGAGATGTGAAATGCTAAATATGAAATGTTTTTCCCCTCATAGCTTACAGCTGACTTATCGCTTTAATAGCAAGACCACATAGCCTATTTGTTTACCTACAAACACTAATTGTTGGACACAAACCAGCTGCAAAGAGCTATTTTCTGGCTGTGAATGTGGCTGTGGTCATCAACATTCATAATTTGTTTCATAAGATGCCATTTGCAAATGCCCACAGAGAACGTTGTCCTCCACGCGAATGAATTCAACCTTGAATCGCAATATCCAGACTTTCATTAAGGTGCTGAGAGAAAAGACCTGACTGAGATATCCTCTCTCTTCCCTCATCTGTCTCTCTCTCTTCCTCTTGTTCACACACTCATATATGCTTAAACTCAGACACTCAGGATCAATATCATCCCACTGAATCTGAAATTTCCACACCCTGAATGCTTATCTAACGTAACTGCATGTAATATAATGTCAGCTCTGATCAATGAGGCGGATATGACTTTAACCAGGATTACATAAGAGAGAGCAATTCAATGGTTCTTTAATAGACAGAAATATGAGTTTAATATACTGAATTGCATCACATAAAGCTATTCATGTGATGAATTCATGCCTGATTGTACAGCAACACTCATAAAGCAAGCGGATTCCTGAATGTGATGTTCACCTTGAACTTACTGAACTACAACTAATTGTGGATCAATACTGTGCTGGTGTAGGTGCTAGTATCCAGTCACAACACCTGTTCACATATCAGCCCTTCATAATTCTTCACGGTTATTTCTGTGTCATGGAATCAGAATTACATATAAGCAGCACATCTGAGCCCATATATGACCTCTGACCTCAGCAGCGCTCCATACTGTCTGTCAATGCTAAGATTGTGATTGTATGCATGAACATGTGGCTCAGTGACATGACACTGATTTTTTTGTGTCTATTTTGTTAAAGGGATAGTTCAAATTCTGTCATTTACTAACCCAAGTCACTCCAAACCTGTATGACTTTCTTCTGTGGAATATTAAATAAGATATTCTAAATAAGGTCTTAGTATTTTTGTCCATATAATGAAAGTTTATAGGGGCCAGTTTTGTTTTCGACCACACTGGTTTTTGGACAGGAACATTCTTCAAACTATCTTCTTTTGTGTTTTTCAGAAGAAAGAAAGTCATACATTTTCATTTTTGTGTGAATTATCCTTCATCATTTATGCAATTTATACATATAATGATTTAAATATACTTGTTCTATGATGACCATCTATTTAATTTCTCAGAATTAATTTTGATATTTTTTAGGTACAGTCAAAAATATCAGCGTGATACAACTGTCCTGATATAATAATGAAGAAAAAACTCTTCTTCTTGAAAAGTAAACATTATGTAGTTTGGCCTAATCTTTTTGGAAAATAATCATTGCAATAAAATAAAAAATACACACATTTATTCTGTCATGATCCCCCTGTTTTCAATGCATGGACTTTTATTTTTATATTCCTTTGTCTTGCTGTGCCTGTGTTCATTTCCTGTGTATTTAGTTCCTGTTTCCCTTGTTTCCATTGTCTAATTAGTTTACATAGCTACTCTTTTTATCACCATGACAACTAATCACCTTCACTTGTTCATTGTTAGCCTCTTGTTACTCAGTGGCTGTGTCCGAAATTGCTCCCTATAGCCTACCCTCATTCACTATCCCCTACATCAGACCACTAATATAGTTCACTTAAAGAGTTAGTTCACCCAAAAATTAAATTTCTGTCATTAAGTACTCACCTTCATGTCGTCCCAAACCCGTAAGGCCTTCGTTCATCTTCAGGACACAAATTAAGATATTTTTGATGAAATCCGAGGATTTCTGAAGTAGAGGATTCTGTCCCCCTCCCGCAAAAAAATATGTTATATTGTCCCGCTCCCGCCCGCGACATTCATGTTTTGTCCCGCTCCCGCCCGCAAAATCCCGCATAAAAGTAGCTTATATAGATTTTTGTCCGTACATCCATGAAATAAGTTATATCACCACAACATCCCAGCATAAACGCTTCCAATAAAATATTTGTTATTAAAGCTTCAACATTCACAAACCACAGTTAGTTTTAACTGAAAAGTAAGATGCATGGTTTGGTATGGCAGAATGTGTGCAAAGAGCGCTCCCTTTATAATGACTAAAAAGCTGACATCAGTTCATCGCGATCTCTCAAAGCTCTGTTATAACACATATATGAATAATGAATCTTTCATAATGTTTACACTTCATGTATTATAATAATAGGATACGTGAGCGCGCAAATTTCAGCACTGCATAAAAACTCCGGCGTTTTGAGTGATGAGAGGATTCTAACATAGACACCTGATTGTGTTACATATCCATTGCGTCTCAGAAATCAACAGATATGTCTGTGATTGGCTACATTGCTCAACACTGCAAACACAAGTTATAAAAAGGCTAGAATCTTGAATATGCTTGACTGTAAATCGTTTTTATTTTATATTAGTTATTCTTGTTGCTTTTTTTTTTTTTTTGCAATATATGACTAACAATTTATTATTTTTTAGATATTTTATGTTTAGATATTTCTATTTTGCGGGAGTCCCGCAAATCATTTTACTCTCCCGTAACCCGCACACGAGTAGTGTCTCACCACCCGCGCCCGCACGCGCCCAACAAATCTTGTCCCGCGCCGCACTCTGTTGCATTGGGTCCCGCGGGAGTGCAGGTCTCTATTCTGAAGAACACATAGACAGCAACATCATGGCACCTTTTAAGGTCCAGAAAGGTAGTAAAGACATCCTTAAAATAGTCAACGTGACTACAGTGATTCAGCCTTAATGTTATGAAGCGAGAATACCTTTTGTGCGCAAAAACAAAACAAAAATAGCACATTTATTTACCAATTTGAACTTTTATCATACGCAGTTGACATAGTAAACGCAGTTCAGTGCCAGAACATCGACTCATTATTGGCTGGCTCCTGCGTCAGCATCACATGCATGAGTCGTGCTGCTCACGTGTACAGCGTCGGCCAATACTGAGCTGGCATTTGGACATAAACACGGAAGCCTTCGCCGTGCTTACTGCGTCAACTGCATATGACAACAGTTCAAATTGTTAAATAAATTTGTTATTTTTGTTTTGTTTTTGAGCACAAAAATATTCTTGTCACTTCATAACATTAAGGTTGAACCTCTGTAGTCACATGGACCATTTTAACGATGTCTTTACTACCTTTCTGGACCTCAAAAGGTGCAATGACGTTGCTGCCTATGTGTGCTTCTGAAACCCTCGGATTTCATTAAAAATATCTTGTGTTCCGAAGATGAACGAAGGTCTTACAGGTTTGGTATGAGGGTGAGTAGGCCTACTTAACGACAGAAATTTCATTTTTGGGTGAACTATCCCTTTAAGTGAGGGAATGAAAACGAGTGAGTGAATTCGGACAGTGCGCCGGAAGGGCTGCCACTTTTGCAAAGTTTGTGCTTGCTGTTTAACAATTATTTGAAACTTAGCAAACTGTCAGCACCAGTAGTAATGAAAAGATTTATCTTAACTCTGTCATGGAAACTAGCATGTATAAACCTTAATTTAACAATTTTTTAATCAATTAAAAAGGAATTTATACCTGTATGTTATTACGCTGTAGCCACATTGGACCAGCGGTTTGGAAAATGGATGGATGGATGATTCAGCTGCAGGCACCATCTTCTGGTCAGACGCAAGAATTCATTCGGCACGCGACTCTTGAAGTGCATTATGGGTATTCCCTAGCCGTTGAGCACACTTTGGCTGTACACTCAAAAAAAAACAAACAAAAAAAACTTTGGTTGTACACTCATTATTGCGGTGCATTGTAGGATTGAATGAGTGCACTGATAACATCAACTATGGTTTTGGACACCACTAAAAATGGCTGTCCCCTAAATAGGAAACACTGATCACCACAATGGTAACCAAATATTTTCAATAAAATATCAACAACTAAACCTATTAATTCTCAGAACTGTGGACAAATGACAAAAATAAAGTCAGTCTTGTAAGTGATAAGAGAGATTTAATGTCTTTTCAGTTGATTTCATCTAATGCTGTGGCTGAAGTTAGTTGTAGTTCTTTTGTTTCTCTTTCCTTCAGTGATTCTGCTTGTTATCATCAGGTGTCTTCAATGTTGCCAATAAAAACTAAAGAGTTCTTAATTCATCTTTGACGTCTGTCTGTTATTTGTATCTGTATGTCAGATATTTTTGTTTAAATTTTACTTAAATTTTACTCATTTTAAATGGTTGACTTTTAAGTCTTATTTGTTGAATTTAATTAATAATATTGCTTGTAGTCTGTTGCCACAATTTTATTGAGTAGATATAACTTTTTACAGTGTAGGTGGTGATTTCGGACACAGCCAGTGTTATACCCCTGTGTTTCAGTCCTTGTTTGTCAGTCATCTTTACAGTTTAATGTGAAGCTGTTGCATCTTCTATGTTTCCTATGTTATGTTTAGATTATTGCCATTGGCTTCTTGTTTGGATTATCTTTGTGTTTGATTGTTATTTGAATAAAGACTGCTTACTAAAAGATCCTCAGCTCTCCTCATCCCTGCTATTCAAGATATAAGGAATGTCAACACTTTTTACGTGGTTACACCACATGACATCTTGAAAATGGTACAGATGTTTTTTTCAAAACCGTTCAAAACCAACACGAAAGCAGAGCACATTTCTTAGAATTCCAGCTGGTTTAAAGGAATAATACACTCCACTAAAACCTGAAATACTTGAGTGTGAAAGGTTATTTCTACTACATAAATCCTTCTAGTCCAAATTGATTTTATGCTGAAACAGTCCCTCTGTTCACGCTAAGATGCAAATGAGTTTTTACGCTTGTGAAACACCATCTCTCTCCTTTATTTTTCATCTTTTCTCTTGCCACATGGGGATTAACACCAAACAAATTGATTTTTAAACACAACTCTCCCTGTAGTTTAACCACACACAAAGACAGTGGCGCAGATATCTGTAAATCTATATGATAACAGAGCTGCCAATCAAACGCTGCTACAAGGACTTTTGTTTTAAATAATGAAAGAGCTTCTTTATAGAAATTGTCTGCCCCCTATGATACAATCTGAAACACTCAATATATTAAAGAATAATTGTATTTGGCTGTCTTTTATTCTAATACAATACATTTGACGCTTAAATGAATTTCATTAGAATTGTATTATTTAGGACTTATCGTTTAATCTGTTTTTCTGTATGCTGTTATTTCATATAACTTCTGAATAAAGGCACTGCATGCGGAGTCTTTTTGGTTCAGTAGATAATCTTAGATTTCATTTACACTCTGATCAGTATTTAATGCATTCAAGGCTGTATTATGTGCATCTTTTTTTCCTTTCTCCTGCTCTCTCCATGTGATGAGATTATGGCCACCTGCTGCAATACTGATGAGGTTGTTGGTTAAGGTTCCAGTGGGACTTTTATGACAATACATCTGTGATAATTGCAACAATACATGATTTAAGACCTTTAGCTTGAAACTCTAGCTGCAGACTGAAATATCAAATGAGTGAGGAGTCTCTTTCTGCAGCTGCTGCTAGTAATCAGACTATGCAGTGTAGGTTTTGGATGTTTTCCAGACCTTGACAAACGTCATTAACAGCATTGTCTGTTCTGACTGTGCAGACAAACAAAATTATGGGATTTAGGATCCTCATTCAGATGGTCACTTTTGATAAACTGATATGTATAATTGTTTTAGTTCTCTGCAGAGATTGGACTTTTTCCAAGTTGCCTCTACCAAAAGCAAATTTTCACAGTGAGTAGGATGATGTCACCACAAATGAACAAATCACTGCAGAGTCAAGACAAACAGTTCTGGATCAAACACCACAGATGAGAACCAACAGACAGGGACTTAACATTGAAGGTTACATTTAATCAAACTCCCACTCCAGCTATCATAAGCTTTATTTAAAGGTGAAATGTGTGCTTTTTGCATTACTGGTGTCACCAAACAGAATAAAAAAAAAAAAAATAAGGAAAACCTGTTTGTTAAGAATCATTATATTTTATTCATTCATTGGTCAAAATAACACATAGTCCCACCCAAACTCATGTGTGCCATGCATTTTTTTCACATTTCCGGGGTTGGGGGTTCTCAAAAGTCATCATGGTTGGGTAAACTTCTTTGTGGTGAATGGAAACTGTAATGTTGTAGTCAAGACCACCTAAACCAAAACCAAGTCAAGACCAAGAGTGTGTTGAGACCAAGACTTTAAGGTGTTTAAAGAGGGGTTTTAAAGGATTGGTTCACTTTCAAATAAAAATTACCCCAAGCTTTACTCACCCTCAAGCCATACTAGGTGTATATGAATTTCTTCTTTCTGATAAACACAATCGGAGTTATATTAATAAATATCCTGACGCATCCGAGCTTTATAATGGCAGTGATAGGGATCAATGAATATGAGGTGAAGAAAGTGCATCCATCCACATCCATCCATCATAAACATACTCCACACGGCTCCGGGGGATTTATAAAGGCCTTCTGAAGCTAAGCGAAGCAAAGCGTTTGTGTAAAAATAACAGAATATCCATATTTCACAAGTTGAAGTAAAATATCTAGCTTCCGCCAGACCGCCTTCTGTATTACTTACAAAGAAAGTGTAAAACTCTTGCAGTTCAAAAAGCTTACACTACGTCCTACGCTTTCCCTACTCAACTTATGGAAAAAGCTTAACTGATGCGATGCCAGTTCCATTTTTTTTCCATAATTTGAATACGGAAGGCCTTTATTAACCCCCCGGAGCCGTGTGGAGTATGTTTATGATGGATGGATGTGGATAGAGGCACTTTCTTCAGCTCATACTCATTGATCCTCGCTCACTGCCATTATAAAGCTCGGATGCATCAGGATATTTATTAATATATCTCCGATTGTGTTCATCAGAAAGAAGAAAGTCATATACACCCAGGATGGCTTGAGGGTGAGTAAAGCTTGGGGTAATTTTCATTTGAAAGTGAACTAATCCTTTAAATATTAATCTAGCAGACGGCAAATCACTTAATGTGTGAGTTCAGAATCCTTTAACCGATTCATTCGAAGCAGCTGATTCATTCAGTAACGAAACGCCACTGTGCATTGCTCTGAAGCTGTGGCTTGGATGGAACTATTTTCAGTGCCGAAATAGGGCACAAACTTGTGTTTAAAATTATGTCTAAAAGTCACTTAATATTCACTTCATGTTTATGGAATGTTTGTAGGCTATAAAATCAATAGGATATCATGTTTGCAATTGTGTTCATATTTGTGAAAACAGTATATTGTTTTTGATTGCATTTGAAGCAAGACGTTTTACATCCAGTCACATTAATGGTTAACAAATAAATCAGACAATGCACTGGCAATTTAGTGATATCTCTGCAGTTGTGGTCTTAACAGGTCATTTTAACTCCCAGCCAAATTATTGCCCCCCTCGTTGAGGCTGCTACCTGGTTGCCTAATCCTAACCCCACCCCCACACCTAATGTTAAACCTATACTGGGGACACAGGGAGGTACACGTAAAAATCTGGTGTGGGTCAGAATTCGGCACAACACCGTTCTTGAGATAAAATCCCCAGTCCTCTTAAACCTGGGATACACTGCACGATTTTTGGCTGTCCCAGACGAAAGATTGCCATCATGAAACAATCGTGGCTCTTAATCGGTGGTCCTATGTCGTACAGTGAGAGAAGTGAAATCAACGCGACATGGCGCTAAAACTTAAAACTGCTTACCTCAAGCTCTTTTCCCTTCTTCTTTCGCCGCTTCCTTTTTTTCAGCACACATAAAAACTACAACTGCCAAAGTGTGATTCAACATGGTCTTTTTGTTTACCACTAGCGCATGCTGATGACGTTTTATTCTTCTATAGAAACTTGCATCGTAGCCTACGATTCAAGGTGTCATCATCGTACAGTCTACATGCATGTTGTACCCAAGTTTAATAGATCCATGTCGTACAGTGTGATAAAGTAATGATCTTATAGGATTGCTAAAATTGTGCAGTGTATCCCGGTCTTTAGTCTGACACAGAGTACAAATGCGGTCAAGACCAAGACCTTCAAAAAAATATATAGTCTTGAAACAGGTATGGTATCAAAATCTGACTCCCCGTGAGATTATGACCTGCATTTTCCTATGAGGGTAAGATTCGGATTGGTAGCAGCCACCCCACCGAATGCACCAATGAGAAGCAGGAGTCAAAATTTTTTACGGGGAAAAACATTTTGGTACAACACCTGTGTCGAGATGGGAGCTGCGTCCGAAATTGCATAGGTACTTCACGAACACAAAAAAAAGTATGTTCTATAGGCTATAGTATGAGTGTGTGTGTAGTATGAATGTAATCCGGACGTACTACATTTGCCATGCTGTCATTATCATGTGACCTACCAGCATCAGTTGCGTCGTAAAGTGTCCATCGTATGCACACTTCAGAATCTCACCAGAAGTAGTAGGTCATCCGGGTACTTTTTACCTCTCTTTTATAAGTACTGTGAATTCGGACATGAATTCTAGGCCTACTCTTTTTCGCCTACTAAATAGTAGGGAAGAAGCAGATGCTTTAAGATAATATAAAGGTAAGATTACAAAATAATTTCAACTCCACAAACTGTAATTATTTGATGTGTAGCCACTCTGTGTTGTTGTTCTGATTATTTTGCGATAATAACTGGCTGACTGTACATTATTCCTTAAATATACTCAATACATATTAATTTTGGATAGGGGAAAGTATTTAACATTTTAAAAATGCACACTTTGCTTTTAAATAATGCTTTTAAGTTTTGATCAGGATTATTTGTAAATCATGTAATTTTCTGGCTTCTAAAATCATATGTATTCAGACAAACAACCATATATCAAACACACCAACTAGAAGTTTAAACTGCTTCCTGAACTATTATAAGATGCCGTCAATGGGTTTGCCATCTGGCCTGAATGAGCAATGAATTATTTTGTATACATATTTTTATTATTCCTGCTTGAGTGGCAGACAGCTGGGATCTGTCAAACTCACCTGGACTCATTAACATCAGCCCTGGTCTATGGCCATGAATCCCCTACTGAATTTGCCAGTAGGCCTAATGTATTTCAGCCAGGGCTCTGAACTGGTTCAAGGAACGAAAACGAAAACGAACGAAATTTTGACCGGAACATAACCAGAAACGAAAACGAAATCAAATTTAATCGTTCTGAACAGAAAGGCTAATTTAAAATGGCCATGAACCGGTTAATAACGTTATTTTATCGTTCTGTTTAATATTTTGATTTGGCAGTCAACCAATCACGAATTCAAATAAATGTGACGCTGACGCATCCAAAGTGTGTGAAATGCCCGCGCTCAGGCTCTACAGTGAGTGAAATGCCCGCGCTGAGGCGCTCAGGCTCAGCTGTCAAGTCATAGGTAAGCTGTCAGGTTAGGTAAGTCACAATGGCAATGCCCTGGCATTAGTTTTTCCGATGATATACGTCACCAACCGTCAAGCATTAGGCCTACATTTAAGTGAAAATGTATGTCAAGTAATATGCAGCTTGTTGTGCGTTTTGAAACCAGCAAAAATTGCAAGATATGTAGAACATACGTTCACACAACGTCACATCACGCACATGCAGCGCTTCTGTGAACGGAGAAAACAGAATAAAACTATAGGCCTACATAACACATATACAATAAAATGGAATATTTAGGCCTATAGGCTACGCGAAATATTTCACTTAAATAATTAGGTCTACAGATTAACAAAACCAAAGTGGTTCATTGTGGCGCACTCCAAAGATCTAGGAAAGAAAACAGACATTCTGCTTGTTTTCGTTATTTAAGTGTCTTTTGTAAATGTATGAATTATGTCTTGCTTTTACCTGCATGACCATAAATTACGGAGTACAGTTTACTAAAGCCCCGGGTATACTTCAGCCGTCCGCGTTTGTGCACCGTCCGCATGACGTAATTTTCGTCATGCGGAGGGCTCGCGGCCGGCCGCACACCCCGTCCGCGTGCAGCCCAAATTTCGAGAGCGCGCGGACGGTGCGCGTGCAACAGCGCATGCGCAAGCAGGAAAGAAGAGTCCACTAGGTGGCAATACGCACAGTACTGAGCACAATGTGCAGTCGTCGAAGAAGAGTGTGTGAAGAGTGATTCAAAAATAAGACGAGTAAACTCAAAAGCATGCCTTCTCCATCGTTTTTGATTCCTGTTCTCTTGGTGTATCTTCTGAACTATGCTGCAATGGTGGATGCACTATTTTTCTTCTCTGATCCTGCCCAGCGAATATCCGGTTGATGACACAATGTCTGGTAATAGTATAGAAAAAAAACTGCACTGCGCATGTGTCGAACTCGGTCATCCGCGCACATCCTTGGTTTAGTATACTTTGAAAGATGCGCGGACGCATCACAAATGTCTCCATGGTTGCAAGGCACGCTCCCTGTGCAAGCAGGGGGTCACAGGCCCTGCGTAATATCTTTGCGCCTGCTGCACCCATGGTATGGCAGCAAAGTTCCTTGATTATTACGCCGGAATGAGAGTATAGTTCCTAGCCATATCGGCCTAGAAAATTGCAACTTTTCATTTTCCGTCGGTCTTAGTACACAATGTAACTACAGAAGAGTCAAGTTTTAAATAGGAAAAATATCGAAACTCTTTGGTCATTTTTGAGCGAGATGCTAACGGTCTAATCAGATTCAATGAACTATGCTAAGCTATGCTAAAAGTGGTACCGCCAGACCCGGAGACCGGCTGAATGGATTCGAAAACGGTAAAACTCAACTGTTTAACTCTAGGGGAGTTGGAAAATGAGCCTATTTTCAAAAAAAGTGTAGTGTTCCTTTAATAATACAGAAGGAACGCTGGAACAGAAACGTTAAAATACCGATTCTGCTCGGAGTGAAACGATTGATTTTTTTTTTTTTTTCGTTTTTAAGCCCTGATTTCAGCTCTATGCAACTGTTGAAAAAAAATACTGAAATAAAAAAAGGCCCAAAGGCAAGGAAATCGGATCTCCATCAAAGTCCACTAATTATTAATTATATATAATTATAGTAATAAATGATGAAAATATTTGCAACCCTGAGGATATTTGTGATGGATGAGCTGCCAGTGGTTATGCTCTACACTATACAGATTATCAATATCCTTTTATTACAACTAGCTTCATTGTATTTTGGCCCTTTTAAACACAAAAAGCATTGGGTTTTCCTGATGACCTCTAGCAAATCTGCAGGGTCAGTGACTCCAATATCCCGCCAGACGATAGTCAGCAAATACCAGAGCTCTCATGTAACTGATTCCAATAGAGGTGCAATGACCCAGCAAGGGCGTTAAGTGACAGAAAAAGAGACAAAGAGGAAGACAGAGAGAAAGAGAGCAAGAAAATGCGACATATGCAGACTGAGAGATGGAAGAACAGAGTGAAAGATGACTGATTTGTAAGATTCTTGGTCTGAGAAAGAGCATCAGTTGAGCAGTGTTTTCTACAGGTGCTAATAAAGGCAGGAACTCTGTTTCTTTGCTCTTGTTGTTTTGACAGTGGTGACAGATGTCTCAGAGAGGTGCTTCTTTCCTTGCCCTAATAAGAAACAGAAATAGATATGGATACGACCTGGCCACCCACAGTTCAAAAGTATGACATATTTTTAACAAAAGCAATATCTAGAGGAATATCTGCTCGAGAGCACACCTGCACATCCCACACCGCTGCTGCTTCAGAAAGTTCATTGTTACAAGTTCTTATGATATGGTTATCTGCTGGATCCAATTAAATGACAAAATTGAATGTTGTTGTTTTGTTTGTAGTATAATTTTGCACACTGTGCCATATAATAAAACCTCAAGATGCCCTGCGTAAGATGCTTTTCTTTTCCTTTCTGACTGTGATCTAAATTTGAGGGTAGCAGCTGGAATATTATTACTGACAATTGGTGGTTGTGATTTATCAGTCTTATGAAAACAAACTTTTATTTTTATTTTTGCCATTATCCCTTCTGTTCTCATCTTACAAAATCCCCTCAGAATACAGACACACAATGGCAGTAAATTATTCATAATTTATTGATTCTCCCTAATTCTTCTTTTTACTCTATAAAATTTCCCTTTCTAAAAAAATCCTATTGTGTGTCAAACCGTTTAGCTTTGAGTATTCACAATATAGAATGGCCATGTAAATGTCATGTAAATAAATTTACGATGCTTCTAATTTTGGGGACAAAAGCACCTCTCATTTACACCATGAGATGAATAATTATACAGGTGCTGGTCATATAATTAGAATATCATCAAAAAGTTGATTTATTTCACTAATTCCATTCAAAAAGTGAAACTTGTATATTATATTCATTCATTACACACAGACTGATATATTTCAAATGTTTATTTCTTTTAATTTTGATGATTATAACTGACAACTAAGGAAAATCCCAAATTCAGTATCTCAGAAAATTAGAATATTACTTAAGACCAATACAAAGAAAGGATTTTTAGAAATCTTGGCCAACTGAAAAGTATGAAGTGCTCTAAAACTTCCTGGTATACGGCTGTGTTGACCTTGGACCTCAGAAAACACAGTGGACCAACACCAGCAGATGACATGGCACCCCAAACCATCACTGACTGTGGAAACTTTACACTGGACCTCAAGCAATGTGGATTGTGTGCCTCTCCTCTCTTCCTCCAGACTCTGGGACCCTGATTTCCAAAGGAAATGCAAAATTTGCTTTCATCAGAGAACATAACTTTGGACCACTCAGCAGCAGTCCAGTCCTTTTTGTCTTTAGCCCAGGCGAGACGCTTCTGACGCTGTCTGTTGTTCAAGAGTGGCTTGACACAAGGAATGCGACAGCTGAAACCCATGTCTTGCATACGTCTGTGCGTAGTGGTTCTTGAAGCACTGACTCCAGCTGCAGTCCACTCTTTGTGAATCTCCCCCACATTTTTGAATGGGTTTTGTTTCACAATCCTCTCCAGGGTGCGGTTATCCCTATTGCTTGTACACTTTTTTCTACCACATCTTTTCCTTCCCTTCGCCTCTCTATTAATGTGCTTGGACACAGAGCTCTGTGAACAGCCAGCCTCTTTTGCAATGACCTTTTGTGTCTTGCCCTCCTTGTGCAAGGTGTCAATGGTCGTCTTTTGGACAACTGTCAAGTCAGCAGTCTTCCCCATGATTGTGTAGCCTACAGAACTAGACTGAGAGACCCTTTAAATGGTCTCTCAGTCTCACACCTTTGCAGGTGTTTTGAGTTAATTAGCTGATTAGAGTGTGGCACCAGGTGTCTTCAATATTGAACCTTTTCACAATATTCTAATTTTCTGAGATACTGAATTTGGGATTTTCCTTAGTTGTCAGTTATAATCATCAAAATTAAAAGAAATAAACATTTGAAATATATCAGTCTGTGTGTAATGAATGAATATAATATACAAGTTTCACTTTTTGAATGGAATTAGTGAAATAAATCAACTTTTTGATGATATTCTTATTTATGACCAGCACCTGTACAAGTTACTAAACAGTGCTGTCTTCATTATATCTAGTGACCTTCACTAATTAATTTTTTGTCAGACAAACCCCTTTGACCTAAAATATTTACTTGGATACCACTGAGATGTTAAACGAGTTAGGTCAAAAGTAATCTAACTCCTGGTTTCACAGACAAGGCTTAAGCTTAGTCCCAGACTAAAATGCATTATTGAACTGTTTTAACTTAAAGCAACTTGCACTGACATATCTTTATATATGTCAATGCCATTGTTTTTTCTCAAGAAAAAAAAAAGCAATGCTTTTTCTGTGAAACCAGACCTAAAAGTAATCAAAAAGTAGTCAGAATAGATTACCTAAAATAAGTCATTTAGATTACATTACTATGTAATTTGTAATCGGTAACAGAGTACAATTTGCAAGTAATTTGTCCAGCGTTGTTATCTTAATACTACATACTGTACAGTATTGCCTACTAAATTTTTTAAATTAGTAAGTGCAGTATGTAGGCTAAGCAGTGCTAAATGTTTAAAATAGTAGTGGTATCATTTTGGAGATATAGGCCTACTTTTTTTTTTTTTTATTCAAATTTGTGTAAAAATACGAGTCAGAAAGAAGAAAAAGAAGAAAATGAAGAACTGTTTCCTATGGAGCCCCGCACATGACATGCAAGGAAAAAAAAAAGTAAATTGTGTGCACGATTTACCATTTCATTCCCTCGATTTGCTAAATCGTAAATTGAGGGAATGAAATAGTAAATCGTGCACACGATTTAATAAATCGAGGGAACAAATTAGTAAAGCGTGCGCACGATTTATATATTGAGGGAATGTCTTAGTAAAGCGTGCGCACGATTTAGCCTACTATTTATTTCCTGCATGTCATGTGCGGGGCTCCATAGTTTCCGGTTTATTTGGCACACTTTATTCAGGGGTGTCCAAACTCGGTCCTGGAGGGCCACTGTCCTGCTGAGTTTAGCTCCAATTTGCCTCAACACACCTGCCTAGAAGTTTCTAGCCTATATTAAAACCTTGATTAGCTGGTTCAGGTGTGTTTAATTAGGGTTGGAGCTAAACTCTTCAGGACAGTGGCCCTCCAGGAGCAGGACTGGACACCCCTGCTTTAAATGAAAGGTCAAGATGAGCTTGTTGAATTCTAAGATATTTTTTATATATTTTGATGTGCAGTGTGCATAAGCTCCTGCATATTTTGGCAAATGTAGTGGATCATACAGGCATTCAGTGCATTCATTATGCATAATATATACTGTAGAAATAGCAGTATATATTATGCGAACCTGAGTGAAATGATGCAGTGATCATTTGATCAAGAAGGGGTTAGGTTGGATTTTCTACTTATTTGACAGTTACGTAGACAGACTTTGCCCTCTAGTGGCACTTGACTTCCTTACCATAGCTACTGAAGGTTGCTTGGATCTCTGGATGTGCTATGAAACTAATGTGATATTACCACACATTATACATTTAGATGCTTGTTATTTTAGCATTTGATTTTATCCAAAGTGATTTATAGAACCTTAATTGAAGGGGCATGCCTCCTGCAAGTGTTCTGCAAAATAGTCAGTGATGACAGAGCAGCTTAACTTTTAACTCTTAACTTTTATTTGGGGTTGAACCTGGTTTGTGTATTGAGGATCTATAACCAATCGTGAACCAGAAAGGGAACCAGCTGAAAGTGACCTCAGTCCTTTTGGTGATCACAATCTAGTGGACTCAAAAGAGAACCCAGTTCTTATTTTGGTCCTCTTCAGCATTGAAGTGATCTCAGACCCTTTCTTGTTCACACCACAATTTCATAAGAGCTCAGACCCTGGCTTTCTGTGTTTTCCAGTAACACTGCTGCATCTTTCCAATTGTTAAATAAATACAGAAAAAATAAGCAGTGGATAACTGTTCAGAAGTTTATCACATCACACGACTGGCTCAGCCTAATCAACCTCATATAATCTTCATTTCTGCTGTAAATCTTTTGTAGCTCAGAAAAAAGAATAATAACACTTCACAATAAGTTATTACCTTTGGTAATAATTAGGCTATTTTAGGTATCATGAATTAACAGCATTTATATTAGGGGCGTGCAGTGGAGCCTGTATCTGTAACAATATAAAAATTATTTATATCTGTATTCAGATAAAACTGGAAGTGACAGAGCTTTAACCAAAAGTTTTTACAATTACTTGAGAAGACTGTTTGACTTTTTATGCATACAAAAAAACCTGTGGAACTTACTATATGAAATATAAACGTAATGGGTTAGTAAATTTTAATATTAACCAAGATTACATGCTGCTAGTGATCATTAGTAGTTTATATTAAGTGTAACAAAGAAATGCGATATTTATTTTATATCGCAAATATTAAGCATCCCCCCCGGAACGCGATCGCGAATGGACCTTGTTGTCAGCAGTGACGGAAAAGACGGAACAGCGGGAATGGCGAGCCTGAAGGTTCACTTGTCGAAACGAAACGCAAAGCGGACCGGGACTTCGATGCTTTAATATATCACGAAGAAATCGAACCACAAACGGACCTACAAACCAACCGGAGGTGGTCTGAGTACGGTTCGCTTTTGGGTCCTTTTAGGGGGGTCTGAGATCACTTGGTTTGTTCACATATACATGCTGAACCCGCTCCGAGAGCGTTTGAAAACGAACTAGGTGTGAAAACACCCTAAATGGATAAATCTCCTTAAAAATTACTCCTGCTGCCAATGTTTTTTTTTAAAAAAAAAAAAAAAAAAAAAAAAATAGAGTAAGATATTCACATCTAGACAGGTGTCTTGTAAAATCACACTGCTGTCATTTTACTTTTCAAGAAGCTCATTATGTCTTTTTAGCCCCTGTGAACCTGATCGTAATGCAGTGTAATTTAAAGACAGACATTCAGAGATATCATTAGATGAAAAATATTCCGTAACTGCTGTCATATTCATGCTTTCAGACAGCACTCAGAGCAGCACTATGCTGAAGTTCATCTGAGGTTCGCACTCTAAAAACAAATGTTAACTAAAAAAATTAAAGCAGCAGTTTGCATCAATCTTTTTGAGTTATGACAACTAATGAAATTACAAGATGCGACAAGGCGTGAACTCACCTTTTAACTCGTATAGCACTTCAGTACAATGATCAAGTAAGACTGTAAGTCAGGGGTACAAAACTCAATTCCTTGAGGTCAACAGCCTTGCAGTATTTAGCTTCAACCCTAATTAAATGCACCTGATCCAGCTAATCAAGCCCTTCAGGCTTATTTGAAAACTACAATGTGTTGAAGCAGGGTTGGAACTAAATTCTGCAGGGCTGTGGTCCTCCAGGAACTGAGTTTTGCACCCCTGTTGTGAGTAATTACTTGTCATAAGCATTAGCACAGTCATTGTTCATATGGTCAATGTAATATAGGCTTCATCTAGCCACTCACAACCTAACCACTACCACTACTCTTCAGCACAGTGGTAACATTACTGTCAACAGAACTCATCAAAATAAAGTTTGCAAATTAAAAGGTTTAATTAAAACAATAAATAAGTATATTTTTAACTTGAAACCATGCATTTATTTAAGTTGTGGTAATACAGTAGGTCCCCTAATTTTCCTTTTAGAGTAATGAAGAGAACCTGTGAAATTACAGACCACAGATGAGCTGACCAATGGGTTATGACAGGAACTGGACCTAATGGTTGCTGGACCAAAGTACTAGAGTCTGGAGAAACGAACACCACAAAACCACACTCTATTTTTCCTTTTTTATGTGATACAAAGAGTAATGCAGCACATCTCAGTGTGTACTTCTGCAAAGAGATTCTTTCTGACCTGCCCTGAGAAAGATGTCCTCGCTACAATACACGCTAAAGAGATACACTCTTCATTCTCACTTTCGAAGCCTGGAGACGTGTAGATCATAATCCATTTTAGTATTACAAACCTTGTTCTCTGCTGGCACAAGTACTCTTTCTCTCCTTTCTCTTTTCAGTCTCTATTATAGTGCAAATCTGTGCTAGACATCTGTATTTCAGAGCCAGAGGTCTCTTTTTTTGTCTGATATTCCATCATTTTCCCCCGCTTTTTTATTGTTTTTGGCCACACTTATTTTTGCAATCACATTAATGTTTTAAAATGACCTTACATTCACAAGATAAGAGGCCTCCATAGATTTATTTTTATGGTTTTATATTTTCTTTAGGCCACTTAGAAGCCTTTTCCAATAAGTACAACCTGCCATGAGCCAAATATATTTTCTGAAATTGTCCTGCTCTGAACCCATCAGGCTGACTTGTTATCATAAATGTAGTCATTAAAACAATTTGCACCTCAGGTTTCTCTGGTTTAATCATGCAAATTTGGCCCTAATTTAGAATAAGTTATATTTTAGACTTTGGTTCATCCAGGGTGTATTTTAAAGGCTCTACTGATGTTGACTTGAAGCAAGGGGTTAAAAACTTGTTGCTTTTCATGCGGACATAACAACCTTTCCTGTACATGCTGTGTCCTTGGATACACCTGTTGTTCTAAATGATGATTAGTTTCAAACATTTTTTCATGCTATTAAAAGTTATCTATTTCTTTCTAGTCAAGTCACCTTTATTTATATAGTGCTTTATACAATACAGATTGTTTCAAAGTAGCTTTACAGTGATAAACAGGAAAATAATGATTCAATTATGTAAACAGAATTCAATTCTGCTGTAATTTAGCTCTAAAAAGACAATTGTAATGTTATGAGTAATCTGTGTCTGTTTCTGTTTTGGATGTTTTAGTTGAGTTTCCTGTTTCAGTATGTTTCTATGTTTTTTCATTGATTGATTAAGTTTTACACCTGTGGCTTGTTCATTGATTAGTTTGCATTGTTTTTTTAAACACTGTGTTTATTCTGTTCATTGTCTGGTCACGTTCATTGTTCATTGTTCTTGATTGTTCTGTTCCTGTTTTTGCCCAGCCCAGAGTGTTTTTGTTTTGCTTGTTAAAGTTTATTAAACTTTTACTGCTCGTTCTCATCTCTTTTCTGCAACCGACCATGACAGCTGAACCAACCGATCTAAGGGATCTAGCGGGAGTACAAATCCTCCTCCTCACGCAGGGGGAATGTTCCCTCGAGAGACACACACAGGACTTATTTATACCATTTATACTATTCTAGTCCACTATGACGGCGATAGCCTGTGCAATAGCCTGTTTTCCGGGCAGGTCTCAACGTGGTGACAAGAATGCGCCTGCCTGGAGACGGTTCTCGAGGGACGTTTGTGGAGTATGTAGAATGGGTGCTTCTACACAATGGTTCCCCCTTGACCATCTGTGAGAGAGAGAAGGAGTCCAGCGCACCTGCTGCATCTGCAGCCACCAGCCCAGCGAACAGAAAGCCAGAGCCCATTGCAGACATGGAGCCTGAGCCTGCCACGATTTTTATGCCAGAGCCACAGCAATCAATTGCAAACAATCATCAGACCCAGAGCTCAGCAACATGTCTGATCAGGTGCGTGAGCTGGCAACATTGTCTGTCCCCAAGGGAATACTGGTGGAATATGAGGGGATGTAGTAGAGCCCTGTGTCCGCTGCCTCTCATCAGCCATTCTTCTTCTCCTATGCTGCCTGCTCTGTACTTTGTGGATCAGCCTTGGACTGCTAGTTTGCCAGCTCAGCCTTGGAGTATCATCCCTATAACTCTGCCCAGACCCTCTGAGCCTGTCTCACCAGTGGACCAGTCAGCTCCACCTGGATTCACCTCAGCCGCTCGTCCCTGCGGCTCTGCCTTGGTTTTCAGGAGCTTCTGTGTCACCTGGTCTTTTCGGCTCTGCCTGGGTCTCCACCACCATTGGTCCCCCTGGTTCCACCTGTCAAGTCGCCACCATGGCTCCTCCCTCCCTCCCTTGACTCCTGAGATTCCTGCTGGGGGCTCTACCCTGGCTCCTCCTACCATTGACTCCTCCCTAGCTTCCTTCGCCATCGTTTCCTTTGTGGATTCTTACACTGTTGTCTCCGCCCTGGTTACTATGGTTGTTTTGTGGTCCAGTCCTGCATCCACCTCCTAAGCCCCCACACTCCTCCTATGTTGCACTCTTTGTATTTTTGATATTTGTTGTTAAATCCATTTTGTGTGGGTTTGACAGAGCCTGGGCTCATTAGAAAAACGTACCTGTGGGAACGTTTTCGCGAGTCGCAAAATACGTACCAATACGTACATATCACTGCAGTTTCAATGTGAAATGTCCACTGAGTGGTGCTAAAAGCATGTTCATTTTTTTGCCGGAACAGATAAACGTGAATATGGTATGTTTTTATGACGTTGGTTTTTATACAAATCACCGCAGTTCTGATTTGAAATTTTGTCCGGTGAGTGGTGCTAAAAGTGTAATGCCCCATTATTTTTTAAAATAACGTCCCACCAACACTACACCTAAACCTACCCAATAGTGTTAACAAAAGCAAATGTGACATAAAAAGCATCCGTAACCGTGCCGTTTTAGCTTGTTTTGATCTCTCATCTTTGAGCTCTTTTACCATGACTCCTTTTTCCCCGGATTCGTACCCAAGGCTTCCTCATCCTAAGTACAACTCCGTACCAGCTGAGCTCCCAAGCAAGCTTGTTATGTTAGAAAAGGGAAACATATGGATCTGGTTAACCGATGCAAAGTCCAAAATATATTTGTTTACAAATCGTGCGCTTTGGTAAAAAGTGTTTTGAAGTCATAACATAATATTGTGCAAGGAGACGTGAAAACAAGTCTTTATTAATCCATAATCTGGCCCTGCAATCGTAACTGTGTATGAAAACGATTAAAACCGCTTGCTGTTGTACTGCCTCTGGTGTTCATTTCTGTTGGAAACTGCAGTGATATATACGTATTGGTACGCATTTTTGCGATTCGCGAAAACATTTCCACAGGTACGTCTTTCCATGAGACCAGGTTGGTTTGACACATGTTTTAGTTCAGTTTCCTGTGTTTCAGTTGGTTTTTATGTTTTTTTTTTATTGATTAAGTTATACACATGTGGCTTGTTTAGTTGATTAGTGTGCCTTGTGTATTTAAACCCTGTGTTTGTTCTGTTCATTGTCCATTCATGTCGCATTGTTCTCAATTGTTCTGTTTCTGTGTTTGCCCAGAGTGATTTTGTTTTGTGTGTTAAAGTTTAATAAACTGTTACTGCCTGCGATTAGATCCTGCCTCTCACCTCGTCTTGTTACATCCACCAGCTGGAGTGCCCATGATCTCCAACAGAGGTCACTCCTCCCGACTCGCTTGCTTTCCCATCATGAACTTCAATTCCCATAACCCATTGGACTCATTATTGTGTGATCACTTTCAACTGTGTCTCATTATCTGGTTAAACTCTGCCTATATAAGCCCTGTATTTTCACTTATTCCTTACAAAGTCTTGTATGTTGTTACGCTGCATTTCTGAGCGTTCTGACCTGGTTTCCTGCTTTGTGGTTTTTTGATTCTCTGACTGTTTTCACTGTCTTGAACATTGCACCTGAAGCTAACAAGGAGGTCCCTAGGATTTTGAGACTGGTTTCCAGTTTGGCGGACACATCATTGATGTCGGTGCAAGCAGCTGGCATCTCTGTGGTGGTATCAAGTCTGGGGGGGTCTAAGTTCCTAAGTCTCGTCTGAAGAGGCCACGATTAAAGACTTTGTTTCCTTGTCATGGACATTAATCCTGGATGTCTTGCCTTCTCTTTTATGGCCTCAGAGGCCATTATGGAACTCTCCGCCTGTTTTGACATGGCCACAGAGGCCAACCCTAACCTCTCTGTGCTCTTTGTTCCAGTTCCGCCTGATCTGCCCTGGTGGTCTTCAGCTCTGCCGTGATAGTCACCAGCTCCACCTGCTCCACCGTGGTGGTCATCAGATATGCTTTGGTGGTCTTCAGCCCCGCTAGCTCTGCCATGGTGGTCACCAGCCTGTCTGCTCAACTGTGGTGGTCTTCTGCTCCACCGTGGGGATCTTCAGTCCGCCCTGGCCACCTGCTCTGCCGATTCCGACCTGGCTCCCCAATCCACCTCAGTCTCCAGTCTTGTCTCCACTCCATGGACCTGGACCTCCATCTCGCCCTCGGGTCCGCCTCCCTCCTGGATTTCTGTGACTGTTTGAGGAGCATCTGGAATATGCTCCTTAATATGCTAATATGCTCCTATGTTACATCCACCTCTGGTGGCGATGATCTCCACCAGATGGCACTCCTCCCGACTTCCTTCCTTTCTCATTCTTCAGTTTTGGGTGTAGGTTATCAGTACTGTGATTGACATGACCAATAAAATCTTAAGAATCGGCTGCAGGGTGGCATGGGCATGGCTTCTGATGTCACACTTGGATGTGGGCCAAGTTGGATGTCCACCACAGGCTGCAGTGAGACGCTTCTCCGTGGATGCACGCTGGTGTCCTCACAGGTCCAGGAGAGGAGCAGGGAGGGATTCCCGCGAAATGATTCCGTAGAGCCGCCGGACTTGTTTGCCCGCGCCACGATGCGCCGTCAGGCTGAGAATAGCTGGGCCGCTTTGCCCCTTAAGTCTTGACCCCCAATCCTTCTCAACACTGCCTTTCCCTCACAAACCCCATCACAGCGAGGACACCCTGTTAAGACCCTGTTAATTTAGACACTTTATTTCCTTGAACATTTTATTTCCCCTTTTTGGACGTTTTATGTTTATTTTTGTTAATAAATGCCTCTCCGTGGCTTGACGCCACACCCACTGTGTCTGTCGTTTGGTCCTCCCACCACAACCTGTCGATGCCTTAGCTAAATTGAATGATAACCCTGTATAATTCCTTTTATTAATAAAATAAAAAACATAGGTTCTATTCCATAGGGTCTGTTCAAAAGTGAACAGTATACATGCATATACACAGCAATCACTTACAACATTATCTATTAAATGCAAGTTTAAGCATTATGCTAAACTAGTTTAAACTATCTTTGCCATGTCCTGGATTCATGGCACTACTGTATTGTTCAACAGAAAATGACAAAATTATATGAACGAGGGTTTGAAGCTCAAAACAGGCAATCAAACCCATCAAACATCATTTTGGTTGCTTATTCTGACCATTTTTAAATTAACTTATTTAATTAATAAAATATTAGAAATGTATAAAACATTTTTCAATTTAAAGAAATTTTGGTAACACTTTACAATAAAACTTCATTTGTTAACATGAACTAACAATGAACAATACCTCTTAATTTATTATGAATTAATTTATTAATCTTATAGCTATAATGTTAATCTCAACATTTACTAATACATTTTTAAGATCAAAATTTGTATCTGTTAACATTACCTAATGCACTGTGAACTAACATGAATATGAGCATTTTTATTAACTAACATTAACAAAGGTAAATAAATGCTGAAGATATTGCTCATTGTTTGTTCATGTTAACAAATTAAATTTTATTGTAAATTTATTGTAAATTTTATTGTATTTATATTGTGTTACCGAAAGTTCTATATATTTGTGGACCCTTTTGAAAAACTTGGCTCTAGAAGATTTGGCCCAGAGCAAGACCTTATGAGGTTTGTCTCTCTGCCAATAAATGACATGAATAGTTTTTTGTGACCTTGTAAATATTTTTTACGGCTTTATATTAAGCCTCCTCATCTGTTTCAGTTTTATAAATTACTGCAGTTTGGCCACTTCAAAGAACAGTGGTGGTTGAGTTAGTCTCTTCACAGACAAACTAATTGAAAAGTTACATTCAGGCTGTACTTCATGCAAATCCTTTGTATGATGTAAACTCTATATCCTGCTGTGCACTTGTTACAAAAACCATATAAAACAGAATACATCTAGTTTATGTTTTACTTTTGATGTAAAAAGTTAAAAGGTTCTTTTCTAAATGTTCCAGCAAGTGAATTTGAGTACATTTTAAATCACATTTGTGCCATGTCCTACCAAATCCTCTTTGCTGTAAAACAAATATGCACATTTTGATGAAAACAAAATATAAGGAAATAAAAGCTAGCATTGTGTCTTTTTCTTGCTTTTCTTTTTCTTCCTTCCTTTTTCTTCATTGTCATGAAAATTATGTATTAAAAAGGACTTAATGGTTAACACTTTATGATAAGGTTCCATTTGTTTAATTTGTTAACTAGCAATGAAAAATACTTCTAAAGCCTTTATTAATATTAGTAAATGTTAATTTCAACATTTACTATTAAAAGTTCTATTTGTTAATATTTAATGGACCTGAGCTAACGAACTAACAACAAACAGCTGTATTTTTATTAACTAATATTAACAAGATGAACTTTATATTAGGTGTCATTACTATGTACTTACATAAAATAAGTACAATGTACTTATTGTGTTCATGTTATATGTGGGTAAAATGTTAGGAAAGGCCTGGTGGTTTTGTTTAAGGGTGGGTTAAGGTGTAAGGGAGGGCTCAACAGTGTAATTATAGATGAAATTACAGAAAAGAATTACAGCTGTAATTACATGCAGGTATTTTTTTAAAAATATAAGTAAAAACATGTATGTACACAATAAGTTCATTGTATCAAATGATTATTTTAAATGTTAGTATGTAGTTGTTAAAGACACCTAATATAAAGTGAGACCTAATACTGTAACAAATCTATTGCTCCGCATTAATTAATGTTAGTTCATGCATTAACTAACACCTTTTCCCCTTGTAAATATTAAATAAATAAGAATTAGGCTACATGTCATAATGACATCGACATGCTTTCCTCATAAAACATAAAAACATTTAGCACAATGCAATTTATTAACACTTAAACGTTATTTTATGAAAGAATTTATACAATCTAAGAAGAAGAGGCCAGGAAACATCCCGTGCGTAATGGCACGATTTGGCACGCGCTGCGGGCGTTCTGCTCTTACTGGCCCCGGTAGAAATAGACTGTTGTAATATCTATTAGAGTGATCTGAGTGATCGAGTATATAATCAGACGAAATCATTTATTATATTTTAATGATAGACCAAAAAACATAGGACTGTCTGCTATATTAAAGAAATTTTGAACAAACCACATCTCGAGCAGACTGATGCGTAACGAGGAGCTCGTTGGCCACTGTGGTGAATTCAGAGTGCGCATCTCAGTCTGATATTTCAACACAGTACAGCACCGTCAGTGGATTTGCCCAGGCAGCAGCTGTTATTCACACTGGAAGAGCGAATGAACCTAGTCCGCTGAGACTCGTTTGATTAGCAGATTACGGTGAGTAAACCTGAAAGAATTCATTTAGAAAGAAGAGATTAGAATCATGAAGCATTAAAAGTGATTGCTGTAATATGTGCATCAGATTTAATAATTTGTGCGTTCAAATTATGAAAATACATTTTAATAGAAATCTGAACTCAAGACTTATGTTATTTATGAAGATGTAGGTTGTTTAAAGACTAAAACAAGTTAGGCTATTAAACTTATTTAACGCTTTGGCGTGAGCTAATGCTAATTTTTATATATAGGCTACGTTAATTATAGCTATATTTTAAGCAGAGCATTTTATTTTTATTACTCAATTATGGCTAAAAGGGAAACTACATGTAACAACAGCACAATAGTTGACTAAATGTTGTACACAAGTTAAGCTATAAATTAATCTGAGAGAGAGAGAGAGAGAGAGAGAGAGAGAGAGATTTAGTTTTTAAGATAGATTTATTTTTTAAGATAGATAGATAGATTTAGTTTTTAAGATATAGATAGATAGATAGATAGATTTAGTTTTTAAAATAGAGAGAGAGAGAGAGAGAGAGAGAGAGATTGATTGATTTGTTTTTAAGATAGATAGATAGATAGATTTAGTTTTTAAGATAGATTGATTGATTGATTGATAGATTTAGTTTTTAAGATAGATTGATTGATTGATTGATTGATTGATTTGGTCCTAGATCATATGTACTATAGCTTAAAAATGTTTGCATACGTGCTGTTTCAAGTAAACAACATATGTTTAATAAAACAAACAATAAGTTACACATATTTGTTTAGTTCTGATTTTGGGATCTGGCTGCACTGAGAACAAAATGAAGGTATTAAAATTGCATACATTCGGGTTTCTAAATTACTGTAAATGAGGGCAGTAGACTTATCTTGAGTTTTGTTTAATATAGATTTTACATATTAATATAAATCACTTGAACTAATACTCTGTTTGTTTGCAGTGCGAAGTGCCGATCATGTCTTATAATGGGTCAGCTAATGCTGGATGTTTGGTGTCGAGTGATGTGTGTAATGGGAGCTGTACCAAAAGGGAAGTGTCTGTGACCTCGACTGCCATCTCAATGACAGTGGGCATTGTTTCCAACACTCTGGCTCTCTTTATCTTGATCAAAGCCTACCACAGGTTCAGATTTAAATCTAAAGCAGCCTTCCTTCTGTTTGCTAGTGGTCTGGTGGTGACTGACTTCTTGGGGCACCTGATCAATGGTTCTCTGGCTCTCTATGTTTACGCCTCACAGAAGGAATGGGAAACATTTGACCCTCACAAGTCTCTGTGTGACTTTTTTGGAGTTTGTATGGCTTTCTTCGGTTTGACTCCTCTGCTGCTCGGGAGCTTGATGGCAGTGGAGCGCTGTATCGGAGTGACCCGTCCTCTCTTCCACACCACTGCGCTGGGGTCCCATCATGTCAAGAGTCTGCTGGGTCTGACCTGGCTCCTGGGTCTGCTGGTGGCCCTGCTGCCCATCCTGTTTCAGCGGTCGTATCAGGTACAGCGTTCACGAAGCTGGTGCTTCTTCCGCCTGCAGGGGCCGCGTGACTGGGTGGATGTCCTTCTGTCGATATTGTTCTCTGTGTTGGGTTTGCTGGCTCTCCTTCTCTCACTAGTGTGCAATACCATGACTTTCCTCGCTCTCCTGCGAATTAGGGTACAACTTGACCGTGATCATAATCGGCATTGTCGTAACACATCACACCATTCTGAGATGGTCTGCCAGCTTTTGGCAATCATGCTGGTTTCCTGTGTGTGCTGGGGGCCAATTTTGGTGAGAAGGTGCTTCTTATTTCTACTGGCTGGTAAATTACTAACTAACTAATGAAATAAATAAACAAATAAATAAATAAAGAGAAAATTGTCTAATTATTCTCTAATTATAGTTATATTATTTATCTGTAAAAGTAAGAATAAAAATATTCATTGAGTAAATAATGACAGAATTGTAGTTTGTGGGTGAATTTGTGGGATAGGCTATTATAATTCAGTAAAAACAAAAATTATAATCATTATAATTATAATATAATAATTAATTATGATATTATATTATTATTATTATAGTATTAAAATTGTAATTACTAAAAATAAATAAATAAAATGTGTTTAATTATTTACATGTATAATTATACACACACACATAAAATATATTAATATATTTAACAAAAATATACAGTTATTAAATATAAAAATATAAATGTATAAATCTTAATATAATATAAATCTTATATATATATATATATATAGTAATAAAATAAAAGAATATATTTTTTATCTTCAATAAATGTTATTCTATTTTAAAAATATAATTACATTTACATTTTTATATTTAAGAAATATATATATAGTTATATTTTTATCATATATATATGTATGTATGTATATGTCATAATAAAATAATATAATTTTATCTTCAATAAATGTTATTCTATTTTAAAAATATAAATACATGTATATATATTGTTTAGTATATAAATTAATAACATAAAATAATAAATACAATTTTATATTCAAATATTGTTATTGTATTTAAAATATATAAATACATTTATATTTAATTAATAAATAAAATGTATCTAATTATTTACATGTATCTAATTATACACACACATAAACATTATAAAATAATAAATATATATTTAACAAAAACATAAAATTATTAAATATAAATGTATAAATCTTAATATAATATAAATCTTCAATATTTTTATTTGTAATAAATATATAAATATATAGTTATATTTTAACCTATATATATATATATATATATATATATATATATATATCGTAATACATTTATATATTGTTTAGTATATAAATTAATAACATAAAATAATACATAAAATTTAATATTAAAATAATGTTATTTTATTTAAAATATATAAATGCATTTATATTTAATAAATGTTTAAAATTGGTTGAGCATATTGAAAAATATTTTTTTCTGCTTAGAGCTACACACAGATGTATAATTTTAGTGTCAAATGCTTTATGCATTGTATAATTTGGTCCCCAGATAACAGGCATCGTCTTCAGCATACAGGATCACGGTGAAGATCAGGCGTCTTACACTCATATGCTGCTGGTTGTACGCATGGCGACATGGAACCAGATCCTCGATCCATGGGTGTACATCCTCCTGCGTAAAGCGGTTTTGAGGAGACTTTTTCTTGTGGCATTGAGACTTTGCAGTCCTCACTTGAAATTTAAACACAAGTGGCAGGGCAGCACTCTGGGGAGCTCCACCATAGAGGCCAAGAGCTCAGTGATCAGCAGACCCGACTTCATCTGCCTGGATGGACCTTTTCTACCAGACACTGTCATCCAATCAGCTCACCTCCCCTGAGCTGAAATGGGGGATATGAGACCTTGATTCACAGATATTGGATCATTACAGCGGAAAAGACTGTTTCTGAGATCCATGCGATGTCTCTTGTTGAGGGAATTTGCATTCACTTAAAAGTTCAGTCTAAGGTCAATCACAGAGTTGTTCTCATTAAGTACAATGTGCCAGAAAAGTTCAAATAGGGACCAAAAAAAGCCTGCTGCATACTGCAACTTAAGACATTTGTTCAAATGGATAGCAGGGTCTCTTTGAAGATTTGGTTGGATAGTGTGTTGTGTCAACCAAGTGTGTTTTGAAACTTCATGTGAAAAAAAAAAAATCTGGTTATCAGCAAATTTAACAAATGATCATGGTTAAATGTATCAGTCATGTTATGTGCTGTTTCCATTGTCTCTCAATTACAGCATATGTAATTAGGAATGTATCTTTTGCCTTTTGTAGTTTATGCTGAATCTTTTTTCTTCAAAAATGTTGTCCAAGGTGTTATGCATGTAAATAATTTACAACCCGAATTCTGGAAATGTTGGGACGTTTTTTAAATTTGAATAAAATAAAAAAAACAAAAAGACTTTCAAATCACATGAGACAATATTTTATTCACAATAGAACAAAATGAGCTCATTTCAAATTTGATGCCTGCTACAGGTCTCAAAATAGCTGGGACGGAGGCATGTTTACCATGGCGTAGCATCTCATCTTCTTTTCAAAACAGTGTGAAGACGTCTGGGCATCGAGGTTATGAGTTTCTGGAGTTTTGGTGTTGAAATTTGGTCCCATTCTTGCCTGATATAGGTTTCCAGCTGCTGAAGAGTTTGTGGTCGTCTTTGACGTATTTTTCTCTATAGGTGAAAGATCTGGACTGCAGGCAGGCCAATTCAGCACCAGGACTCTTCTACGACAAAGCCATGCTGTTGTAATAGCTGCAGTATGTGGTTTTGCATTGTCCTGCTGAAATACACAAGGCCTTCCCTAAAATAGATGTCGTCTGGAGGGGAGCATATGTTGCTCTAAAACCTTTATATACCTTTCAGCATTCATAGTGCCTTCCAAAACATGCAAGCTGCCCATACCTTATGCACTTATGCACCCCCATACCATCAGAGATGCTGGCTTTTGAACTGAACGCTGATAACACGCTGGAAGGTCTCCCTCCTCTTTAGCCCAGAGGACACGGCTGTGATTTCCAACAAGAATGTCAAATTTGGACTCGTCTGACCATAGAACACTTTTCCACTTTGAAACAGTCCATTTTAAATTAGCCTTTGCCCACAGGACATGACGGCGCTTCTGGACCATGTTCACATATGGCTTCCTTTTTGCATGATAGAGCTTTAGTTGGCATCTGCAGATGGCACGGCGGATTGTGTTTACCGACAGTGGTTTCTGGAAGTATTCCTGGGCCCATTTAGTAATGGTCATTGACACAATCATGCCGATGAATAATGCAGTGTCGTCTGAGGGTCTGAAGACCACAGGCATCCAATAAAGGTCTTCAGTTTTGCCCCTTACACACAGATTTCTCCAGTTTGACGTTGAGGAACATTGTTTTTAAAGTATTCCACACTCTTTTTTTATGCACTCTTTCATAGCTCTGCCCATCTTTACTTCTGAGAGACTCTGCCTCTCTAAGACATCCCTTTTATAGCTAATCATGTTACAGACCTGATATCAATTAACTTAATTAGTTGCTAGATGTTCTCCCAGCTGAATCTTTTCCAAATTTCTTGCTTTTTCAGCCATTTGTTGCCCCCTTTTTTGAAACCTGTAGCAGGCATCAAATTTGAAATGAGCTCATTTAGTGGATAAAAGTGTAGAATTTCTCCGTTTAAACATTTGTTATGTTATCTATGTTCTATTGTGAATAAAATATTGGCTCATGTGATTTGAATGTCTTTTAGTTTTCATTTTATTCAAATTTAAAAAACGTCCCAACATTTCCGGAATTCAGGTTGTACATATTAAGATACAGCATGTTTGTCATCATGATGTTTGTATTTTGTGATATCCATGGATTTTGGCATTTTTTATGAAATTGTCTCGATTTAAAATGTGAACATTTTGCTTAGCTACTGTAAATGGTCACATGACCAGAGTTGTTTTACTATCAAATATGAATATGTCATAATAAAGACAGCACTACCATATTTAGGACCTATAATGTTTATGTGGTCTATTATTAAATTATTGTCAAATTTGCTCTGTCTCATATAAACTGTGGTCATAAGTAAACATGTAATTTGTTACATTTGTGACCAGTAGAATAACATAGAATAAATACTGTATGCATTTATTATTGGGTTATCTTTTCCTAACTGTTAGTTAAAAAAAAATGTTAAATTATATATAAAATATATAAAATTATGTACTTTATTGTTTGCCATTTTTATTGGTCATTTTAGCTGTACGTTTCCATTATTTAAGCCCGAACCGCTAGGCGGCAGCATCACTGCTGTTCGCCATTACAACAACAAAAACAACGTGACGTTTTTAGTCTGACCACTTCCGCCCTGTTCATTCAACGCATGCTTCTCTGAGCAGCTGCGTTTATCAGGTCAGTAATGAACGCCGTTATGTGTTTACTTTAAATATATTACAATCACGATGGCTTCGTTGTAAGTGTTAAATGTGTTAAAGTCGCTCGGTGCCGTGTGTTTATGATGTGATTGTGAGATGTTTGCGCATGTGTGTTATGGTGGACTGATGCACTCACTCAGATTATGCACCGTCAGGATTTGTCTTTATTCTCCATCACTGCGTATGCCATCACGTCATGTGTGAGGGACAGAAACAGTATTTAAGATGGAGAAGCCTGGAATGTTCCTCAAACCGACAAGTGAGCGGTTTTAATGAGATACTCTCAATATATGCCGTATTTTTCCTGTCTGGGTTTTGTAGCCTCCTGACAGGCGCATGGGCAGCAATTCTCTCTGTAAGGACGACTGTCACTCCACAACTGTGAAAGGAAGAAGAGCACAGTTTCACAATACATTGTGTGTTGGTGTAGTTAGTTACGATGTGGAGTTTTATGTATAGTTGCAATGTCGCGTGCCGTTTGTAAAATTTTGTATACAAATACTAATTATATTAATTGTAAAAATTCTTTTAGATAATGAAATGTAAAGGCCTGGTAAAGTCATAAAATCTTAAAAGTCATGGAAATTTCCATGAGTATACTCTTTTTAATTTATCACTTGCCATAGTTATAATCCATAATTATAATCCAATACTTTTGCCTTTTTTTGCAAAAGTTTTGTACTCCCCTGAGAAATTTTGTTTGTGCCCAAATGTATTGCATCCCCCCAATAAATTGTGCCTTAGCTTGCAAAACTTATTTGCACGCTTCTTTATGAATGATCACATTCTTTGTGAGTGAATGCAAATTTTCTTGGGGGAATGAATGCGAAAGTTTTACAAGAAAACACAAAAGTTTTATAAACTAACACGAATGTTTTACAGGCAAACGTTATGCAAGCTTTGTATAGCATTGGTTCGAAATTGTTTTTGAGTGTTTTTAAGCATGATTAAATGTACAGAAATCTGTCTAAATGTTTCATTAGAAAAATAGATATTTATTTGTGACCCTGGACCACAAAACCAGTCAAAAGGGTCAATTCTTTGAAATTGAGATGTTTACATCTGAAAGCTGAATAAATAACCTTTCCAGTGATGTATGGTTTGTTAGGATAGGACAATATTTGGTCGAGTTGTCCAAATGAAGTCCTTAGCAATGCATATCCACTCACAAAAATAAATTTTTGATATATTTACAGTAGGAAATTTACAAAATATCTTAATGGAACATGATCTTTACTTAATATCCTAATGATTTTTGGCATAAAATAAAAATCAATAATTTCGACCCATATAATGTATTGTTGGCTATTGCTACAAATATACCTGTGCTACTTATGACTGGTTTTGTGGTCCAGGGTTACATTTATTTATTTATTTGTTTTGGTCTAGTGATAGTTTTCATTTAGCCTGCAGGGGAAACCCAAACTATATATGCAGTCATTTTTTAGTAAACCAAGCCATATTGAAACTTAACACATCACCATGTATTTTAGTTGTATAAATTACAATTAAACATTTTGGTAAAAATGATTACCAAAATTACATCTTTGACATTTTGGTAATGTTCCATGGCGTGGCAAAGTCAAACTAATGTCTAGTGATGTGAAGGTTAGTAGGTGATGACAGATTTTTCATTTTATAGCGAAAAGTGAATGGATCTTAAAGCATTTGAATAATGAAGCATCTGTTTGTTTCAGAAGTCGGTATGAATCAAGAGAAATTGGCTAAACTTCAAGCCCAGGTCCGAATAGGGGGCAAGGTAAGAAGTATTGTCAATGAAACCTGAACGTTAAAGGATTAGTTCACTTTCAAATGAAAATTACCCCAAGCTTTACTCACCCTCAAGCCATCCTAGGTGTATATGACTTTCTTCTTTCTGATGAACACAATCGGAGTTATATTAACAAATATCCTGACGTATCCAAGCTTTATAATGGCAGTGAATAGGAAATGAGTATGAAGTTCAAGTACTCCACATGGCTCCGGGGGTTAATAAAGAGAAGTGATGCGTTTGTGTAAGAAAAATATTCATATTTAACAAGTCAAAGTAAAATATCTAGCTTCCGCCAGACCGCCTTCTGTATTCAACTTACAAAAAACGCGCAACTGACACAACATCAGTTACGCTTTCTTCCTAAGTTGAATACGGAAGGGAGTCTGGCGGAAGCTAGATATTTTACTTTATAACTTGTTAAATATGGATATTTTTCTTACACAAACACATCTCTTCAGAAGGCCATTATTAACCCCCCCTGAGCCGTGTAGAGTACGTTTATGATGGATGGATGCACTTTCTTGAACTTCAAACTCATTGTTTCCCATTCACTGCCATTTAAAAGCTTGGAAGCGTCAGGATATTTATTAATATAACTGCGATTGTGTTCATCAGAAAGAAGGAAGTCATATACACCTAGGTGAGTAAAGCTTGGGGTAATTTTCATTTTAAAGTGAACTAATCCTTCAGTGATTTTTGGACATTTATTTTGGTGTTGCTGTTGTTATTTTTCTGTTGTTACTCAGTTTTGGTTTTTTTTCTATAGGGCACTGCACGCAGGAAGAAGAAGGTGGTGCACAGAACAGCAACAGCTGATGACAAGAAACTCCAGAGTTCATTAAAGAAGCTTGCTGTCAATAACATAGCTGGCATTGAAGAGGTAGAGCAGTAGCTCTCCAGTCTTTCTTTACTGATCTCATTCAGTCCTGTTCAGAGGGCATTGAGAATTTGATCTTGTTTTACAGGTGAATATGATTAAAGATGATGGCACAGTCATTCACTTCAATAACCCAAAAGTGCAGGCGTCTCTGTCTGCCAATACGTTCGCCATCACGGGCCACGCAGAGACCAAACAGCTCACGGAAATGCTCCCAGGAATCCTCAGTCAGCTCGGCGCTGACAGTCTCACAAGTCTGCGCAAACTCGCCGAGCAGTTCCCCAGACAGGGTGAGTAAAGAGGTGCCTTTGAAATATGGGCGAATTTACAGTTTAGTGTAGACACTGACATTGTTGTTTTATTACATTTCAAGTTCTCGACAACAAAGCTCCGAAAGCAGAAGATATCGATGAAGAAGATGATGATGTCCCAGGTATGAAGTTTTGTAGTTTTTCTTTTGAACAAGCGGTAAATGGTAAGATGCAGATTTAAGTCATTTTATTCTCTCTTCGCAGATCTTGTAGAGAACTTCGACGAGGCATCAAAGAATGAGGCAAACTGATCATTGGACCTTCTGTAACTCCTGTTCAGGACAAAGTCTCCTGCACTATTTTTAAATTAGTGACAGACATATCATTTCAACACTATCCAGTGAAACCAGAGACTTTTATATCATAAATTGGCTTTTCCAGATCCATCCCTGACCTTTCTCCTACATTTATACTTTAAGATGGACGGTTACATGGTTATAAATCTTAACCACAATGCTAGTTGAAATGCAAGTTTTGATGGCTGTGGCTATGAAAATTAGTCTTAATTATTTTTTCTGTTAATTAAATAAAAATAAAACTCATAAACCTTTTCTATATGGTGCTTTGGTTTTCTTATAGAAGCTTTAAGAGATTTGTCATTAGTCATATATTATTATAAGAGTAAAATATGTTTTCACTTTGAATTGCTAAGCAGGTTGTGCCAAAACATTATCGCTACTACTTTTGGCCAAAATGGTGTTGTACAATTAATAATATCCTATATATATTTAAATGTCATGATTGTTTTTCTTTTAATGATTACAGCATGACAATCACCTAGAAACGCGCATACGTGTTTTTTTATATTAAATATATTTGCAAAGTCCTAAACGGAGAATAAAGGTGGTTAAAGTGGCAAATGCTGATATTCACACATCAACAACTGCTACTTCTGGTGATACTGTAAAACAAAAAAAGTTCATTATGTTTTGCGATGACAGAAGTCACTTTCAAACCAAGCAATTTTCTGTTATTAAACAGAGAATTTGTGTGACCAACCTGATGCAAAATGTGTGGAAATCTTTCTGCAACATTAAGAGAAATTCCAGGTCGCATAGATTTCTGTTGAAATTACTGGATTTTACCCACGAAAATTTGATGACCGGCTGTAAATATAACCACACCTTAAAAATAGGATATTTTCTAATTAGGGCTTCATTTGAGATCTATAGATTATGAGGCATCTAAGAATATTAGTACTATTGCTGGGCAAATGATTAATCGCGATTTAATCGCATCCAAAATAAAAGTTTTTTTACATAATATATGTGTGTGCGCTGTGAATACTTATTTTGTATATTTACACACGTATACATTTAAGAAATATTTGCATGTGTATTGTACATTTATATAATTTATATTATATGTAAATATAAATATAACAAATTTTTCTTAATATATACATGCGTGTATTTATACATACATAATTATACACAACACACACATATTATATAAACAAACTTTTATTTAGGATGCAATTAATCGCGATTAATCGTTTGCCCAACATTAATTAGTACTATTTCCTGAAGTTTTTCTTCTTCTGTTGACCCATTAACATTGTTTGTGTAGGCTACTGGCATTATTTGTTTATTAATTTGCAGTTATCAGAACATGAATGAGTTCAAGTACGTTCACATTCACCGATGTTCGGCGAATTTTTACGGGCGAAATCCAGTAATTCAATAGGAATCCACGCAATCAGGTAAAATCTCCCAGATTTCGCAACGGGTTCAAGTTGGTAAGGCGAATTCGACGCAAACCAACAGAAAGCTGGTTTGAAAGTGTGCTTCATACATTGCCACACTATTGACAAAGTACACCTTTTTTCTTTGCCTGCGAAATTTCGCGTACTTCTCCGCACTTTTACGGTTGGTTCAAAACGTGTTATCTGCAATAATGAGACCTGTAGCTATCTTATATCGAAGTGATAGAAATAGCAAGGCAATGTTATGTTAAAACGATGGGCAATATTAATAATTATTAAGAAAAAGAGGAGACCTAAGAGAAAATGAAACTGTCAACGCAGATAAAAACTCGTCATTGTAAACCTCTTGACTTCTCAAGTGATTGCGACGCCCCTGTGAACGCGCGTTCATCTCGAGCGCCGCTGTACAGCCTCGCGCAGACCTCTGATGGCGCGCACAAGTCAACAGTACACTGAGGTGGTGATGGGATACAGAGATCCTGGTAATTACTTACATTTATTATATTTATTTATTTGATGTGTTAGTATCGAGCGCCAAAATAATCTCTATAATTGCTGTGGGAGTTTTCGGGGTTTTATTCTGAGATGATGACTGTAAGTGAGGATGTGGTAATTGGCTCTTGTTGACGGTACTGTGTCGCATTGCTGTAGTCACCAGCAGCCACAGGCGAGAGTGATGTGCATCAGCCATGAACACATGCGTTTGCTGGTGCTGCTAACCAGAAGTGATGCTGAATTACCACTGGAACGTGTGTCCATGTCAAAGGCATTGAAGATGTTGTCTTGTGTGAGGGTTGCGGCGGCTTGTCTGCAATGCAGTGCTGAGAGAATAACCAAACGCACATTCAATTATTCCTGCGGTAACAGATGCTACACTAACTTTTTGGAAAACAATTTCGGATTAGATGGAGAATACACAAAAACTATAATGTTTTGACACTTTAGTGCGACGCGCAGACTAGAACGCTCCCCTAACTGCAAGCGCGCGACGCGTTCTAGTGTGTCGCGTCGCGTTGCTGGTAGAGTAGATGGGGTGAGGCGACAAACTCGGGCTCTAAATCAGAAAGCGATGCTGCTCAGCATTTTTTTTTTTTTTTTTTTTTTTGCAGCGGTTGTTGTATTTATATGAATTTGTATATTGAATACGCAATGAAATGCGTTAGTATTTGGATATAGTCGCGTTCAAATGCATCATTATGAATAAGTGTATCTGCATACACCCATGCAGACGAGTCATTCTGCCCACTCAGCAAATCCTCACTGTGAAATAGTGATGCAGGACCTGTGTCTGTGCGTCTGAGACAGTGGCACAGCATTAAATACAGAACATCAAGGAACATGGAATTTGGACATATATCATAATTATTACCAAAAATAATTACAATAGCACAGGGGTCTTCAACACTTTTAAGGCCAAGGATAAAGAGATAGAGCATCATGGTACATATTGTGTAAAAGTGAGTTTTCAAAGGTCAGTAGTAGACTTATCATACAATGTTTATATTGTAAAAATCATTATTAAGCTACTCAGGAGTCATATATTTGTACTTTACATTTAAACTTAACATTTAATGGTAATTAAGTTTGATATATTATGCTTTTTAAGATTTAATAGGCCTATTTAACATTTATTATAATATTGTACTAAATGTATTATTTTATAATATAAATGTAGAAGTTTAATCACAACTGGACCTTCCGGTGAAATAGATTTCTCTCTGGTGATGTATGCAGGACTTCTCCAGTCATTTAGTCCGCTTAAATCCCGCCCCTCCACTTTTGAGTGCAACGCCAATGCAAATCCCCATCCTACATTTTTTTCTTTTTCAATAATCTGTTACACTCATCATGGAAGAAAAGGCTACGTTTCATCACAACTTTAATAGAATAAGTCAGTGTTTTACAATCATCTCCTTTCTTACCCTTTAACCATGTAAAGCCTGACATATGAAATAAAATTCTAAAAAAATCATTGTTTTTAAATGGTTTTAAAACAGTTTATTGAACATTTAGGCAAAATCTTAAAAAAAAAAAAATGCATGATTTTTTTATTGAGTATCATATTTGATACATCAGGGCTGTATTCATGAAACATCTTAAGGCTAAAAGTAGCTCCTAACTTGATGATTTAGGAGAAACTCTTAAAAATAATGGGCGTGTCAGTCCTAATTTTAGGACTCCTAAATTTTTCCTCTAAGAGTATTTCATAAAGCATTTTAGCACTAAAACTAGCTCCTAAATCTGTGAAAAGTTAGGAGTAGTCAAGAGGACGCCTAAGTCACTAACACCAAATCACAAACAATCCTAATGGCCGTTGCTGCCAATCCGCCTCAGCAATCTGCCTAAAGACACTGTACACCATTGAGACAACAGCATTAGAGCCTTGGGTGCTGAACCTTTTCTTCATGAATGCAATACATATTTTGATTTATAGATTTGAATCTATGGTAAAATGCCAAAAATAAATCTTTAATAAATAAATAAATAATGTCCAATTACCTGTAGCAGTTGTTTTCACGAGTTCACACTTACAAATAATTGAATAGAGTAAAAAAAATGTCCAAGGGAATCGAGGGCTCTGAGCTTGGAATTTATCCCAAACCCAGAGTTCTCCTCCATATCCCCAGCCGAGAGTGAGGAGTGGCGGAGGGATGCAGAAAACTGTCGAGGTAACTACGTGAGTCGGCTCTCGTCTTGTGTATATATACCTCCTCTCAAGCTGATTAGATAGACCGTTTGAATGCTTCTCCCAAACTTTGTTTATAAAACATCATTTGTCGCTTGAATTCTGCATTCTCTCGAGACGCAGACATGTAAGAGGCTGACAATTAGCTGAACATATACTTGTTTAATTAGTGACACTTAGCCTACATTTTAAAACCTTTATTTGAATATGGCAACATTTTTATTTTAAAACCTTTATTTGAATATGGCAACATGATACCTCATTCTACAATACTTCTATGATTAAATCACTGACAGAGACCCCTCCTTCATCAGCCAATCACTGTGGTCATAGTTAGTAAGCGTGTTGACATCATCTATAGCAACAAGGTTAACCCCGCCCTTTCTCTTAGCTTAAGACTTCTCTCTATTCCTTAGTAAAAGTTGGTCTCAGCAGCTTTGTGAATAGTTTTAAGATAAAACTCTTAACTAAGAATTTTTACTGCCATTTAGGAGAACTCTTAGTGGTAAGATAAAATGTTTTGTGAATACGGCCCCAGGCTTTTATGGCTCAAATAGTGTGATAAAGTGAGATTGATCCCCGGTTTCACAGACAACAGCTACTTAAATGCCCTAATTGAACTAAGGCCTAATCTTGGTTTAAGCCCGGTCTGTGAAACCGGGCCTGAGATTTTTTATTTTTTTATTTATTTTTTAATTTATTATTTTTTAATTTAATTTCCCTGTAATCATTTTTCAGTAACTTAAAAAAACACTCGGGGAGGAAAAAACTATTTTATTCAAAGGCTGAACTGAGCAGAAATATCTCTGAATATTATGTCTTAGATGATATTTAAGATCAAAGCTCTTTCATTTTTATTATGGGGGCTTATAATACATACAATACATTTTTTAAAATATTTAGTTTTATGATCAAAGCTCTTTCATTTTTATTATGGGGGCTTATAATACATACAATACATTTTTACCACAACCCGAAGGTGGACATTTTTACAAATATTCTAAAAGGCCTTTTACTTGCTTTAAAAAGTATAAACTATCAATCAAATGACAGAAGGCATGCAGTCGATTGTGTACACCTGGTATTTTAGCAAAGTTTTGATCATGTTGATAATTTAGAAGAAATTTGTGTATCAATTATGATGTACAGGGTTAAAAATGGAGACAGCCAAGCAGTCCTGACGAATCCATTGAGCTGCTGGGAATTAATATATCTGACTCATCTTTTGGCAGGACTTTGTGCAGGCCATGTCGTGATGGTTTGAGGATAAAACACAGCTCGGGTGGGCTAAAATATGATCAGTAACCCTCTCGCGTTGAGCTCCCTCCACTGAGACTATGAGGCAAGCAGTAACCGCCACTCTGTCTGTGTGGGGTGAGAGGCGTTTCGGGTACTCCACCCTCAAGGACTCCAGCGAGTCTCTGTTAGACGAGCGCAAGCTGAGGCCTGGGCTGAAAGAGGACTCTGTCATTGAAGAAAAAGAGCGGGCAGAGAATGAGCAGGAGCAGCTGGAGGCTGTGCTGGGACTTCCATCGTCCCCAGTGGAGGACACTCATCAAACAGGCAGCACGGAGCCCTCAGACTCTACGCTGGAGTCATGCCAGGACCATAAGAAGAGTGGTGGGCTGGAAGCATCACTACTGTCTGGCCCTAAGAACACTGACTCCGCGGGGAGGAAGGGTTCTCTTGGAGCTTTGCCTGTGCAGCGCTGCAGTTCCCTGGGCACCACGGCCCCTCAGTGGGTCCCTGATTCTCAGGCACCAGCATGCATGAAATGTGGATCCAAATTCTCCTTCACCAAAAGACGTCATCACTGCAGAGCTTGTGGGAAGGTGAGAGATGCATGCGATTCTGTGACCAAAATGTTATTCGCCTTCAAAACATGAAAAGTCTGTTTGGTTTGCAGGTTTTTTGTGTGGTTTGCTGTGACCTGAGATTTAAATTGACTCATCTCGGTGGGAAAGAGGGGCGTGTCTGTGTCACCTGTCATTCAACTTTGATTAACCGTGAGTGTCATGGTGGAGTCCCCTGCTTGTGTGCTGATGTGTACTGTTATTACACATTAATTACAATGTTATAATGATGTCATTTCACCAGGGACACTTCGGAAGGACCAGAAGAAGGTTTGGTTTGCAGATAATCTCCTTCCCCAGTCTGAGAGTAGAAGTGCCAACAGCTCTCCTATTCACAGGAGTGTGTCCCACACACAGAGGGCTGAGCTCGCTCAGGCGGTATGATGGGAGATCTTTCTGCTTCTCTGCTTGTCGTTTACTTTATTTATTTTATTTTATTTTATTTTATTTTATTCCCTTTAAACGTTTTTAAAGTCACTTTTAAAAAGCACTCTTGCAATAATCCTATTGAGATTTTATTTTATTCTTATTTTTTATTTAATTTCCATGTAATCTTCGTTCAGTAACTTTAAAAACACTCTTATAATGATCCTGTTGAGGTTATATTTTATTTTATATTTTCAATATTTTTTATTTTTATTTCTCTTCAATTTTGTTAAGTAACTTTAATCACTTTTACACTCTCATAATCAGTGTTGGGTAAGTTACTCTAAAAAATTAATTAGCTACTAAATACATATTCAACAGTGTAATTAGATTACTGTACTAATTACTCTTTCTAAAAAGTATTGCATTACTTATTATTAATTACTTTCTAAATCCCATATCAATCTCAACCAGTTATCACAAAACTGCTCTTTTAATTCTTTTAAATAAAAAATATAAATTTGCATAAATTATTCTTGAAATAACCAAAGTATTTAAAGGGAGAAGGTTACATTAAAAACATACATTTAACATTAGATGTTAAATTTTGATGTTAAATCCACTATTGGTTTATATGGAATTACTAAATACTAATCTATATAGTATTTTGTGCAATTACATTAGAAGTAACTAATTAAATGTAATTCAGTAGCGTGTTTACCCATCACGCAAAGCATGGGGAGCCCCCACTATTTCCCCCCAGTGGTGTAGTCTACGTGATACGCAGGTATATGCTGTATACCCACTAGAAAAGGTCAAGGATGAATGACCTGAATGACATGAATGACCATCTAAAGGTATGTTAAAAGATACAGATACAGTTCAACTTACCGAAATCCATATCACGTCTCGTGTAATCATTTAATCAGTGTTTCAACCGTGGAAAGACATCAGCTTGTAAACAAACAAACGTAATGTCACATTTACCTCAGAATAAACATATTCAGTGCAGGCCTGTCGCCAAGGGGGGGGCATTAGGGGGCAGTGCCCCCCCAGATGACACAACGTGCCCCCTTAAGCGTAGTCATTCAGCAAACTTCCGATTGAGGGCAAAAACCTTATTTCTGTGGATCTGGCCATTTACATATTCCATAACGAAATGTCTTCAGCAGCATTTAGCTCATATGAACACTATCTCTACAACGGTAACTTTAAATAACACATTATCTTCAGAAATATGAAATAGAAATTAGGCGGAGTGTGTGTAAGGCCAGCCATGGACTTGAGACTATTTTCTCACTCAAACCACTGCCTACCTGCTGCTGCTTCTGATTGCTTTAAGAGGGAAAAACTGCACATACAGTGGTGGTCAGAATTATTGGCACCCTTGGTAAATATGATCAAAGATGACTATAAAAATAAATCTGCATTGTTTATCCTTTTGATCTTTAATTCATAAAATTAGCAAAAATCTAACCTTTCATTGAAGGAAAAGAATTGAAAGTGGGGGGAAAATCACATTATGAAATAAATGTTTTTCTCCAAAACACGTTGGCCACAATTATTGGCACCCCTAGAATTTTTTATGAGTAAAATATCTCAAGTATATTCCCATTCATATTTACAATTTTTAGCACACCAGGGTGATCATGAACATGAAATTGTCCAGCCATGACTTCCTGTTTCACAGGAGTACAAATATGAGGAAACACAAAGGCCACATTCCCTTAATCATTCATCACAATGAGAAAAACCAAAGAATATAGTTCTGATGTGCAGCAAAAGATTGTTGAGCTTCACAAAATAGAAAATGGCTGTAAGAAAATAGCTAAAGCATTGAAAATCCCCATTTCCACTATCAGGGCAATAATTAAGAAGTTCCAATCAACTAAAGATGTTACAAATCTGCCTGGAAGAGGACGTGTATATAAATCGTCCTAATGTGCGGTGAGGAGGAAAGTTTGAGTGGCCAAAGACTCTCCAAGGATCACAGCTGGAGAATTGCAGAGATTAGTTGAGTCTTGAGTCTCAGAAAGCCTAAAAAAAATTATCAAACAGCACCTACATCCCCACAAGTTGTTCGGGAGGGTTACAAGAAAAATCCTCTGCTCTCATCTAGAAACAATGTCCAGCATATTCAGTTGTCAGACAAGACTGGAACTTCAAACAGGACTGGCTTCTATGGTCAGATGAAACTAAAAAAAAGAGCTTTTTGGCAGCAAACTCACCAGATAGGTTTGGTGCACACATGGATAAAAAGTACCCATGCCTACGGTTAAATATACTGCTGGATCTTTAATGTTGTGGGCCTATTTTTCTGCTGGAGGTCCTGGACATCTTGTTCAGATACTTAGTATCATGGATTCTATCAAATAACAACAGATAAAAAATCAAAACCTGACCGCTTCTGCTAGAAATCCAATAATGGGCCGTGGTTGGATCTTCCATCAGGACAATGATCCAAAACAAACATCAAAACCAACACAAAAATGTGTCACTGAGCACAAAATAAAGCTTCTGCCATGGCCATCCCAGTCCCCTGACCTGAACCCTAAAGAAAATGAGTGGAGTGAACTGAAGAGAAGAAGCACCAACATGGAGCTGGGAATCTGAAAGATCTGTAGAGATTCTGCATGAAGGAATGGTCTCTGATCTCTTGTCAGGTGTTCTCCAAACTCATCAGGCATTATAGGTGAAGACTCAGAGCTATTATCTTGGCAAAAGGAGGCTGCAAAAAGTATTGAATAAAAGGGTGCCAATAATTGTGGCCAACATGTTTTGGAGAAAAACATTTATTTCTTAATGTGATTTTCCCCCCACTTTCAATTCTTTTCCTTCAATGAAAGGTTAGATTTTTGCTAATTTTATGAATTAAAGATCAAAAAGATAAACAATGCAGATTTATTTTTATAGTCATCTTTGATCATATTTACCAAGGGTGCCAATAATTCTGACCACCACTGTAACTACTGGTCTAGGATCAGTTAATATTAGCATATTGGCGAAACATATTTGGCAAACGATCTAGCGCGTATCTGTGTTTGCGCTCTGAAGAAAGACAAGGCTTTACAACGTGTTTTGCAGCGTTGAGCAATGTAGCCAATCACGAACAAATCTGTTGATTTCTGGAACGCAGTGACCAATCAGAGGTGTACAAAAACTCGTTTTGAGTGGTGAGTGGATTCTGAGTTGTGGACGCTGGCAAATATTCCCTCATTATAACAAATAATTATGTAAATTGTTATGTAATTATGCAGTCAGTTTAATTTATTGTTACAGAACTTCTTGAGATCGCAATGAACTAAGATGAGTGAGATTTTTTTGTGATTATAAAGGGAGCGCCTTTTGCACACTCTCTGCCAAATCCCGCATGCGTAATCTGTTAAAATTAACAGTGGTTTGTGAACGTAAACACTTTATTAACAAATAATTTATCAGCAGTGTTATGTTATGTTGGGATATGTAGGTTGTGCTGTGATAAGTTAAAACTATTTCAAGGAAATCTGTTCAAATGTGTTTTTAAATGGGAATGGCATCTCCTTTGGAGTTGGTTCACCCTCCGCCTATGATCAGAAAATTCATATTTAGCTAACGCATTATTACACAAAACGGAACTTTAGGCCTTATTTATAAATGACTAGTATCACTCGGAGACCCGCCGCCTTCAACTATTTTAATGGTGAGTAGCTACACTCAAAGTCTTTGTTACACATCAATATGCTACAGATGTAGGCTAGCCTACATATTTTTATTGCTATTTGGTATGTATCGTTTTTATTATTGTGTTGTTCGAGGAATTGAAAAGCTTTTGTGCCTCGTGTTTGCAAAGTATATTGCCATAATGCAAAGGGGTTTAGTTTTTGGTGTAGTTTGATCTAATTAGGATAAACTATCTTGTGTTTTTGTGGTAATATAGAACTTTATTTCATTATAGAAGTCTATTTCTTTAGAAATAGAAGTCTATTTCATTAATAATAAATACGGGACATTATTATTTTGGCGAACGTCTGTTTCTCAGATTATAAAAATGTGTGCCCCCCTATAAAAACCGAATGCCCCCCCATTCTATATGTTCTGGCGACGGCCCTGATTCAGTGACCATAAAATCGTTAGTCAGCTAGAAAAATGAACTCTAGAGAGGAGCGTTTAGCTAAATATATGCACCATATTACATATTAATTGTAATTTTTAATGTTCTTTAATAGCCTATATGATGCATGTTTGAATAAATCCATCAAGTTGACAGTCAGCCACCATTTAAATGTTTATATTTTAAAAAAACGAATTGGAGTAGAAATCATTTTAAAGTTAGTGGGCCTATTACAACTTTATTATTATTATTATTATTATTATAAAAATTTCCTCAAGTGTATTTTATGTTTGTACACAAATCAGTTTATTTTAACCTTCAATATTAATGTAGTAGCCTACCAACTGATTCCCATGTATATTATACAGCATTAGTAAAATTTGCCATGTACTGTACCTGATATACAGTATCCAAAATAACTGATATTTACTCGAATTGCAAGCTTGTGAATCAAAATGCATAATGATGACAGACTGGCAGGAAAAACAAAGTTCAAACAGGGTGATATTGTGACATACTGATAAGCCTCATTTTTCCATTATTGTTAATAATAGTTGCAACTTGCACTCTTAAATGTGCATTGAAAATTTCCAGATGATAAAACCTATGATTCAGGGACCATATTCATAACATCTAAGGCTAAATGTAGATCTTGGCTGGCTGAGTTAGATGGTGATTGACACTAAACAGTAGAAAATCAGTCCAGTCTCTCCAGCTGTAAATGTCATTGGCTGTTAAAGTCTTGTGTTGCTTATAATAAATTGACATGTTGATAACACACACATAAGCAGTCTCTCAGAATGCTCTCAATTACATGTAGCCTAGATCAGATGCATACTATATGCATTAGTGAGTGTGGTGGTGCTTAAGGGGTGTCGCTCTGGGACGGGTGAGTACGAGGCTGGGAGGGAAAAATCACAGTATACTCACTACAAAAAACTAGACCCCCCACCCCCCGGAATGCGATCGCGGGGCCCCCTCCCGGATATTTGCTTAGGGCCCCCAATAACCTAAACACGCCCCTGATGTAATTAAACTGTAAACTGTTTTTTTTTTTTAAAAAAAAGAGTAATTCCAGTAATAATTTATTTTATAGTGTCCTTGTTACTATAGTAATAACTAAAAATATGCATAATTACGTGCAACTAACCCTAAACCATACTTAATCCTAACCCTAACCCTATAGTAAGTTTAATATTATTCAGTACTTAAATGTATAATTACACTGTAACAAGGACACCTTAAAATAAAGGGTTACACTTTTTTTTAGTGCTCTTGTTACAGTGTAATTATACATTTAAGTACTGAGTAATAGAAATTAATAGCATGTACTTAGTAGGCTTAGGGTTTGGTTTGGTTTAGGGTTAGTTGCATGTAATTATGCATAATTTACTGTTATTACTATAGTAAGTACATGTAACTTATGTAACAAGGACACTAAATTAAAGTGTTACCTAAAGTGTAACTGTTATCCCTTACTTTACTTTTTCAAGGGAAAAGTAATTAAATTACAGTAATTACTTAGTAACGAATTACACGCAACACTGCTTATAATGACATATTGTATTAGAGAGGACAATTTGTTTTATTTGTAATATTTATATTTGATATATATCTTGAAATAAACTTTAGAAAAAAGCTTTTTTTTCTATTTTTTTTTTTTTTTCTGTAGGAAGTGACTGACCTTAGAGCAGGAGATGAAGTCAGAGGTCTTAGTGGTAACTCCTCAAAACCCACTCCACCAAAGGACCTTCCTCCTATTCTGACATCAACAGGGGTCAAAGGAGGTATGAATGTGTCCACACACTCACTGCTAATAAAGACATTAGCTCTGGCTTAAATTAGGCTTGAAGGGTTAGTTCACCCAAAAATTTAAATTCTGTCATTTATTACTCACTCTCATGTCATTCTACATCCGTAAGACCTTCGTTCATCTTCGGAATACAAATTAAGATCTTTTTTGCGTTGGATCTCTATGGAGGGACAGAAATCTCTCAGACTTCATCAAAAAAAAATCTTAATTTGTGTTCCGAAGATGAACGAAGGTCTTACGGATGTGGAACGACACAAGGGTGAGTAATAAATGAACTAAATGTAAAAATAAATTTTGGGTGAACTAACCCTTTAAAGGAATAATTTACCCCAAAATGAAAAGCATTTTCCAAACCCTCATTACTTTCTTCTGTGGAACAAAAAGATTGTCCATATAAAGAATGCATACAGTGGGACCACAAGCTATCAAAAAAGCACCATAAAATCACCATAAGTAGTCCTCTTATTGTGGGAATGACATGAGAGTGAGTACTTGATGACAGAAATCACATTTGAATGAACTGTTCCTTTAAGATGGGGAGGTGTTATTGATACTTCTAAAGTATTTCATTGAAAGTTTGTGAATGATTTTGAAGTTTTGGTGTTTGTGTTTTCTCTGCAGACTATACTCTGGAGGAGAAGAGAACAGAGTCGTCACTTTTAGAGGAGTTGGAGAGAGGTCTTGCAGAGCCTTTGGTCTTTGTGCTTAACGCAAACCTGCTGGCCGTGGTGAAGATTGTCAGCTGTACGTTCCTAATGTCTCACTCCACAGTTGATGGATTTATGGTTTTGGTGATTTGACATGTGGAACCTGTGCGAATCGGTATGGTATATTATACTGGGATTGAAGCTGTTCCGTAGTCTGTGTAGTCAGTCGTTTCCAAACCGTCACGTGTGTGTGTGTGTGTGTGCGCGCATGTGCGTCTGTCTCAGGATGTGTGTGCATGTTCTGTACATCTGATGACAAGATGCTGATGTATTCATGTGGATCGCTAAGGTGTTTTTATGTTCCTGTAGATGTGAACCGGCGGTGCTGGTGTGTTATGTCGAAGGGTATGCATGCTGTTGGACAGCCAGAGGTGGTCATTTTATTGCAGTGTTTGCCTGAGGAGAAGAGATTCCCAACGGATATTTTCAGTCATTTCATTCAGATCTACTGGGATGCCCAGACAGGTGACACTTGTATCCAGGGCCTAAAATTAACACTCGCCAAGTGCCAAATGTGAGTAAAAATTGGCGTTGGCGAGTATATGGTGTCACTCGCCAGTTGGCCGGTAACATTTTTATGAATATCTAACAATGCATAAACGTGAACAAATGTGAACGACGCTCGGGACAGTTGACGGCCCAGCACTGCATTGTCATGAAAGTTTAAGCCTTGACAATTTAAATATTCAAGCACAAGAAGATGTGAAAGGGAGCTCATTTCAGGGAGTGTGGAAAGTTTTGTGTGCACACATATCCGAAGCGCACGCCCAGAAGTCTCAGACAAATCTCAGAATCTAAACTGAGCTCTCTTTGACGTCTCTTTGTGTCTTAAGTGAACGTAAACAGTTAAGAAAGAAAACGCATATATACAGTATCAGTATATTAGATCCGTGCGTTCGCTCTTAAAGTGACAGCAGCCTAATATTCCTGCTGCTGTCTATGATTTTAATGTTAATCAAACAACAAAAGGACAAAGAAAAAAATAACTCACTGCTCTTGGCGGAATAAATTTTGTAACTTTAATAAGGATTAATTAATCAGGATGTTTAATTTTTACAGTAAAGAATATATGCAGTGTTATTTTACATTTGCTTACTTTATTAAATTTCTGTACCTGAAAACTACTGTCAGACCTAATTGAAAAACCTGAAAAGCACTGTTTATTTCATTTGTATCTTTGTTATATTGTATTTATTTGTGCTATTGCTTGTAATTTGATTATTTGTTCTTATTTTATTACTGACTGTTACTGGTCTTTAATAATGCTTTCAATTTATAGTTAGGCTAATAGTTTTAGCTGTGGTATGGAAATTGGAATAGAAAATTGTGAATTTTGGTGTCATTACTGCCTGTTTTTGCAAAAACAGTTTCATGGCTGGTAAAAAAATATTTATGGCGGTAAAAGTCACCGGCAATTGGCAGGTGTGGCAAAAAGTTAGTTTTAGGCCCTGCTTGTATCAGATGCTACTTAACCATAAAACTAAGATCAAAAATCAGCAATGACTTGATAAACCTTGATTTTGCTGTTTCTCCAAGCAGCAGGAAAGCTTCTGAATCACCTAAGTCACTCTTTGGTATCCCGGGGGTTTCTGGGTAATAACGAGCATGCAGGCTTTCTTTACGTGCGTCCGACATTCCAGTCTCTGGAGGGCCTGCCGTTACCTGTGCCTCCCTTCCTGTTCGGGCTCCTCATGCTCCGTGCAGAGGCTCCATGGGCAAAAGCCTTTCCCCTGAGACTCATGCTGCGTTTAGGAGCCGAGTACAGATGTAAGAAAACAGTCTCAAAATAAGATAAATACAGTATACACACTGGCGTTAAGAATTTGGGGTGGGTACGATTTTTTAATGTTTTTGAAAGAAGTCTATGTAAGACTGCATTTATTTGATCAAAAACAAAAAAAACAAACAGTAATATTGTGAAATATTATTACAATTTAAAATAACTGTTATCTATTTTAATTTATTTTAAAACGTCATTTATTCCTGTGATGGCAAAGCTGAATTTTCAGCATCATTACTCCAGTTTTGTTCAAAACTTTGGGGTCAGTAAGATATTTAATGTTAAGTAAATACATTTATACTGTTACAAAAGATTTTTTTATTTCAAATAAATGCTGTTCTTTTGAACTTTCTATTCATCACAGAAGCCTGAAACGAAATATGTAAAAATATTAAGCAGCACAACTCATAATAGTGATGATATTAAGAAATATTTTTTGAGCAGCAAATCAACATATTCAAATGTTTTCTGAATTAACGTGCAGAGTTGGGTGTAACTCATTACTAAGTAATTAATTTAATTACTTTTCCTTTAAAAAGTTTAGTAAGGGATTACTCTAAATTGTTCTGTAATTTAATTAGTTACTTTTTGGGGACACTTGATATCCATCAATGTTTTTGATCTGCCTGCATCGACACCATTGTATGCGAACTGAACTGAGCTGGACGATGACGTCACTGTTTTGTATAGCTGCTGTATAGATAAATGAACTAAATTAAAAACCAATTATTTTTTACATCAGAATGAATCAATACTGAACTTACTTAAGCTGGACAATGACACTGTTTTCTTCTAGAGCTGCTTTACAGCTAAAATTATGTTCCCTCTATCACTGTAAAGCTGCTTTGACACAATCTGTATTGTAAAAAGCACTATATAAATAAAGGGAAAAAAAGCTTCTGATGTAATTGCATACTGTACAGATTATATAACAATTATATATAAAACAATAGTGGATTTAATATCAAAATGTAACATCTAATGTTAAAATGTATGTTTTTAATGTAGCCTTCTCACTTTGGTCAGTTCAAGAATAATATATGAAATTATATTATTAGAATTAAAAAGGCATGTTTCATATCTATTCTTGTATTGTTTAACTGGTTGAGGTTGATATGGGATTTAGAAAGTAATTAGTAATGGAATACGTTTTACTAATTACACTGTTGAAGATGTAATTAGTAGCTAGTAATTAATGACTTTTTTAGAGTAACTTACCCAACTCTGACCATGTGACACTGAAGACTAGAGTAATGATGCTAAAAATTCAGCTTTGCCATCACAGGAATAAATTACATTTTAAAATCAAATCAAAATAGAAAACAGTTATTTTAAATTGTAATATTTTGCGACATTAAGGTTTTTACTGCATTTTTTATCAAGTAAATGCAGCCTTGGTGAGCATAAAATGTCTTCATTTAAAAACATTAAAAAAAAAAAAAAAATTTGAATGGTGGTGTACTATGATTTGGGTTAACTACTTATTTAGCATGCTATTTAAGGGTGGATTATAAATTGAGATGCAATGTTGGTCTCTCCTATCTTAAAATCATTAATATCATTCATAATCTCTGTATGCATCATTTTAATGACCGCTGACCTCAGGAAGTACACTAATTGAGTCGTTTGTTCATTCCGCTGTCCTGTAGTCTATCCCTGTCCCTTGTTCAGTGTGCGCTTCAGAGAGCCTCTCTTCGGACCCGTTAACAACAGTATCATGAGACTCTTAGTGGTGAGACTTATGACCTGTTTCATTTACTATTTCCTGTCATACAGCTTCTTATTTAGATTGTCTGATGTCTTTTAATGTATTTTTTATTCTGTTTTGACTCTCAAAGGATTTCCGTTTTTACCGTTACACACTGCCGACAGTACCGGGGCTCGTGGTTGATCTAGAGGCTAGAAGCACCTGTATAAGAATCCCTAAAACACGTCATCCAGAGGTACCATAACCATGAATTGCTCAAAATAGAAATTGCATCAGGAGTACCATGGTATCATGTCCGAAGTAGATAGGATAATAATAGCATTATATTTTCTGAATATCAGAATATACACCAATCAGGCATAATATTATGATCACCTTCCTAATATTGCGTTGGTCTCCCTTTTGCTGCCAAAACAGCCCTGACCCGTCGAGGCATGGACTCCACTAGACCCCTGAAGGTGTGCTGTGGTATCTGGCACCAAGATGTTAGCAGCAGATCCTTTAAGTCCTGTAAGTTGCGAGGTTTGGCCTCCATAGATCGGACTTGTTTGTTCAGAACATCCCACAGATGATCGATTGGATTGAGATCTGGGGAATTTGGAGGCCAAGTCAACACCTCAAACTCGTTGTTGTGCTCCTCAAACCATTCCTGAACCATTTTTGCTTTGTGGCAGGGCGCATTATCCTGCTGAGAGAGGCCCCAGCCACCAGGGAATACCGTTTCCATGAAAGGGTGTACATGGTCTGCAACAGTGCTTAGGTAGGTGGTATGTGTCAAAGTAACATCCACATGGATGGCAGGACCCAAGGTTTCCCAGCAGAACATTGCCCAAAGCATCACACTGCCTCTGCCGGCTTGCCTTCTTCCCATAGTGCATCCTGGTGCCATGTGTTCCCCAGGTAAGGCACCCGGCCATCCACGTGATGTAAAAGAAAACGTGATTCATCAGACCAGGCCACCTTCTTCCATTGCTCCATGGTCCAGTTCTGATGCTCACATGTCCATTGTTGGCGCTTTAGGCGGTGGACAGGGGTCAGCATGGGCACCCTGACTGGTCTGCGGCTATGCAGCCCCATACGCAACAAACTATGATGCACTGTGTATTCTGACACCTTTCTGTCAGAACTGCATTAACTTCTTTAGCAATTTGAGCTACAGTAGCTCGTCTGTTGGATCAGACCACACGGGCCAGCCTTCGCTCCCCACGTGCATCAATGAGCCTTGGCTGCCCATGACCCTGTTGCCGGTTCACCACTGTTCCTTCCTCGGAAAACTTTTGATAGATACTGATCACTGCAGACCGGGAACACCCCACAAGAGCTGCAGTTTTGGAGATGTTCTGACCCAGTCATCTAGCTATCACAATTTGGCCCTTGTCAAACTCACTCAAATCCTTACGCTTGCCCATTTTTCCCTGCTTCTAACAAAGTTCAATCAACTTTCAGGACAAAATGTTCACTTGCTGCCTAATATATCCCAGCCACTAACAGGTGCCGTGATGAAGAGATAATCAGTGTTATTCACTTCACCTGTCAGTGGTCATAATGTTATGCCTGATCAATGTATTTGAGTATCAGAAGCATTATCATCAAAATGACATTCAGTAGATAAGTAGACCTGAGAAAGAGTAATCCCTTCATTTCTCGGGATAATGTGTGTCTTGTCTCTGTCATTGCTGGTGTTTTAGCTGCTGAAGGCTCTGAATAAGTCTAATGAGAGAGTGCTGGCCTTGGGCGCGTCCTTTAATGAGCAGGCCGACTCTCATCTCATTTGCGTGCAGACGGCAGATGGACAGTACCAGACCCAGGCCATCAGCATTCACAGCCAACCACGCAGAGGTGAGAGCGAATATCCGAACGCCAAAGTGAGGTTATAGACACAACTATAATATCTGTTGGCTCTTTTTAAATAATTAGTACATGAGCCCCTAAAACTATTTGGACACTTTTTGCACCTACAGCTGTAAAAGTGTACAAAAGTATCAAATTTAGTAGCATTTTTAAAACCTAATGAAAGTTTATGCTTGGCAGTGGTCAAAAAGAAATTACAAAACAACTTTTGGATTGATGCCTTCTTAAGATGTAGATTCAGACGGCAATTAAATTACAGTAGGTATTTGGCTGGGAATTTTTACACGGGTGGTGGGAGAAAAACAGACATTCTGGATTCGGACACCAATAAAATCACAGGCTTCCTCATGAGAAACAATTTGCATCTGAATAGGGCTAAGTGATGAACTACACTGGTGTTCACTCTGCTAGGACACTTGAGTGGCCATTTATTTCATTCATTCACTAAAATGTAGAGTTAAAAAATCACTTTAAATGTATTTAATATTATTATATTATTTTTTTAATATGACCCAAACAAAAGAGAAAATGCTAAGAAAAGTTTATGAATGTACACATGAAAACTGCATCAACAAAGGACGATACATTTCCTTAAATGCTCACTGGAGGGCGCTGTCTGGCAGTCTTGGAAAGCGCAGTCACTTTGAAAGTGTTCAGTTCACCCATTTGTTGTATTCATTGTTGACTGGATTTCTCTCACTGAATCTAAATCTTTGTTTCTATTCACCTTTCAGTCACTGGCTCGTGTTTTTTTGTGTTCAGTGGAGCACTCAAACCTTCATCAGGGTATTTGGCCAAGTCCAGCATTGTAGAAGGTTTTCATTTCTTTGTTTCATCAATAAGAACATTTCTGTTGTTTCTTGTTTCCCACTTCAACAGTGATTTAATGTTAATGCCTATCTTTCTATGTTTATCTAACTTGAATGTGTATGTCTAGAAGTTTAGGTGTGCATGTGCTAAGATTCCATGTGTCTGCTTATCATTACAGATGGTTTGATGGTGCAGGTAACCATGGAGACCATGGCAGAGTTACGCCGATCTCTACGGGACATGAAAGACTTCACAGTCACCTGTGGAAAAATCCACCCAGCAGAGAGGCAGGAATATGTGCACATTCAGTGGCAGGACGAAGAGCCACGCTTTAATAAAGGGTTAGAAACAAATATATATATATATAGCAGATTAAGTTTAAACCTATGCTGGTTTCCTCTCATTCTGTCCTATATCCACAGCATCATCAGCCCCATTGATGGGAAGTCTATGGAATCTCTCACAAACATCAAGACCCATCAGCGCTTAGAATACAAAGCCAATGGGAAGCTCATACGCTGGACAGAGGTAAACACTAAACTGGATTATGCACACAGAGTTTATCTTGTGTACTGTTTGTGTTTGTGTTTAAAAACGGGAAAAAAATCAGTTGGTTCACTCTGAGCAGAATCAGTATTTTAACGTTTCTGTTCACGCACTCCTTCTGTAACATTATCGTTCCGAAAACGGTTTGATTAGAAAAAATACTGGTTAATAATGTTAATTTTTTTAAATCTTTTTTTGGGCCTGTACTTTATACAAGAGTTGTGGGCAGTTGTGGCCTAATGGTTAGAGAGTCAGAATTGTAACCCGAAGGTCTCGGGTTTGAGTCTCAGTACCGGCAGGAAATCGAGGTAGGGGGAATGAGTGACCTTCGCTCTCTTCCACTCTCATTACCCACAACTCAGGTGCCCTTGAGCAGTGTTGGGGGTAACGCATTACAAGTAACTTGAGTTACGTAACTAGATTACTTTGTAAAGTAACGCATTACTTTTTCAATTTACAACAAAATATCTAAGTTACTTTTTCAAATAAGCAACGCAAGTTACTTTTTCACATTTACTGACTGACAGCTCTCCTGTCCTCATGTTGAGAGAAATAAAGTGCAGAGGTGTTGTGTGCGCTGTGTGAACATGCATTCCTCATTCAGCATTCCTCAAAATGAATAAAAGCAGTGAAATGCAATCTCAGAATTTTATGCAAACCTGTAATAATTAACTATATTAAAGTACACAAATATACTTTATATATTTAATCTCACTTTATTAACCAATGTCTGCTGACCTTCAATGATCTAATTCAACCATAGTAATAAACAAAAATTACTTTAGATTAGATTTAGAGTAAGAGTGTTGAACGTCCTTCTCCTGTATCTTATTCTTCTTTAATCCAGAATGGCAGCACAGCTGAAAAGGTTTGTTTGAGCTGCACCCTCTACTGTACAGGCATTTCCTTCAGCCTGAGGCTTATTCACTTATGGTCTGAAAGGGCCTTAACATTTGCCAAAAATAGAACTTTTTTTGTTTTTATTAAAAAACAAACAAGCAAGCCCAGCCCAGGTGAGAAAAAGTAACACAAAAGTAATGTAATGCATTACTTTTCATAAAAAGTAACTCAACAATACAATTAGTTACTTTTTCAGGGAGTAACGCAATATTGTAATGCATTACCTTTAAAAGTAACTTTCCCCAACAATGCCCTTGAGCAAGGCACCTAACCCCCAATCACTCCCCAGGCGCCGCAGCAAAAATGGCTGCCCACTGCTCCGGGTGTGTGTTCACGGTGTGCGTGTGTTCAAAACTCACTTTTGTGTGTGTGCACTTGGATAGTATGGGACACTATACTTGGCCACACGTCTTGAATAAGTACTGCGTTTTCTTTATTAAAAAAAAAACATTTTTGTAAAGGCTAGTGTTTTATGTATTTGAGGAGCAGAGAAGAGTGTCTTAGTCTGGTATTTGCCATTTAATCATAGCCAATACAGCCTGTGCATAGCCCTTCATCTTTTATACACAAGATTTTGGCCAAATGTATTAAACGACAGGAAAAACGAGAGCTACACTAAACTTTGTAACCTCCAAGTTGATGAAAACACAAGTAGTAGCAGTTCTGCACTTTTTTAAAACGCTCCACGCTGGACATTACGTGCCATTTATTTTAATTTAAATGTAACGCTTTAACGGTTGGTGACATATCCTCGTAAAAACTCATCCAAAAGATCCAAAAGCTAATATCAGCGCTTTGCCATTGCAACTTGACAACTGAGTGCATGCATTTCACACACGTTGGATGTGTCAGCATCACATTTGCATAGGCCAGGGGCCTACTATTTGAATTCATGATTAACAGTTCCAGTTGACCTAATTTATGCAGCCTAACGATCATTTAACGGATGTGAATTATAGAAATGTGATAATGTGTTATTTGTATGCCAGGTTAAAGAGATGTGTTTTTAATCTAGATTTAAACTGACAGAGTGTGTTTGCTTCCCGAACAAGGCTAGGAAGACTGTTCCAGAGTTTAGGTGCTAAATAAGAAAAGGATCTACCGCCTGCAGTTGATTTTGATATTCTAGGTATTATCAGCTGCCAGAAATTTGAGATTGCAATAGACGAGACAGACTATAATGCATTCTCAAGTACTAGGGAGCTAAACCATTTAGTGTTTTGTAAGTAATTAGCAAGATTTTAAAATGCATGCGATGTTTAATAGGGAGCCAGTGCAGTGTTGACAGAACCAGGCTCAAAACACCCTAAAGGCCCCAATATACTGGTGTGACATATTTTCTAACAAAATCAGGCCAAAAAGAAGTTCGTTTGGAGAAGTTCGCTCTGGTTGGTAAACACCTTCAAGCTACCATTGGTCCATGGCGATTACATAATAGGTAGGTGCGCTCTCCGCCCTCTTTACTTGGAAATCTTTTCTGGTTCATTTTCTCTGTTGAGTCCGTCAAGGTCAGATGTCGGTGAGTGAAAACATAAACACTGGAGATCTGCTTTATAGTAGAAATTGAAGTGTAATCCTAATTGAAAGCACCTACACTGTTTTTTTGTTTTTTTTTCATGTTTAATACTGTAAAGCTGTTTGGTTTAAAGCATTCTGTTGTATAAAGTGCTATAGAAATAAGCATGAAGTGACTTTACTTGTCTGGAGTGTCGAATTGCAGAGATCGTGCAAACATCCAAATTGCTATTAGCAGATGCTTTAACTCACCGTGGTCATTTTGGTGTGTTTATTTTGTTATTAAGAGAAAAGAGAGCAGCACATATTTACATATTTATCTAAACGTCACTCTCAGCAACATTGGGATATTTGCTAACAGTATATTGCTGCAAAGGTATTTCGAACTTCTTTTTACGCCTAAATGAAGAACGAAAAAGAACTTCACTGTAAGTATATCAGGGCTTTAACAATAACATAACAATTTAAAAAGGAAAAGGACCCTCTTCCTAAAAGGCAGCTATATATCTTAATGTATAAAGACCCATTTTATACTGTGACTAATAAAAATATTATATATGTAAAATATTATCTGGAATGGATAATATTTTGTTTCTATGTATTTGTTTGTTTGTTTGCTTGTTTATTTGTTATTAATATTAACATAAAATGTAATCAAAATCTACCTAACAAAATAATGTTAATTGTTAATTTGATTTATAGTTATGCTTTTGAAAACCACTTTCAACAATTGGTTAATTCATGTTTTAATGTCACAGGTGTTTTACTTGCTGAAAGACCAACATCCAAATGGTCTTAATAACCACACCAGCCATAACCGTCTAACAGAACGTCTTGCACGCGCGTTCTGCTTGGCACTGTGCCAGTCTCTCTGTTTGCTGAAAGAGGACGGCATGACTAAACTGGCACTGAGAGTAATTCTGGATGGGCAGAAGGTGAGATAGCGATAATGATGTTCACAGCTGTGATGCCAAAGATTCTTTTTTTACCCCCATTGTGCTATTTTATTATACACAGAAAACAATAAACCACTATATTATTATCAACAATATAGTTATTTAGTGTAAAAATGGTGTAAAATTATTATAAATTAAAATTGAAAAATTATAATTTTTTATTTTAAAGGGGTGGTTCATTATGATTTCACTTTTTTAACTTTAGTTAGTGTGTAATGTTTCTGTTAGAGCATAAACAACACCTGCAAAGTTACGATGCTCAAAGTTCAATGCAAAGGGAGATATTTTCTTTTACAGCTTTTTAAGGACTACAACAAATGGCTGGTAGGGACTACACCGAGCTTCTTTCTGGGTTGGTGACATCACAAACCCCAAAATTTACATAAACCCTGCCCCCGGGAACACGCAACAAAGGGGGTGAGGCCATGTTGGGCTGCTTTAGAGAAGAGGAAGAGTGCTTCACAGGACTGCTTCACAAACGAGGGTCAATTCAACGCTGGTTTTGCACAAAAGATTAACATGGCAGCACATGCTAGTCGATGAGTTGAATCAACTCCACAGCAACTACATAAATTTATCCACTAACCATTCAGAAACATCCAGTTGCATTCTAAAAGTTGTAACTTCTTCCCGAGTCTCTCCATCAGTGTCCGACTCCGGTTTGAACAATGTAAGGCTGAACACCGTTACTGAGCATCGACATTTTGACTGCGTGAGATTCTCCAGCTTTGTTGTTGTTGAGCAACCAAAGCGTGAGCTGTTAAAGCCCCACCCTCTTCTGGAAAGTGGGCTGGGAGCAGCAGCTCATTTGCATTTAAAGCGACACACACAAAAACGACGTGTTTTTGCTCACATCCAAATAGGGGCAAATTTGACAAGCTATAATAAATGATCTGTAGCGTATTTTGAGCTGAAACTTCATTCTGGGGAAACACATTCTGGGGAAACACATTCTGGGGACACCAGAGACTTATATTACATCTTGTAAAAGCATTATAGGTCCCCTTTAATTTATAATATTTTTAACCATTTTTACATTAAATAAATATATTGTTATTGTTGATAATTAATCATTTTTATTTACAGATTTTCTGCCCTCATTCTTCAAAAAAAAATAATTTCTTTTCATATACTGTATCTTATCTATTGACTTTTCAGTCTGCTAGTTAACTACCAGTTATGTCATTTTTATTACTCCTTTATGCATGTACCCAGAACTATATTTTCAATCTTAGATTCAATCTCAGATTCAAGATGTACACTTTCAGTTCTTTTAATTACTGTTGTTCAGTATTGTGTAAGGGCAGGTCAGGAGTGTAGCATGTGAGTATGACGTGCCTGATAGTCTGCCCACAGACGCCAGTGTTCTGCTTTATTTAAATAGTGCTGTATTTTGATTAGATCTCTAGGGTTTTGAACAAAGGTCGACATCAAAGGAGAAAAGTTATCTTATGTCTTTTCTTTAATCTTTCAGATGGAGTTCTTGGCAGGCAGTAACGGTCAGCGCCTTCCAGCACCGTACCATGACTGTCTTAACCAATCATTAACATCCGTGGTGCAGAGTAACTCTCAGTACCAGGGTCTCGCCGCTTGCCAGCTGGAGCTCATCTTCTATATTCTTGAGGATACGGCATAGAGACGGACCACACCACTGTCACATGTGCCAATACTCCCAGAAACCTCCTGAGCATAACCTTTGAGTTCAGTATAATTTGAGAGTGGAATGTAGTAGACGTCCCCATGGGGCAGCTTATTTTAGAAGTTTATTCAATACCATACTGCTCACTGTGAAAGGGTCTGGGGTTACGACATGAAATGGCTTTAAAAACTACTAACATTTCTCAGTCATCACTAGAGGTCGACTGATATATCATTTTTGCTGATTGATCAACACCAGTAGTAGCTCTTGCAACTATTATATAATGGGAAAAATGAACACTGATAGTTCACTAGGTACCACAAGGTTCTTATGGAAGCGCATTTCCATTTCAAAGTTAAAAAAAAAAAAAATGTAATTGCTACTTTATTTCTCGTAATCGCATCCTCAGATCGGGCTATTGCAACTAATTGCAAAATTCTCTTAATTGTGACTTTATATCTCACAGTTGCAACTTTATTTCTCGTAATTGTAACTATATCTCACAGCTGTGACTTATCTCATATATGTGACATTTTCTTGTAATTGCAGCTTCATATCTCACTATTGTGACCATTTGTCATAAACTTCATATCTCATAATTGCAACGTTTATTACTCATAATTGTGACCTCATATCACGTTCTTGCGTCTATTTGTGACTTTCGTAATTATGACTTTATTTCTTGTAATTGTAACTTTATATCTCACGTGTGCGACTATTTCTTGTAATTGCAGCTTTCTGTTGTCACCATCTCATAATTATGACTTTATTTCCACCCGCAGTAAAAAAAGAAAAAAATAATTGCGAACTTGTATCTCGCTATTGCTATATTTGTCTTAATCATGACTTTATCTCACAGTAGCAACTTTATTGTAATTTTGACTCATCAAAATTGCATTCAAATCTCACATTTGTGACTATTTCTAATAATTGCAATAATTTCTAAATTGCAAATTCATATCTCACAATTGTGTATGAATTTCTTTCTTCTACTGAACACAAAAGAAGATATTTTGAAGAATGTCTGTAACCAAACAGTTGATGGGCCTCATTGATTTCCATAGAAGGAAAAAAATACTATATAAGTCAATGGGGTCCATCAGCTGTTTGGTTACCCATATTCTTCAAAATATCTTTTTTTGTGTTCAGCAGAAGAAAGAAATTCATACAGGTTTGGAACAACTTGAGGGTGAGTAAATAATGACAGAATTTTCATTTTTGGGTGAACTATCCCTTTAAACTTTAAGGGTTAGTTCACCCAAAAATGAAAATTATGTCATTAATTACTCACCCTCATGTCGTTCCACACCCGTAAGAACTTCGTTCATCTTCAGAACACAAATTAAGATATTTTTCATAAAATCCAATGGCTCAGTGAGGCCTGCATCACCAGCAAGACAATTAACACTTTCGATGCCCAGAAAAGTACTAAAGACGTATTTAAAACAGTTCATGTGACTACAGTGGTTCAACCTTAATGTTATGAAGCGGCGAGAATACTTTTTGTTCGCCAAAAAAAACCCAAAATAACGTCTATATTTAACAATATCTAATGATGGGCGATCTCAAAACACTGCTTCATGAAGCTTCGAAGCTTAACGAATCTTTTGTTTCCGAATCAGTGGTTCGGAGAGTGAAAGTCACGTGATTTTAGTAAACGAGGCTTCGTTACATCATAAGTGTTTCGAAATTTCAATAGTTCCCCTGACTTTGGCAGTTTGATTCACGCTCCGAACCACTGATTCGTAACGAAAGATTCGTTAAGCTTCGAAGCTTCATGAAGCGGTGTTTTGAAGTCGCCCATCACTAGATATTGTTGAATAAAGTCATTATTTTGTTTTTTTAGCGCACAAAAAGTATTCCCATCGCTTTACAATATTAAGGTTGAACCACTGTAGTCACATGAACTGTTTTAAATACGTCTTTAGTAGCTTTCTGGGCAATGTAAGTGTTAATTGTCTTGCTGGCAATGCAGGCCTCACTTGGCCATCAGATTTTATGAAAAATATCTTAATTTGTATTCTGAAGATGAACGAAGGTCTTACGGGTGTGGAACGACACGAGGGCGAGTAATAAATGACAGAATTTTCATTTTTGGGTGAACTAACCCTTTAAGTACTAACAGTACTGACTTCAGCCAGTCAGTAATTATACTGCTTGAAGTTATTATTCACATTCATTCACAACAGATTTAAAACAAAAAAGACACAAACTAACTAAAAATGTTAATGTTTCCTTTCAATATTTTGATTTCTTAGTTGCGTATCAGCAAAATCTATTGTCGGTCGACCTCTAGTCATCACAAACTGATCATCTGTGACAAATTGAAGTAGCTATCTGTAGTTTGTTCTATAGTCTGGACTCCTTCTAGAGACCTCGGCTTGATCAGAGAAAGGATTTGAAACCTAAGGTCAGACTCCGGTTTAAAACATGGTGACAAATGAGGACCAAAGTGTGACACGACTCTTTATTAGAATATCCTGATATTGGAGAGAGACTTAGTTTCCTCTTTTCCTGAATCTTCAGTCTTCCACATGTAGAACTCATTTGTAGCCATGGCAATCTCTGTTGTACTTCCCGATATAGGCGTGAGGATGACATCCTCCTGAGTCACTGTACAAATCCCATGTAACGCCCTGTTCTCCCAGCTTGCCGAGAGGAGCGCCCTGAACTCTGCCCTACATTAACGCACACCTGCTGGGGAAAAAAAGACGGAAGGAATTTAGCCAAACAAAGGCGACGCTTGGATAAACAGGAGTGCGGATTATACGCACAAACTCTTGTGCACTGTGAGCTTGAAGTCATTTGTTCCTACACGACCTTGTTGAGCTTTGTTCTGGCCTTCTCCCTCGCACACATACGGCGTAGGACGCTTGCCCATCTGGTCTTCCTCTGTTGCTTTTCAAGGAACTGAATGGACTTTTTGTTTACATGAACATGCTGCACATACTCGAGATGACAATTGCAGATTATGAAGGAGAAGTTCAACATGCACACACTGCATTTCTTTATAAATCACATCCGATGGAAGCCAACCGACTGCCCTCAAATGGCCGATCAAATCTAAAACACGAGCGCGAATGTCCCGAGGTACTCCTGCATTTATGTAGATGACAAAATGTTATACAAAAAGTATTTTAATATGTCAACCATTTGCACTGGAGATGCCAAATACCATGTCGTAATGTCAGCTGGAATTGTAGGTCAAATTCCTTTGACCTGCACTGATTTTATTCAAGGAGGAACTACAGTGTGCCATCAAACAGCATAACTTAACATGAAATAAACAGATAACAGTGTATTTTAAAATGGAGTTTATTTTTTTTTTTTTTGTATTTATTTCAATAGTAACAATATTTTTTTACTGTATCAATCCCGTTAGTTTATGTGGTAAAACTATTTACAGGTGTAATTCAAATTTACTGATGCTGACTGTACAGTGTCTGCTATTGGGGGAGTATGAAAGACACGCAGATGTATGCGTGTGTGTGTGTGTTTGTGCCCATCCGTGAATTCGCTCAGTTTAAATGAACGTCATGAGCAACATCAGCGGAGGATGCATCCAGTCAGTACTCTTCCTCTTCTCTTCATACATTTTGCTCAATAATTATTCTTTAGATTAATTTATGACAAAAAAAAAATATACAAACGGGGTCAAAAGCATTCATATCCCCATGTACTTATTTAATGTACACATTAAAAAGAACAAGATTTGAAAATGAAAAGTCCCAAAACACTCTTTGGACTCCATAGTGCCATAGTGCAGGTTCTCCTGGTCATCCGTTTTGGGCCTTCTCCTGAGCTCTCAGGCTTTCTTCATCTTTCCGTTGAGAGTGCTTCCATTCTCGTGGTGTTTCTTCCCCTTGCTCTGGCCGTTTTCATGTACGCCGTGGCCGTTTGAAACTACTGACGAGCCGTTGGCCACTGTGGTTGATCCATTAGCCTTGCCGTTCTGGGCGAGGTGTTGGGTGTTCTTCGGTAGCCTCTTGCCCTTCACGTACGCCTGGTACCAGAAGTTAGAGAACAGCACGAAGAAGAAGGTTCCGTACATCCAGATGAGGTGAATGAACAGAGGCACCTGGTAGTCGCAGCTCTTCATGAAGTACCACTGGGTTACATGAAGAGACACCAACACAAACTGAATCTGTAGAGAAGAGTAAGAAAGACTGAGTTTCTGGTATAGTTTGAGACATCTTTAAAAGGGATAGTTTGTGGAACACAAAAGAAAACATTTTGAATATTTATGCAGCTCTTTCCATAAAACAACAGTTCACAGTGACAATGCCTATGAAAAAAAAAAAAAAAAAAAAAATTCTCTCTCACTCTCTCAATAAGAAAAATAATTCAAATATTTAAAGGGATAGTTCACCCAAAAATTAAATTTCTATCATCATTTACTCACCCTCAAGTTATTCCAAACCTGTATGAATTTCTTTCTTCTGTTGAACACAGAAGATATTTTGATATTTTGAAGAATGCCAGTAACCAAAAAGTTGATGGGCCCCATTGTCTTCAATAGTATTTTTTTCCATACTATGGAAGTCATTGGGGTCCATCAACTGTCTGGTTACCAATATTCTTCAAAATATCTTCTTCTGTGTTCCACAGAAGAAAGAAACTCATACAGGTTTGGAACAACTTGGGTTAGTTCACCCATTCTGTCATCATTTACTCACCCTCATGCCGTTCCATACCTGTAAGACCTTCGTTCATCTTCGTAACACAAATGAAGATCTTTTTGATGAAATCTGAGAGCTTTCTTTCCCTCTATAGACAGCTACATAATTACGACTTTGATGCTTCAAAAAGTTCATAAAGAGATCGTAAAACTAATCCATATGAATTGAGCGGTTTAGTCCAAATTTTTTGAAGAGACTTGATAGCTTTATATGGTGAACAGATTGAATTTAGGCTTTTATTCACATATAAACATTGATCAGTGAACAAACATAAGCTCAACAGAAACTACTTGACGCGCGAGTACAAACCTCTTCCAGAAGCTCAAACTGCGTAACACACGAGAACGAACCTCAATGGTTCTCGCATGCGTCAAGCAAACCTGCTTGAGCGTTTACATAACTGATGTGTGAGTTGATGAATGTTTATATGTGAATAAAAGCCTAAATTAAATGTTCATCATATAAAGCGATCGAGTCTCTTCAGAAAATTTTGACTAAACCACTCAATTCATTTGGATTAGTTTTACGATCTCTTTATGAACTTTTTGAAGCTTCAAAGTTTTAGTTGCGTAGGCTGTCTATGGAGGGACAGAAAGCTCTCAGATTTCATTAAAAAGATCTTCATTTGTGTTCCGAAGATGAACGAAAGTTGTACAGGTTTGGAACGACATGAGGGTGAGTAATTAATGACAGAGTTTTCATTTTTGGGTGAACTAACCCTTTAAAGGTGAACTAAACCTTTAAGTCCTTCACTGCTTTTCTTCCCATCCAGTGAGCTGTTAAATGAATTTGTGAATTGGATCAACCGATTTACTTCAAAGAATCTGATTAATGAATCGTTCTTTTATCTCTGACCTGGTTCTCAAGTTCAACTCACTGACTCAGTGATCAGGTTGAAGTGTTTACTGAGTTAACAGCTCACTTGAGTGGATTATCAGCAAATAATTACTTAAATTTCTGTTAGTTTCTTACAACTTCGGAAGCCTTGGAATATTTATTTATTTACACCATGTCAGCAACAAGGCTATTTTCATGGCGAAAACAGAATAAACAACGAAATTCATACAATTAACAAAACTATATAAGATATTTCATATTAATACAAGATAGAAATTCTAAAATACATTCAGGTGATGAAGCCTTGGAATAAGTTGAATAGACCATTTTTATGGGCCATTTTGAAGCTTTATAGTCATGGTCACTACAAACGGTCACTGTATTTTGAAGAGTCTTGAAATATATCCTTTTGGCGTTTTGTGTAACAAAACATGAAGGTGAATAAATAATGACAAATTTTGGGGTGAACGATCCCTTCAACATTACCACAGGCGAATTTTATACTGCTCTACAAATCAAATAAACATACCAGCTGAATTGCAGTCATGTATTTCTTCCACCAGAGGAACTTCTGGAAGCGAGGTCCGGCAGCAGAAAGGCCATAGTAGGAGTACATGATCACATGGACACAAGAGTTGATCATGGCATGGAAGGAGCCCATTCCACCTGCAAGAAACATTGCAGTGAGTTTTAAATGCAAGTCACATAAGCTACAAGCAGTATAACAACAAAAACAGACTCTGATGACCACCAACACAAAGAGCTTTATTTACAAGAACCATTAGAACATGCAAAAGTTATTGGCTTGTGGAAAAGCAAGTCTGACTGGAATAGAAATTTGTCAGGGTCCATTAACAGGTCTCGTCAACTGAAACCACATGTGCCTATCATGTAAATATCTGCTGACTGACCCAGATGGGAAGGTGGATTGACTCACCTGGCGCATAGCTCACGCCCCACCACCACGTCCAGGGCATGAAGGAATGGTGGAAGATGTGCAGGAAGGTAATCTGACTGTGTTTCTTACGCAGCACAAAAAACACCTAAGCAAAGACAACAATACACCATTCATCACTACAAGAACCAACCTGCTTTTTATAACTAGTTTAAAATCAGAAGTTTTGGAATAGCGTATTCAAATCTTACCGTGTCCATAAGCTCAATGAACTTTGAAAACAGAAATAACCAGGCGACTCTTGCCATCTGTGAAGAAAAGACATCTTTAATATGGAGAATTTGACTATAATTTGATTATATATGCACAAACTGCAGTAATATTTGAGTATATTACAGGAAATTGAATGCAAATCTTACTCTGAGTCCTTGAGGGCTGTTTGAATAATCACATGGGTCACACCTCCACGTGTATCCCGTTGCCCACCCCGACATCAAGAACTACACATCAAGTAAAGATGAATAAGTATATGAATTTATCTTCAGGAACTGGTTGTGAGCAGCAATTCAAACACACAATCGTCTCCATAATGAATAAAATATAACACGCCTCTCTCGAGTCGATGCAGACAAACAAACAAGTGTAAACAAGTTCAAACACATCTGCGTGGTCACACCACCTAGCAGAATAAATATCTCTTGATTCTCACCTCATATACTATATATGCAGAGAGGACAACCAAGGACAGGTTGTAAATGATCATAGCTTCTTTCAACTGGTAGGGTTTGCGGTTGGCCATAAACTTAGGGCCGGCGTACAGTACAAAGAAAAGATAAGCAAGCAGAATAGCAGTCATACTGACAGGACTCTCCATTAGGAGGTAATCCTTCAACCTTGGGTCTAGAAGGAGAGAGAAAAACACAAAAACACAGCTCTTTTATGTATAGCAACAGCTAATTTAGATATTTCACAAAAAAAAAAAAAAAAAAAAGAGATTAAATTTTATTCAAATATTATAATTGGATGGATTTCCCCAAACACACATTTGACCGTTATGAATTAGTGATGGAGAAATCTATTGACAGCCTTGTAAATGCATAAACTATTTCTGATTTAAATTGAGTATATTGTGTAAAATACATTTTAATTCCAGAATATTTTGTGTACATGCTCTTAAATGGATACTAGCAGCTTACTAGCTAGAAGCATTAGCATCTACTTGTTTTAAATGGATAGTTCAACCAAAAATTAAAATTCTGTCATCATTTACTCACCCTCAAGTTGTTCCATACCTGTATGAGTTTCTTTCTTCTGTTGAAAACAAAAGAAGATATTTTAAAGAGTGTTTGTAGCCAAACAGTTGATGGCACCCACTGACTTCCATAGTAGGAAAAAAAAAAATACTATGGAAGTCAATGGGTACCATCGACTGTATACCAACATACTTTAAAATACTTTAAAACTTCTTTTGTGTTCAACAGAAGAAAGAAACTCATACAGGTTTGGAACAACATGAGGGTGAGTGAATGATGAGAGAATTTTCATTTTTGGGTGAACTATCCCTTTAAAACAAGTAGATGCTAATGCTTCTAGCTAGTAAGCTGCTTTCCGTTCTGAAATGTGTCAGACTGCAACTCATAACACTGTTCAATTTGTTGCTTCTACTACAGTCAGTTTCATTTTCACATCTAATAACATGGCAGAAAAACAGTTTAGAAATCTTGTTGAACATGTTGCAATTTTATTAGCTATTTCAGCTAGCATTTGTTATCAACTTGTATCGTGTAAAATCAGAATTTATCAGAATAAAGTATCAGAATTTACAGCATGAGAAAATAAGGAAAAACTTGACCGAGACTCTATACAGTTTTTTTTTTTAAGTGTTTTTTCCCCCCCCAAAAAACGAAATCTCTTCAAGGATTAGTTCACCCAAAAATGAAGATTCTGTCATTAATTACTCACCCTCATGTCATTCCACGCTCGTACGACCTTTGTTCATCTTCGGAACACAAATTATGATATTTTTCATAAAATCCAATAGCTCAGTGAGGCCTGCATTGCCAGCAAGACAATTAACGCTTTCAATGCCCAGAAAGCTACTAAAGATATATTTAAAACAGTCCATGTGACTACAGAGGTTCAACCTTAATGTTATGAAGCGATGAGAATACTTTTTGTTTGCCAAAAAAACAAAATAACGACTTTATTCAATAATATCTAGTGATGGGCGATTTCAAAACACTGCTTCATGAAGCTTTACGAATATTTTGTTTCGAATCTGGTTCGGAGCGTGTATCAAACTGCCAAAGTCACGCCCCCCAGTGGTGAACCACTGAAATTTCGAAACATGTTTTACCTCGTTTACTGAAATCACGTAACTTTGGCAGTTTGATACACGCTCCGAACCACTGATTCGAAACAAAAGATTCGTAAAGCTTCATGAAGCAGTGTTTTGAAATCGCCCATCACTAGATATTGTTAAAGTCATTATTTTGTTTTTTTGGCGCACAAAAAGTATTCTGGTTGCTTCATAACATTAAGGTTGAACCACTGTTGTCACATGGACTGTTTTAAATATGTTTTTAGTAGCTTTCTGGGCATTGAAAGTGTTAATTGTCTTGCTGGCAATGCAGGCCTCACTGAGCCATCGGATTTTATGAAAAATATCTTAATTTGTGTTCCGAAGATGAACGAAGGTCTTACGGGTGTGGAACGACATGAGGGTGAGTAATTAATGACAGAATTTTCATTTTTGGGTGAACTATCCCTTTCAGTTGTCTGAGGCCACACACACATTGTTTTATGGAACCCATTCAATATATGAATATATACTTCTGCTGCTGCTACTACTACTACTATTAATTAGGGCTGGACGATTATGACCTCATATCAAAACCTCGATTAATTGAACATTTTACCTCGATTACGATTAATGAACGATTATTTTGTTTCTGGGTTGTTGTTTTGTTTTGTTTTTTTGCCCTCATAGTTCACTTACAAGGTTAGTACTGTAAATATGTTTGACTATTAAAGGTGGGATATTTTTTCCTATTGAAAGAGTTATCTGACATGACATAGCTCATTTTCAGCAGTTATTTTATCTATGGTTCGTAACATTTCTTACAGATTTCTGCTCGTTGTAAATCAGATAAAGATAAATTAGCACAGTACCAGTACGTAATTTGAGCGATTGCATTTGTGAATTAGTCATACCGTCTCTCTATTAATTGTGAAGCTGTGGGTTGTAAATAGTTACTTCAAAACTAGAAAAATATATGCTATAATAAGTTTTGAGTTTCTAAGCTACTTTAGTGATAAATCACAGGACAGCGCTGACAACTAGTTTCTGCGTTCCTCTCTGTGCGCGCGATCTTCACATTTTGTGAAGTGTTTATGCCACAATGCAGCTGCGCGAGCACGGTAGCTCGATATAATAATACACATCCGATCGTCTAAATCGCTTGAATGTCCAAACTGGCAAACCTTAAACACATACAACTGACAAGGCTTAGTGAAGACGCAAGGCTCACCGTCTCTGTGTGTTGACTCGGTGTTCACCTGCGTGTTGACTGGACGGGGCGGAGTCACGTGGCTACACACGCGGTAGTATGTTTTTAAGTAGGAAGTATTAACAGGATTAAAAAAACGAAATAAACGACATGGGAAAATTACGTTGGTTAGAGGTTCTGAATTTCGGTTTCGATTACTTTTCGATTAATCGTCCAGCCCTAATATTAATTATTATTAAATATTTTTATTTTATTAAATAAGAATTAAACAATTACAGTAATAATAATATTGTACCGTAAAGTTAAAAAAAAAAAATCAATAATATTCAATATATACACTAATAATAATCAGATATTGGATCATTTTATTTTATAGAACAACAGTAAAATTACAAAACTAATTCAAGTATGCATTCCTAGTATAGTAGCTAATATAAGATGAAGCCAAAGGAAAAAAAAAAAAAAAAAAAAAGTCACATCGGTTGACCATTAGTCTGAATAAAACAAATTCAGATTATTTCAGGACAACTTAATGTATCTATGGGATCATTTCATGAACATGCATTTTTACCTCTTCCTGCTAAGAGGCTTTCATAGACCTCCAGTACTCTGTCTTTCACCATCTCCAGCATTTTCACTGACGTCAGCTTCACGTTTGACTACACAAAAGCACCTGTGAGGACAAAACAGAGATGTTGTCAGTCCAGAGTATAATGTCACATGGCACAAAACATGCATGAATGCAGATTGCATGAGTGTGATTCCTCAGTCAGTACTTGATCTCCACAATGGGTTTTCTACCAGCAGTCTTATTGAGTTAAATGGCAACCAAAAAATGCAGTTAGTGTTTGGGAGGGAATGAATAAATTCACTGCATCAGGTGATCTTAGCAGCTGAGCTAGTAAAAATGAAAGACCTTGAACCACACACTGGAAACATGTGATGTTAATCTCGTGTCCATTTAACATCCTCTAGCCAGAATGCTCTCTTACCAATGTGAATTAAAAGAAACACTTACTCGACTTCTACTATAGTTCATTAAAAAAAAAAAATTACACGTATTGTGTCAGAATTAATCACTTAAAACAGTTGGAAAGCAAAACATTTTATTTCATTTTATTCCTGATTCGATTTCTCCGTTTATTCCAAATTCTGTTTCATTGTCACTTTCCGTCTGCCTCTTTCCCTCGTCCATGCATTCTTTTTCCTCTTGGCTGCTATGGTCTGATGTTGGGAGGCGTGACCACAACAGGGAGTGGAACGGCACAAGTGAGGTCATGCTTCCCTCATCTTAACCTTCATGAAACGCTCGGTCACCTCCACCATGAATGCGTCAATGCTTGAGCTTCGACACAAACGCTCATGGATTTATACAGCTGACTACACAGAGAGAGGAAGCGGAGTCTGATCTTATCACAGATCTGTGCCCCAACTGATCTCTGGGCAAACACAGGAGGAGTTCAGGTGTGTCGCACACTTCGGTTTGAAGTCTTTATTTTTAATAGAACAAAGAACTTCCTAAAGAAAGTACAAAGACACAAAACACTACAGCAAACTCACTACATTCTGGGTTTATTCACTAACCAAATGTTAAATATTAATAAATGCAGTGACAAAAGGTCTAAAAATTCACCTTGGCTCTGCTGCACTGAATGGGCATCTCATTATATGGTAATAATATAATATATAAGTTTTAATCCATAAAATATATATATATTTTTTTTTTTTATTTTTTTTTTTTAGGGCTGTCAAAAGATTAATTGCATCCAAAATAAAAGTTTGTTTACATAATATGTGCGTGTACCATGTATAATTATTATGTATATATAAATACACATTCATGTATATATTTATGAAATATTTGGATGTATATATTTAATTAATTTATATTATATATATATATTTTATGTATAAATAACAGATTTTTCTTAAATACATATAAATGTGTGTATTTATATATACATAATTATACACAGTACACACACATATATATATATACACACACACACACACACATATACACACACACACACAATTAAAAATACAAAAAATATAAATATATTTAACAAAATATATGAAGTATTTATATAGTACTGTGCAAAAACTGCACAAAAAATGGTTTTTGCTGTAGTGTGTCAGTAGGAAATGTCAGTTTACATTTCCAATCATTACTTTTGCCTTCGATTGTAATAATCCAGCGAGATTTCTGTATGCACAAGGAGTCTAACAGAAGGTATGCTCCACACAGAGATCTTATCTCACCATCATCGAGTCTGCGATTACATGAAGAAACAGAAAAAACTGAAACAGTCTAAAGAACTGCGGCAACATCTCTAAGACACGTGAAGAAACCTACCTGCAAAGCTACCTGAAAAACTATGTGCAAGTGTACCTAGGACAAAAGCTGTTTTAACGCAAAGGGTGGTCACACCAAATATTGATTTGATTTAGTTAATTTATGACATTGAGTCTATTTATTTAGTCTATTTATTGCATTATTTTTTGAAATCCTCCTCACTACTTTAGGCTCAAATGTAATACACAGACACATTCAGTAGTCATGTGTATGAAGATATTTTTTATAACCGTATATTTAGATAAGATTAGCAGTAAATTACTCATTTACAGCCTGGTGATACAATGATGTGCCCGTATCAGCTGGGAAATATATGACCCAACGACTCCACTATCCTTCTGATAACATATATACACAGACTAGCTCTCATTGGCCAAAATAATGATGTCATCTAAAGGGAAACTATAGCAACAAGAGGGAACAATGTATAAAGGCTCAATAAATGCTGTCTTTACCTTCCGAAGGCTCCGCTCACATGAATAAACAGCTCTGCCTTCCCGCCACCCAACATCTGCTCAAAAGCAACGATGGAAACTTCTCTTAAATAGCACCCAACAAGTTCAGAGTGAAAACTGACAAACCCAGACAGGTTCTCTCACATATTCTCTGTGTAGATCCCTGGATTGGGGAACACAGATGTCATTTGAGATGCTAGTGATTAGAGGGAGAGCCGTGGGCCATCAAGCACATTCACAGACTGAAGGGCTGATCAGAATCATGGACCATGTTACGTCACACACAGAGATGTTCGTAAGAAATGCACCGTGACCTTCAGGTTAAACTGCTTTCTGGAGACTATGTGACTGTGAAAAGGTGATAAAATTCCTTTGCTTTGTGAGGAAAATCTAAGAATTCAAACTACTGCATCATATTGACCAGCAAATGAAAGTCAGGAGACCCGAGATAAGATTAGTGCAACACTAAGTTTAGGAAAAGGAAACGCAGACTGAATGTACACACGAATGCATGTGAACTGACCGACTGTTATCAGAAATATTCCTTCCTTTCAGACTTTGTATAATATAAATTCATATAAAAAAAAGCTCATTGAAGTTTTCACAATAGTCAAGAATTAGCGGGAGTTTATCATCTCAGAACAAGCCTTCCGGCCAGGAGTGATAGATGTTGAAAATTCAGTTCACATAAACTTGTACCATCTTGTTCTAAAGCAGATCAGTTAACGATAAGATGCACATGGAGGAATGGAATATGGTGCAAACTAGTTTTTGAACACAGAAAGTGATGTCATCCTCGTGTACACAATCAAAACGCATGAAGCGACTAAGTGTGGTCCAGTGTGGTCTTGTACGTTTGAACCCTGAGATTTACGGAAAAAAACCATGAATGCAAGCAGTGTCTGATCACGGTTGCCAATGTGGGGGAAATCTAATTGTGCGAGATATGAGAGGCATCTGTAAGACGTCTCAGGATTGTCAATGGCTGTGTGGATGTATTGTGAGGTTTTGGCATGGCTGTTGGAACACATGCCTCAAGAACTAAATACTCCAACAGTGGAAACTCATGGAAGCCACATCTAGACACACAAAAGAGCTTTGACTTGACCAGGTCTAATTGGTGTTTATGTTTCAGTGGGTTGTATTTGGATTTTCCTCTGGATTGACTGTCCTGATAAAACTTTAAGCAGTCATTTTCTAGGAAGGGATGCAAACTTCAGAATGACAACACTATGAGTGTGTGGCCATGATGTTAGTAAACTCAGGGTTAGTAAACCTCTAATTTACAGAAGAAAAAGTCAGTTTTAAGAATTCTGTGAAAGGTGTGAATGTGTCTTCACCAGAAAGTTCTTCTATGGATTTTTTAGTAATACTGGAATAAAAACGTGCAGCAATACTCAGTAGACATGAAGTAATTGGAAAATGGATATAATGTTTTACAAAAAACAAGTTTGTCTGAAAACATTCTTCTAATGTTATTCTCTAGGGGTGTGATGAGATCTCGTGCCACGAGATCTTACGATATTAAAACATGACGACATCTCTTGCAAGGTGAAAAGCTGTCTCACGATAACAGCATATTAAAACCATTTAAAAATCATAATATAGCATAGTGCTATTGTTAAATCACAAATGCTGCGATTTAACTAAATAAATATATGCGCTGCACATGCTATATGTTGTACATTCGTCCCGAACCTTCACAGTACAGACGTTACAGTTCGGTGCATGCAGTCAGATGACGAATACAGTCAGTCACACTCCAATCCAGAAGGGGGCATGCGTGGTAATGCAACACTGTTTGCTAACCGCCACAACAGGAAAAAGCACAGGAGGAGAACAGACGAACTATGCATAGATATGTTTACGTGTAATCTCTCAACCAGTTTCAACCGGGGAAAGAGAGCAATAAAACAGCTTGAGAATAATATCTCATGTAGCATTACATTTACCTCAGGCAAGTCATTTACTGTCCAAAGCATATAAGTTCACTAGAGAAACAAACTCTTGAGGGGAGCATTTCACTAAATATGCATTATATTAGCTTATTTATTCATTATATTTACTCTACCTGTTAGTAATGTCTTAATTATTTAATATATGTTTAAATAAATGTGTCATGAAAACAAATTATGACAGTAACTGTGTAAATGATTATATTTCAAAAATGAATTGGAGTAGAAAAATCATTGAAATTTTCTTTTTAATAATTAGATTTAGATGTAGATACAAAACCAGCCTTATGTGCAATTTACACAATTTACATTAATTTATATTAATAAATTTATTAATTAAATTAAATTAATGTAATTTATATTACATTAATTTATATTAATAAAAATTAATATATATATTGATTAAAATAAATAGCAACTGAATAAAATAGTTTGGGCTCTGTTGTCAATTGTAACCTTTAATATTATAGTGATGTGCAAGTAAGGGCTCCCTGTGTATAGTTTACAGCATTAGCTGAGACTTTTATCCTTAAGAAAATGTTAATTATAATTGAATTTATTTAAAGAGAAGAGACAATTTGTTCAATAATCCACTTTTAATAAAAACAACAAAAAAAGAAGCAATTTTGTGTTTAGTTTTCTCCCCCCTGCTGTATTGAACCCGTACCGAACAGTGACTTCAATACTGAGGCAAGTACCGAACCTTCAGTTTTGTGTACCGTTACACCCCTAGCTGCAGGTGAAGCTTTAGTTACATGCAGGTTACGTGTTTCTCAGAACGGCTCTGTTCACAGTAAATGCTGCTCCACACAAACTCAGTCTCTGCATTTGCTGTTTGTTTGGGATTCCAATAACGTTCATTTAAAAACGCATATAAAGTCTGATGAACTATAGAGAAGTTTTAGGCTGTTATCATATACATGCGTGGAGCGCGTCTCAACAGCTCGTTTAACGAACTCCATCTCTACATATGCTGAGAGTTTGGGTTGCTTATAATGTTTATCTGGGAACGCTACATGCGCCATTTCACCAGATTTGTAACGTAAATCATTACAAGCCTACGCCAACACAGGAAAATACATCAATATGTTTCTAAATATCAGGGCTGGGACGATACATCAATTCTCAATCGATCCTGATATTTTCTCTCTCTAATCAATTCTGAGCTTAGTTTTAACAGCAGATGGCGCTCTAGGCTAGTTTTCAACCACACACTCTCAAATGCTCACGAAGAAGACTGCTGGACAGCGCTTGTGCGTTCGGCGAGTCATGTAAGTGGGCAGAATGCTTTTATGATGCGAGATTTGTAATTCGCTTTAACCTTTTCGAACTTTATGAATGATTATTTAAGGTTTAAGTGGTGTATGTAAAGGAACTGGAAGCAGGCAGTGTACGAGTGTTTCTAAAGCAAGTATAGTAGTGCCATCTGCTGTTTAAAAACTAAGCTCAGAATCGATTCGAGAGAGAATCGCGATACATCGGAAAATATAAAAATCGCTCTAGATTCTTCATATTGCGACTCGATATTCGATGTATTGTCCCAGCCCTACTAAATATGCACATTGTTGTTCATTGCGATTTCAAAATAAGAGTTTGAACCCTCACTTTGAGTTTGCATGTTTTGATGTCCACATGTTCTTGTTTGAGAAAATACAGTGACTGTACTATTTCTATTGTAAAGAAATGGCCAAATATTAAAGATTAAGTGGAAATTTGAATTAAATGTTGTTTGGCCAATATTAAGCAAGTATTTGATCATGCTGTAAAGTGTAACAACAACAAATCACCAGGCCTTTGGCACCCCATGCAGGCATTTGTTATAATACATAATGTACATAATTAGGTTTATATTATGTATTTAACTATGTATTTTAACAGTGCTTTTCAATAAAACCAAATGATTACTTTATTTGAACCCATTAATATTTTCCTCATTGTTATATGTATTTTAAGTCATTTTAAAGGCTACTGTTCAATTAGGTCTATTTTTATTACCACACACACACACAAAAAGATCTGATTACTCAATTAATCATCAAAATAATCAACTGAGTACCCAAATAATTGTTACTGACAGCCCTAGATATTATTTAGCCCATTATTTACATTTTGGGGTGAAATATGACCCAGACACATTCCTAAAGGGTTTTACTTTAGAAATGACCAGTGTCATTCAGCTTCTAGACCAACTCTCAAACTAACTGTCATTCTGTACTGAACCTGAATAAATAAAATTAAAGAAAAATCTGATTATAATCAACTAGCCCTTGAGTGAAAGTCAAACCTGAACATAATGCAGCAGTGGTCTCTAAAGATTAGACAGGAAAAAGAAACTAACACAATGACCATTTATGGCAACAACACCCTCATCAAAGCCCTTCAAATGGAAAAATAAATCATGCTATCGTATGTTAGCATTTAGTTTCACAGAGGCCTAGTCTCTCTTCCTCCGTTACTCTATCACACTTCCCCCACTCCCTCCCTCCCTCTCTCCACATAAGGAAAACATAAAGCCATATCCGGCCCTTTAAGTCTGCTCTGTGAGAATTAGCGGGCAGGCGTAAAATGACACGGTTGCTAGCAGAGACAGGGAACCACCCTGCTCTCAGCCCCCCTGTCATGTGACCAGAACTCATCAGGTCAGAAGCCACAGGCAGAAAAAGACAGTAGAAAATCACTATTAACGGAATAATCTGTCTTACCTTTCCTAGACAGTAGGGCACAAATCACTCTATGAGCAAAGATTTTGATTCCAAAACAAATGCACTTCAGAGTAACACTGCCATTTATGGGCAATAGCGAAAGTTTTAAAGACTCAAAGTGAAGCTCGAGCGACAGTGAGCTGCTGCGAGAGCGAATGGTAAGGGTGGGGTTACACACAGGCTGCGGCAACAGGCATCCTGTGAGTGAATCATACGGTGAAAAAAAAGGGAACATGTTTAGAGTAAATAATAAAAACAAGGAAGAGAAGAATCACGGCATAAAAGCTGTATGGAGAGACGACGTCTCCACTTTTACACACTTTAAAATAATTAAAAGCAGTCTGCATAGGAAGGGCAGAAAAGGACTTGTGGAAAAAGTCTAATCCAAACGAACGGCTCACCTTACAAACTCCTGCCTCCTATGAGAGTCCTGATCAGTGCTGGCAGCCCAACTCTTATCTTCTCCTTCGGCGTCTGCCCTCTCACTGCTGATAGGGAAAGAAACCAGGACAGCGGTAGTGGAGAGAGGGAGAGGGAGAGGCAGAGGCAGAGAGAGAGAGGGCAGGAAAAGAGAAGAAGAAGTGGAAGGAAAGAGACAGAGTATAAGTGTGTGTGTTAGAGAAATGACGGTGTGACTGGTACGGCTGGCCTCTTGGTCCCTCCCACCCTGACTCACTCTGTGGATGAATAACTGGCTCTGAGACAGCAAACTAGAGGATAGAGACTGAAAATGGGAGTGGGACAGAAAGAGAGAGAGAGAAGTCTCTGTGTATGTTTGACTAAACAGCTAGTAAGGTAGAACTATTAACCTGCGGTAGTTTAGATATGGTTAGTGGCAGCAAGGATCCTGTTATTAAAGTTGCAGGTCAAACTTTTGCCTGCCTAATTATGGCAAAAATTATAATCACAATTACTTTGGTCAATATAGTAATCACAATTATGTGTGAGCCATATGACCAAAACCTTATACGAGAAATTTATTTAATGATAGTGATATTTATCAAGTATTTTCTGGATATAAGGTTGCTGTGATATCTAAGGGTGTTTTCACACTTGGGTCCTCTTTAAAAGAACCAAACTCAGACCCCTTTAAGTGGACCAAGTCTGAAAACACCCTAAATTTTAGATAACCAACGAAATTTCAAATGTTCAATTTCACAGTAGACCACTAGGCTAACTAATGTAAGTAAAAATGTCCTCAACAAAAAAAAATAAGTAAACAGTCAGTGATACAATAAAAAAAAAAAAAAGCAAAGTACAAACAATAGGACAAATACAATAGATGCAAGTCTATAAATATTCAGCTAACAGCTTACTTCAGAAATGTAAAAATCAAATGTAAAATAAAAACAGCATAGTCTTCACTGTAAGAATTAAACTTGCTTTGATTCTTATTAAAGCTATAAAAGTCATTCAGTCAAGAGCAGTGAGTGATTTTCTCATTTTATTAAGTTAGTAACATTTAGTAACAATAAGGACACAGACGGCAGCAGGCATATTAGCCCGTTGTCATTTAAGACCAAATGCACAGATCCAATATACTGATACACATTCTATTACACAGATACACAACTGTTTACTTTTACTTATGACATAACCAATAAGGTTTTAAGTGAATACTCCCCAACCCTGGCATTTTGACATATTTTTGCGTGTATTTGACTGTTTAGGAGCGAACCTGAATCCCAAAGTTAACTTTGTTTGTCCATGTTCTGCGCGCACAGAAAGTGGCCTGAAGGACAGTGAGAGTTCCCTTTCTTGCTTTTAAAAAAAACCTCTTTTTCCTTTGTCCTCATTTTACAAAAGTCACGTTACATTATTTCATCCCCTTGGATGAAATCGTGGGCCCCCCCTAAGTTGATTACCTCGATTATCATAGGCCTATTTTCATAATCGCCCTAGGTCAACCAACCTATTTATTTGCTCAAGAACTGGAGAAGGGTGTATGATATATATATATATATATATATATATATATATATATATATATATATATATATATATAAATATATACATTTGTATATATATATATATATATATATATATATATATACATACATACATACACACACACACACACATACATACATAAATTTTTTTTTTTTTTTTTTTAAGTAACTTATGCTCACCAAGTT